>JAVGWX010000020.1:58885397-59240397 GCA_036924085.1 Ariolimax columbianus
AAAAAAAAGGATCTACAGCTAAAATGATGTTTGATATTAAAGATATATAATTGAATTTTCTATAATGTGCAGCAATTCATGTGTAAAAATACCATTTCAGAATGTAATAAAATCATCATGTAGTGGTGCTATTTATCAATCACAAATTATACAATTCACACATATATATCACAAATTATACAATTCACACATATATATCACAAATTATACAATTCACACACATATATCACAAATTATTCAATTCACACACATATTTCACAAATTATACAATTCACACACATATATCACAAATTATTCTATTCACACACATATATCACAAATTATACAATTCACACAAATATTTCACAAATTATACAATTCACACACATATATCACAAATTATACAATTCACACATACATATCACAAATTATACAATTCGCACATACATATCACAAATTATAATTGTTCATAGAATGATGTATAGCACAGTACTCTGGATAGGATGTAGCCCATTGAGCAACCAAAAACAGTCTCTATACCATATCCATGAGCAGTCTGACTAGATCATGTTTGATGTTGCTTTTGGACGATTGGGGTGTCTTTAGCAGAACTCTATGAGACACTCCATTCAAGACACTCCAATGCGGAACTGCAAATGGCTCGGTGTCTCACTTCTGCGTGACAACATTAGGTTGGAGAAGTTGATAGTTGCCACCTACATCAGAAACGAGACAATAGCACAAGTGGGTAGTGTGATCTGTGCTGTTAACACAACCCATATGTTGGTTCAAGGAATTGATTGACAGGGGTATGAAGCAATCTCTCTGCCTTCCTTTTCATGACGCGAAACAGAACACATTTCTGTACAACAATTGGCTGACAAAACAGTCTACTAGGCACTTAACATACTGTTTGCAAAACTTTTTTCCTCTAAGCCAATCATTGGATTGTCAATGCTGAGCTCTCTTTCAGAATAATAGTTTTTCTGACTATCTATATTATCATCAGTCAAACTTTATGGAGTGGATCGCAACCTGACTTGGACCTCGAGGAACGGCCATCTCCAATTCATTGATTTTGTTAAATCTTTCTTTGACATCACATCAGCAATTGCAGATTGTCTTGTCCAATATCAGATGATCAGTATAAAGGTTTGTTTCAGGCAGTGCAACTATTAAAACATTAAATTAAAGTAGAGAAAACTCGTAATTTCTTCTGGTTTTTGGCTTCCACCAACTATTCGTTGTCTCCGCTCGGCATATAAATTAATTTGCTTTGTGCACAATTCGTAAAACTGTTCATTTATAACTAAACTGAATTACCTGGTAGTCGTATGGGGCAGCATCAGCATTTAAATTATGGTACGGTCCAGAACATTCCATAAAGTCTGAAATTCCGAAAGCAGCATGCTCTGTTGATCAGACTTCATCTGTCGTCAACACTACTAGGCCCAGCCCTAGTAAAGTTGCTATTAACCTTTAGCACGCTTTGTCCGATCCCTTCTAACCAACTCGGCCTACAAAAACGGTGTACGGGAAAAGTTTTTTTTTTGAACGACAGCCATTTTTTACTGCTGAATACGCCCCTCCATATATACACGATATTTTGCCGGTTAAAGTATCGTATGTTCGATTACAAATGGCTTTTGAACAGTTTTAATTTTGTATACGCCGTTTGGAGCAAGTCGACTTTTTGCGAAAGGGGAAGTAGGTTGTTAGGAACGATCTTTATCTAGTAGATCTGTTTATTTTGTTTGTTTAAATGAAAGAACTACGTTTGAATTGAAACTAACAGTTGTGTAGATATTGTAAACACAGTATCGATACGTTGTTGTGGTTTCCATGGTTTTCTATCGAAGCGACTAGGCCTAGTGGTCGAGTCCAAATTTTTTCAGAGATTTTCAAAAATGTTCAACTTCATCTTTTTGAATCTCAAAAACTAACAAACACACAACAAAAACATGTTCGTTATGCTATTGTGTGTCTACACGCCAGAAAATCATATTTATTGACAAACATAAAAATTAAAAATTTTCTAAGACGACTACCAAAGCGAGAAATTAAGAAAATTAAATTAAAATTAAATAAAAAGTCAAATTTTAAAAAAAAACTGCTAGCGTGCTAAAGGTTTATTCTGGTAAACATTCGTCGATTTCGTTATTCACAGGCTCACTCAACTCGCCAATCTTAAGTTTAAGTGTCTTCTAAATTGCTGCATTTAATTTCCACATTGAATTCAGCCCAATCTTCCAAACACCCATCAAGGGAGTTGTCACCTCCCAGTGACTGCAGCAAGATTCAATCGTTTCAAACGTGGTTTTTTTTTTGGTTTTTCTTTTTAATCACAGAAGAAGAAATCACAGAAATTAGAAATATTGACCAATTTTAAAACTGCGATACTAGGTACGCACTCCTATATAAAGGAAGTACATCATTAGTTTAGATATTGCGCATTGCGATATTTTTGTTGCTATGTAATGGCTAGAGATCGGGGTAGTTGGACCTTAAGATGTTTTTTTTGGACGGGTTAGATCAGGGTAGTCCCCACGTGTTTGTAGTCATCCCCTAAATGTTTTGCCAACATAATCAATTCAGTTAAATGGCTCTAGCTAATGTCACCTGTGTGTGCATGAATCAACATCTTGTAGTGCCGTCTAAAAGTGAATTTCCATAATTTATCCTTTAGCACACCCTTGTAAAAAAAAAACCAGCGGACCAACTCGGCCTACAAAAACGGTGTGCGGAAAATTATTTTTTTTAACTGAGCCACTCCCGACGGCCATTTTTTACTGCTGAATACGTTCCCCATATATACACAATATTTTGCCGCTCAAGTGGCAAAATGCAACTAAATGTTACAAAAGACTGAATTGGTCGTAGCGGAGCAGACTGTTTAGAATGGATATTCAGTAAGACAAGCATGTGAAGTAGAAGAAGTTTATAGTTAATATGTTACTACCAAAAGTAGTTATGATTCAATATAGCGCTACTGAATAGTTGAAAAGCTCTTACTTGTTCTTGTAAATCTTTAAGCTTTCTCTCTCTTTCTTCCTCGCTATTGTCATCATCAGAACTTTCCGCACTGGATGAAAGCCCACTGCCTTCTTCCCCTCTTGTTAAACCTGATGCAACTGATGAGGGCGGTGTTGGATCAGTCTGAACAGGCTCTTCAGGCATGCGTGCATATTTCATTTCAAACACCTCCTGCAAGTGAAAGGAATGTTTGCAGAAACTAGTTGTTCTGGACATTAGGGTGTTTCCTGTTGAAGAACAAACTCTCTGGCAACTTCACAGGTACATGGAAATAATGTTCAGCTAAAGCTGACCACATAATCCACTACGTGCTGTGGGTTGCAAAATAATATGGGTCCATCACTATATTTCCTATGCGCCGTGTGGCGGGATCTTAACTGCCATGCCTTGTATTTTCCATACACACGAGTCTTCCCATCTAAGAGTAGCCACCATTTGCTGCACTAATCCTCCATGTGTTCTTCAAATGTTCTTTTATTTGAACAAGTCTCATGTCAAAGTGACATACTGAGCAGGATGGTTAGAGCTATCTTGTACTACTTCCTATTGCACTGTGAACATTGTGCAAATGCCAATGACCTGCAGTGGTGGCTTATAGAATAATTTTTCATGAGGTAGGTTGCTAGCGCCATGCACACCCCTCTTTACAATGTCTGTCTCTTGCTGATGTTAGGAAAGAGCTTCTTCCTTCAAGACCAGACAAATGGAATATTTTGTAAGGAACTAAACAACAACTTATAAGCACTTGCATATACCACTATGTGGCATTGGGCCAAAGAGCAAGAGCCCATAGGCCGCTAGATCAATGACCAAAAATTCTCTTGTTGCATTTCATGACATACATGGGGATTCAGTAGCCCGTTCTTTCCTTCCTAAGGTTTTCTTTTCACGCACACACACAAAATGTGTTTCACTATTTAGTTAAATTGAAGCAACACTCATTGTAATTAAATTAACAAATTTTAACCTTCACACCTCGATCGCACAAACGCATCTAAACAAATTTGCGTCCATTTCCTCCAACGTGCTAAAGCGCCAGCTCCAGGATCGTCTGTTTTTCGTATTTAAATTTTTGTTTTTAAATGTGTAATGTGACATTTTGTTTCTTCTTCGTTCGTTCGTTCTCAATCTCCCACTACCAAACACTGAAAGGGCTTAAGTAGCAGAATGTAGTCCAGAGAAAGGAATGCGTTGTGTTGTAGTTTACAGCTTGGCTGCGATATTTGCACCTTTCGGTCCAACACATCCGACTTCAGCAAGCATTTTTTGAGTACCAGGTTAGCATTCCCTCTTCGATCCCTTCTCCTTAGCCAGTCTGCCCTGCTGCAGCCTGTTATCCAGGATCACCATGTGGAGGTGTAGAAAGATATTGGCAGCTCTGGTTCGCTGGCCCTGACGTTAGCAGTCAGCTATGGGTCGCTGACCACTGCAGCTCATGCGCTGCTCAGCATCTTGATCCCACATTTTGTTTCAACAATTTTGTTTCAACAAAGTGGTTCATTGTTTGACATACTTTTGCTTTATGAATGAGATTAAATTTCAAAGTCACTGGGTTAACATTCAATTGTCTTTTATTGTTTATGCAACAAAAGTCCAACATTTCTCGCTGGTCCTGCACTTGCATATAAGAAATCGAAATAAGATTTATAGTGAAAACTGACAGATATGGCCATTTGTAAACATTGATAATCAGTTTCCGATGTTATTTTTTTTCTTTCAAGCAAGGGACGCCGAAAGCAGGCCAGTGTAGACGTCTGTGCTGTTTTTTTATTTTCATATTCTTGTATCTCAGAAACTAGCACACACAACAAAAACAATAATATCAACAAGTTCTTTATTCATTTATGTCTCTACACACAGACAAATATCTATACAGCAAACAAAAAAGACACAGGCTGTCAAAGTCAACAACCTAGAAAATCGTGCCGTACTAAAAAATAATGCAGTTGCCAAAAAGATTGCATATTTTTTAATGGAGTATGGTAAAGGTTAAATACCTGAGATAAAATTGTGTGTGCATATCACTATATTTTTCCCCATTGTTTTTTCTCATTGCTAAAGTCCCCTGAACGATTTAAAGATAGCTTGCTCATGAGTTGACAACCAGTGTGAAGGATTGTTGTTTAATGTCCACAATAAGTGTTTACTCTTGTATGCGCCTTGAAAAGGACATTTAGCTTTCCTGACATCCCGAGCATGCTGATAAATGTGGACTGCTGTCCTCCAGGTGGTTATGCTATGCTTGGCTTCATCTGCTCACTACAACAGGAATCACATTGATACACATCTCGTCAGCCTTGAAAATAACCTGTTTCCAGAGAACCCTATATGAGAGATTGTGGTCTTGATCAGTGTATTGACCCTGACGCTACGTCCTGGTCAGTATTTTGTGCCTGACTGGACTAGCGTCCCAGTTCCCCAGTGTAAAAGTAAAATTACTAAACCATGCCACGCCATGCGGCGCGAATATAAATAAGAAATATGGTGAAAATCTCATATTTTTCTCTGGCTGGGTCGACCACAGAAGCCAGTTTGCGTTCAGAAAAAAAATCCTGCACCATATATACCCCAGCGGCTTCACTCCTCATATAATCCATCCCAGCTCCTCATTTAATCTATACCCCAGCGGCTCCACTCCAAATATAATCCATACCCCAGCCACCCCACTCGTCATATAATCTATACCCCTGCCGCTCCATTCTTCATATAATCTATACCAATCTGATATATTCTGAAAAAATCTTACCTGCAGCTTTCTGCCCATCTTAGCAACATCACTGTCCGGAGGATTATATCTGTAACAATTGAGGAATATCTGCCTAACATCCTCAGCAAAGTCACCTGCACTTCTGTATTCACGGTCTTCCATTTTTTTCTGTAGGAAGTTCATACAAAATTGTTAACTACACACAAATAACAGCATTAATTTTTTTTCTTTCTAAACACCTGGATCACTAAATAACCAAAGAACATTCAAATAATGTTAGCAAGAGAGAATAAAAAAACAATATGCTCCCTTAACCATTTTCATTCCATTACAGTTGAATTCTGTGGTGCACAAAACAGCTCGTTTGGGTGGAAATCTGTATCAAAACACTAAGGTCTGCTATTGTTAAATAGCAACTGTTGCTGGGAGACCTAACTTATAAAAGGGATGTTCTGCGCATGTATAGCCGTCATTAAGTGTATAATTCACATTTCATAGATATTTACTGGTCTTAAATGTGCTAAGTTGACCTTTCCGTTAGATGAAATTTTATTATTTTTATTATTTGATCATTTTAATGATCAGGTATCTGGATTACACATGAATATTCAGCCCACATCTGATTCAGACCTTGACTGGGACACAGAGGAATGGAACTTTGTTGATGTTATTGTAACCATTTGAATCTTGGCCATCATGTCCATACAATCCCATTGTGTTCCTGAGTGAAATACGCACATGGTAGATATCAAAGGAAAGTTATTCACTATGTGCTCTTTGTTATGCCAGTAAATTGTATAATATACTTATTGAAGACCATCCGGCATTCAATTTACTTAATATATTACATGGGATCGTCACGATATTATGGCCAAAATCCGAGCATTACACCCTGAAAAACATCTTAGAATAATGGTACACCCACCACACCGGATCAGGCTTGAGGAATGGGGCATTTATACACACACTCTAGTTCATACATGCCAAAGGGTTAATGCAGAGAAACACCCTAAATCATTACATTGTTTTCTACACATTAACTACATCTAGCCCTTCATATCAACCTATATATTCTATTACAAACACTTCATGTCACAGATAGTTTGAGTTTTATCAGGAAAAAAACTATTTAACATGTCAATGGAATTAATGATCAGACAAAAAAATGCTTTACCATATAAAAGTAGTTTTAGGAGAAAAATTATAGTTGGCTCCATGAAGGCATTAGTAAGATCATCAAAATGGAGTCTACAATAATCAATGTGGACTGGCTGATACAACAAAAAACTGCATGACGTAACCAAAAGTATGACACCTACCTAAACTGTACATCTTACCTAACAGATATTTCAGTCACAAAAGAAAGAATAAAAACACAGAAATTAGGAATACTCATGCACAATACAGACATTAACACCCCTTTTTGTCACTAGGCAGCCCCTTTTTGTCACTAGGTTCAGTTTTCTCTGCATGCTCTAACCAGCTACATCAAGGTATGACAAGACCTACTTATATTTTTCCAATCACAGGCTATTGATTTGGATTTGTTCTATCTCAAAAGATTTTGAAAACTTTCACTTTATGTGCTAAGTAGGATCAATTGTTAAAATTAAATATTGAACAATTTCATCATGATCAGAAAAACAAACCTTAGCTGTGCCAAGGTCCATTGGTTTCTTGATTATATCATAATAGTCATGAAGTCCCAACCCATCTGCATCCACAGGTTTCAGAAACGGCCAAGCATATGCCTATAGTGGAGGATAAAATTAATGCATTGTAGTAGAGCTTAAGATGAGGTTGATGCGATCAGTAAAAACTTGCATGACTTTTCTATTCTGTAGTGTGGATGTCTTTCCTTTTTTTTGTTGTGACTCTTCTACAGAATGATATAGAGGTCCCCATATTCTAGTCATCCTTTACAGCTCATCTCTTTCTTGTCAGTTCAATTCCAGAGGTTCTGTTACTGCATTTTCTTGTTTTGTTTGGGAAATACTCGTCTTTGTGAGAATTGCTGATGTATCTTTTTCTTCTTCCTCGTTCTCAATCTCCCGCTACAACACCCTGAACAGGGCTTTGCAGTAGCAGGATGTAGTCCGGAGAACGGAATACTTGTCGCTAGTTTACAGCTTGACTGCAATATTTGCACCTTTTGGCTCGACATCCATCTTCAGCAGTAGTTGATGTATGTTTACTGACCATAGAAGCTCTACGTCTCCTTGTAAACTGGGCAAAGCTATAGAGCTGATGGGGTAATATAACTAGACAAGTTTCACTGTTTGTATGTTAAGATGATAATGACTGCAAACACATGAAACAATACATACACACAAAAATCATGCTATATGCTGACCTGACCCATAACTAAAAACTTACACGTCATGAACAGCTCATCTGAAAACACGTTTATGGTTGTTCTTAGAATAGAAATTTTATTTTCTTAAGTTCTTACCTGATGCTTTTTAGTCATGAGCTCTTTAATTATTGAACTGCAGTAGCGCATCTGTTCAGAAAGTTTGCCTTTTTTCCCTTTCGAACTATGCTGAGCCTGAAATGGATAAATTTTCAAACAGCGTATAAACATGGCTAAATTCTCAACTCCTATAAACTATCAGGAGAAACTACTATTTAGGGAAAAATTTTTAGCTCCTGGCTTTGACCTTCACTAAAACCCACTAATATTGCAATTTAACTTCATGTCAAACTTGTCTAGGCAAACAACATAGTCCACAGAAATTGTTCGCTGATCGTTTTCATTCATAAAAATGTCTTAAGCATGAATCAGTTTCATTTTCTACATGAACACTATCCATATAATTATTATTTAGCCCATCTGTCATATCCTGGAATCAGCCGCTGATCATGGTAAAAGCCATATGCATTTTTCATACAGATTTTTTTTTTTAAATTGCATCCCCTAATAATTTGGAGTGGGGTTTGTTTGATGCATAATTTTCAACATGTTAGGGTGTAGGTACATGGAATTTGGAGGTTACGGTGTAAATATAGTTATTATAACATTAATATCTTTTAACCTTTAGCGTGATATTGTCAAACCAATTTTGAAACACTCTACATATGACAATAATATTTATGTCTATTGCACAAAGGGACATCACAATAAACATTTATTAATCATTTCTACAGAAAGTCCACACAACTTAATCCAATGTTAGCTCTGTTCTGTAATAATGAATACAATTGCTGTCTCAGCAACCATGACATTACCCCCATTATCATTGCTTTCATTCAGAGAAACATCCAAGCCTGACCTGATTCAATATCACATTCTTCATTATGACTACCATTTTCATCTGTATTTTATCCATCTGTCATTTTGTGAAGCTAGCAACCGAGCATGGTAAAAGTCATGATTTTCCCATGTGGGTCACTTTCCACCCATTTTTTTTACTTCCATGTTTTGACATTCATGTAAACTAGAACATGCCGCATGATTTTAAAATAAACATTTCCTGGGGTCTGACGGACACTTTTGAGCGTGCTTGATATACATGAAAGTTTGGCAAGGGTTAACCAGGATATTAATCACTCACAAACCACAGCTCACTGTCAAACCAGTTCGGAGAGTATTACTTGACAGAACAGTCCAATAAAATCTCTTCCACGCATGATAAGAAGATGCGGTTAAATTACTTTACTTAACCCTTAAATTCCGACCCGCCAAATGACGTGTCGATTAGGCAGCCACGGAATTACATTAAGCCAAATAGCGTGGCTCTCACTCTTTGCAACGTATTAAATGTATTTAATATGGGTTTAATCCAAATCCAGCAAGTATAAACCCACAACAATGCCATTTCAGATTCCATTTCTAGAGCGTGAGTTAACATTATTATCAATTATGTACTACTAAATTAAAAAATAAAAATGTAAACAAAGTTATTTTGTCTACTTTTTTTACTTGAAGAAATGGCGTCCTCCCTCCCCATTCTCGTGGGACACGATTTTCGGCAGTACGTGTCTCACAAATAATTCAACCATGACTTGAAATAGACAGACATGTAGATAAAGAAATATTTAGCATGGACAGTTCTAATTCGGAAGGAAATATTCATAATAAATTGTTATCGGAAAGTGCGTCAGTGATATTTTGTTTCCATGAAATGGGCGTTGTCGCTCGAAATGTACCAACGCCAAGTTTTAAATATTTTTATTTCCTATCCAACATTTTAAACTACTGCAACGTCATTTCCTGTTCCTGTCCTTTTAAGCATCTTACGGCGTGGTTTGGTAAGCTTTTGAGAATTAATTTGGCACATTTTGTTCAATAATCTAACAAAAGTAGCGATTTTTTTCAACTTTTTTTTTCATTTGAAGAAATGGCTTCCTCTACCAATTCTCGTGGCGCACGATTTTCTGCTGTTCAGGCCACTAAGATGATTCAAATCTGGGCTGAAGAAGATACAGATGACATGACTTCTGACACTGACAGTGAAAGTTCTCATTCAGAAGAAGAAGGGGATGTTAGAAATACATCATTGTACAGTGCCACCAGGGATAGTTCGAGTGAGCAAGAGGAGGAGTCTCTCATCCATAGTAGAGGAAAGGGTAAAGGTCCTATGCCTAAGAGAGGACGAGGAGCAAGGTCAAGATCTGTACTTGATAGGAATCCTGGTCCTAGGCCTAGTACTAGTACCAGCAGTACAGTAGATCCATCTACAGTGTCTCCTGTCCCAATGGCAACTACTAGGGCAGACGCTCAGGTTAGTGATGAAGGGCAATGGAGGGAGGTATTTGAGGGCAGCACAGACAATACCTTTCGGTTTATTCCACCTCAGCCAAGAATCCCTGGTGTCAATCCTGACATTATTCCAGAGAATGCATCACCCTTATTTTGCTTTAAAGCTTTATTTACTGATGCCATTATGGAAGACCTTGTCAGGTCAGTAAATGATTATGCGGCCCAACGGTGCCTGGCAATGAAAGAAACAACTGCAGTACGGTCAGTTTTTCTAACATGGTCACCAGTGACTGTGCCTGAGCTACATAAATTCTTTGTTGTCATTACTGTTATCGGCTATTTAAAGAAGCCTAAAATTAGTGACTACTGGGCACATGATGAGACTACAGAAACACCTTGGTTCAGGAAGGTATTCACGAGGGACAGGTTCCAAGCTTTGTACCATACAATGTTTCATGTAAGCAATCCTGATTCGCAGGGCAAAGCCAAAATTGAGCCATTTGTGCAGAGCTTGCTACTTCAATTTCAAAAATCCTATTACCCATTCAAGGAACTTTCTGTGGATGAAATGGTCATTGGATGGAAGGGAAGGTGGGCCCATAAGATGTTCAATGCATCAAAGCCAAAAAAATACCACGTCAAAACCTTTGGCCTCTGCGACAGCAACACTGCTTATGTTGTCAACATATTGATATATTTTGGCAGCAATACATCTTACAATCCAGACCTAGATCCAAGCAGTCAACAAGCCGTCAAAATATTTGACAAGCTTTTAGAACCTTGTGGGAAAGGCCATCACATTTATGCTGACCGTTACTACACCAGCTATCCGCTGCTGCAGTACCTTACCAGTAATGGCCATTACTACACTGGTACGGTCAACATAAACCGCAGAGATTTTCCACAAGCTTTCAAGACAACAAAATTGTCCTTTTTACAAATGAAATGGTTTCTCCATATAGAAAGAACATTCCTCTGCGTGATGTTCAGAGACAAGAAGGCTAAAAAACAATGCTTGCTTGTCTCTAGTGAAGCCTCGGTGACCACCAAACGTTTAAGAAGTCGTTCTGGTGTAGTGAAGGATAAACCATCAATGATTGATGACTACAACTACCGCATGAATGGGTGTGATAAGGTTGATCAGTGTGTCGCAACATATGGTACCTTCACTAGAAGAACAAGGAAATGGTGGAAGAAAATTTTCTTTTGGATTTTTGAAGTAGCTCAGCTGAATTCATTTATTTTGCATGCCCTGACGAGGCCTGCAAACACAAAAAAGCAGCCCTATCTACAATTTAAAAAGCAATTAGTTTCTGAGCTTCGCCTTTTTGCAGCTACAGAGACGCCCAGCTTGCAGGTGGAACCTTACATCAGCAGCCATGCAAACAGACACAGTGGAAAAAGACACATTATCAAAAAGTCTACACTGTGTCGTCAATGTATTGTTTGCAGTACTCCAAATGCTAGAGTTAGGACAACATTTTTTTGTCAAGGATGCCCAGACCAGCCATTTCTTCATCCAAATCACTGTTTTGAACAGCATCATTTGAAATAAATGTAAATTAAAATCAGCTGTACATAGATAATTTTTTTTTTTCTTAGAGAATTTGTGCCATTTTATTTTTCAATTTACCAAACACTGCTGAATGGTCATAATAATGTTATTTCTGATCCAAGAGTGATGAAACTTCCCAATATTGGGTAAATATGGATATATTATCAAAAGAAAGAATTTTTGTGTGTCAACATTGTGAAGGATTCATTTGAATGAAATGGTAAGTGAAAAAATGTTGACAAATTATTTATTGTTTTTAATTTTTGTTTACACATTACATAATTTTTTGCATGCAACTTCACTGTACAGACATCTTTTTGCACTGTTTCTAAAAAGAGCAATCATTCCTGAACATTTTGATATATAAAACATGATCACACAATAAAAGATAACAGATATATGAATAATTTTGTCACAGCAGTTAGGTGTGAACATTTTTGTAGAAAAATAGGCGTGTAAAATCGTGGTTTTTGGCTGCGTATACTAAGTGTTAAAGGTTAGTAAAAAGTGAAAAAAGTGCCACAAAATTTGTCGCAGTAACTTACACTGGCGTCACTTACATTTCCCTGCTCGTCGGGAAGGTCACGTTTTGGTTTTTTTATCTGACGTATGCTTTCTCTGCGGTTAGGCTGACCTTTACTACTAATTTTCATTGGCTCGTACTGAGGATCATAAAGTGTTGTGGGCAAACTTGTAGATCCAATGAAAGTACCAGGTGTTGTAGTATCAGCTTTTCGCTTCAGACTCTTCTTTGGCTAGATTGAGAAAGTACAAATGCACACAAAAATTAGCGATGTGATTTATTTTTTTGGCCGTAGCTAATACAAGTTTCTTAACTCGCTGTTTAAAATGATCATGCCTCATAATATAAAACTATTTATTTTATTTCAATATCAGGTTGATGTCTGACAGCGTACGAAGAAGAAGATTTCAATATCAAAACATCTTTTTGGGATCAAGATATTGAACACATGAGCTGCAGTGGTAAGTTACTCATAGCTAACTGCTAGCGTCAGGGCCAGCGAACCAGAGCTGCCAAGACCCTTCTACACCTCCACATGGTGATCCTGGATAACAGGCTGCAACAGAGCAGACTGGCTAAGAAGAAAGGATCGAATAGGGAATGCTAACCCGGTACTCAAAAAAGTGCTTGCTGAAGTCAGATGTGTTGGACTGAGAGGTGCAAATATCACAGTCAAGCTGTAAACTACGACAACACATTCCATTCTCTGGACTATATTCTGCTACTTAAGCCCTTTTCAGGGTTTGTAGTGGGGGGTTGACAACAAAGCCAAGCCAAAACAAAACATCTATCTGTTCTTGACAGGTTAATGCAGTGGAACTGCACATTTGTTAATCAATTCTCTGGAGCCCACAACTAACAATCTAACCTCAGTAACTTTTCAGGGACTGGAATTGTATGTTAGCAATTTTATCACATCTCTAGTTCATGAAACAGATAACTGACATATTCAAATAGAATGATCGTAATGTTAAAGTTGTGAACATCTTACTTTTGTAGGCTGAGATGGTAACACTGCAGGAGTTGGCAAAGTCTGTGCCGCAGCAGGCTGAATATCCTCCAATGACACGGTGGTAGACATAGCCAGCTTTGAGCCAGTCTGCAATGTGTGTGCTGAAATTGTGCTTGCAGGGGTTGCCAGCTGAGCAACTTTAGATGGGGACTGATAAGCTGGTGCAGTAGCTGATCGAGGTGGGGTACTCCTTGGGATTAAAACTGGAGCAACTACTTTGTTGTCAGAATTCAAATTCTTCAGGGCAGATCGAGCAGCTGCAGCTGCAGCAGCTTTAGCTCCTCTTCCTTTCTTGCCTCCAATGGGAAGTTCGATTTCCTGAAGATGCACCAAATTTTAATCAGCAACTAGAAATGACTAACTAATTTAATTGAATATCACACATACTCAACCAATTCGAAGAACACATTTGCATGCTTATATATTACAAATTAAAATAATTTAACTCTTTAGTCCGAGTTGTCCGCTCGCAAAACATCTAATCCGGTTCAAAACGTAGGTTGCACACAGTCATAAAGCAAGAAGGTTTCATTTCTTAGATAGCTCAACTCTTTATAGCTTCATCCAATCCGTCACGCCCACGTGCAATTCATCAGTTTCTGTCAGATCTGACATCCAAAACATGCGCTACATTCTGTCATTTAGTTGGCATCATTTCGGTTTCTGAAATAAACTAAAACGGCACATGTGCCAATTTAGTTTAATCTATGCCGGTAGTTATTTCCACCAGGTCTATATTAACAAACATGGTTTATTTTTAGAATTTTGTGCGAGGCAAGTTGACTAGAGAAATGACATTATCAGACCATTCAATCACATATCTAGATCACAACACATCCAATTCAGTCTTTGACTCGGGCATAGAAGACTGTGGTAATGCTATGTAGGGATTAACAGCCCAGCCTTATTTACGCAATTTGTACCCGAAAAGTACAGGACATGGGAAGTTACTCCATATTTTTACTTACCTACTTCAGTAGAAAAATTCATATAATAAATACTGCTACTGCTAAAATGATGTTTAACCCTTTCGTTGCCATGAAAACTCAATGTCCCTTACAGTACCACGGACGATTATAGCTGTAGAGTGGTGTGAGATTTTTTTAATGGCGATTTGTGCTACACAAACACCGGTTTTACTTTACCAGAATATTACCTCCATACGTTTACAAAATTACTATGCGTTTGTTTTTTTATTAATTTAACACTGACAGACCGAAAAGTTTTTAATCGCATTTTTCCAATACGGAAACAAACACTTCAGAATGAGCGATGTAGCTGATGATACCCAGGACCATAATGACTGATTCAGACTTGTTAGCTAGTTGTAGTGATATAACGGACTCAGAATCTGACATAGAACTGAATGTTTGATTCCAGTGATGATGTTAGGTCAACAGGAGATACTTCTTGTGCCTTGTGATGTAGGAGGCGTGGCACTGCCACTAGATAGACATAAACATAATGCAAACAAGTGGACATGGAAAGTTCCAGAGACTGTTGAGGATGTGTTTGTACAGAATTAGACACCACAATATGCTCTTGAATATGGCAGTCAGGTAAACACCACAAACTTTTCAGTTAGAGATTACAAATGGTGATGCCTTGTGATTACTTCTGGCTGACATGGCTTCCACCAACTACTCATCTCTGCTCGGCATATAAATTAGTTTGCATTGCGCACGATTCGTAAAAATGTTCATTTATAAATAAACTGAAGTACCGGTAGTCATATGGGGCAGCATCAGCATTTAAATTGTGTTATGGTCCTGAACATTCCCCCAAAGTCTAAAATTCCTACAGCAGAGTATGCTGTGTTGACGAGAATTCATCTGTCAATCTATCGTCAACACTGCTAAGCCCAGCCCTAGTAAAGTCACTATTAATTCTGGAACGGCAAACATTTTTATTAGCCTCACAAGTCTAAGTGTCTTCTAAATTTCTGCATTCAATTTCCCCATCAAATTCAGCCAAATTTTCAGAACACCAATCAAGGGCGTTATCTCTCAGTGACTGCAGCAAAGATTCCATTGTTTCAAACACTGTACTTTAAAAGAATTTTTTTTAAAAAAGGGAAATTAGAAATATTGACCGATTTTATATAGGTTTGCAAGAGAATCCACTATCTAGCGATGTAGATCGGAGTAGTTGGACTGCGAAAGATGTTATTTTGGCAGGTTAGATGGACTGTAGAGGGTTATCTCAGCCAAATACACCTGACATTGTGAGTGCCAAATGAATTGTTAATTTAACACTTCATTGCAAATACTTAAAGCAGAAAGTATAGTGGTATGGTAAAATACACGGAATTACAACTATAATAGCTTGCAAATTAAAGCTTACCTCAGGTGGCATATCAGCTACTTTTTGTAAGAACAGCTTTTCAAGCTCCTGTGCCATCAAAGTTATATCCTGGCAAACCAAAAAGAATATAACAGTAAGAGCTCAATTGTACAAAATTCAATATACGGGTACACTGCAAACTAAATAAAACTATATGCTAAAGACAGGTCCCGAGTGGTCCTTGTGTATGACAAGAACAGCATCACTACCCGACAGAGAGCATGTCATAAGCGGCAACTAACTGTGTGACATGACATAACACCGGTCATGGTTAGGTGGTTTGTTAATAGCAGCATTAGATGGAGCCAAACAGGATGCGGGTCTACTTTGCTTAAGTATTTTGAGTCTATTAAGATGGACTCTCACCTCGGTTAACCACCATCCGCAGTACTTGTCCCAACGCAGCGGAGTAATAAGCTGCTCAAGCCTAGCCAGCTAAGCATGCAATCCTCCTCCCTGTTACATCCAACATCTGCCCTGGTAGAAGTACAAGTCGACTTAGGCTAAGGACTGCAAACTAAACATTTTATCACTAATGCCACAGTAGTACTGCTGGTTTTTTTTCCATCACAATAATGTGCAAAAGTCAGTTTTACTCTTGCAAATCTGTACTACAACTTGTTCTAGCGTGTCAATAGGGAGATGCAATGTTTTGTGAGGGCATCGTTACTTTCAATCTATACTTCTGTAGTCTTTCTTAACGAACCCATCATTTTCTGGGCCTTCCTATTGATCCAAAGTCCTGCTGTCTGGTGCTATAGACTCACAAGGTGGATACATTTGGAGACCGTGTCATATTTTGAAACCATTTAATTGTATTATTTATGTCTATATCCTAAATCAAGCTTGGCTTTGTTCACTTTCTTCAAATGACCCTGACAACTTTTTGTAAGCACTCTATTTCAAATGCAAATCTTTTGCTACGCCTTGATCAAGATTCATATCTGACATTGATAATAGAGTTACGAATATATTGATGTCTCTTTCTCTATATTGAAATGTGAATTTTTGAAATGGTGATATCTGGTACATCACTGCAATGACAAGTGTATAGTGACAAAACCTTTAGAACTTAGGATGATCAATTTTAAGAATTACAAGAGAAAACGTACATCACCAGGCTTGTTATAAACATAACAGTTAGTAAACATAGTATTGAAGTCTTGCATGGCTTCTTTAGCAGAGCTATAGTAGTAGGTCTCCAGTCGCTTCTTTATAGTTCCCAAATCCATTGGGGTCTTGATGATTTTATGATAGTCCTAAGGAAAAGTACAATTGTAAATATTCAGCAAAACTTGATGATTTATGTGTATGTACAAAAACATTTGTTCTCTCTAAAATTTCTACCTCCACATTATTGCCATTGACCCTTTTACAGCTCCATATACCGGGTACCGACCACACTCGGACCCAAAATTTCCACCCAATTCTGGTCGTAAATTTCAATTGTTTTTTTGTCATTTAGTTTATAGAATTTCATTTTTGACGACACTACGACATCTTATCAGGTCACATGTGCAATAGACATTCAACTGTAGAATTATTTCCGATAGGCAGGCGTTTTTTTTTTGTTTTGTTTTTTTTGTGTGATTGCGCTTGTCGGCCCAGTGCATCTGACTTCAGCATGCATTTTATGTAAGGGTCTGCTTCCTCCTGCATTTTCTAAGGGTTTGCTTTCCCGGGGTAATGACCGGTGCTGTGATGGGGATTGAACCCAGCGTCTTCGGATTGTGAGCCGTGCCACTTAACCACGCCGTCCCCAGGTAGACATTTGAGAAAGTTGTTACGTTTCAAAGTAACATATTTAGCACAAGTTAAGTTGGGCTTCAAAACTCGAGAACATTTTTTAATCAGACTAATGATCACGCATCTGGATTACTCATGAACATTCAACGCACTCGATTCAGACTGGACACAGATGAAAGATATGTGGTAATGGAATTGGGAGATTAGCACCAAAATGCACTGTCTGACGAGTAAAATAAATGTTACACTCTCTGAGTACCAGCAACACATTAATGTTATTTAACGCTGCTGCATCTTGGCCCAGTCGAAAGGACATCAAGGTATGAAAATTTATCTCTGAACACCTGTCACTGGACCCGAACCCTACAAATGTCATAAAGGCCGATGGTCGGCCGCCACGACTATTCCATCGGCACTACGGTCATTGAAATCGGCCGCCAGAAAAATCATTAAATTTGCGTATCTGATTTTTTCCATTAGCAAAGAGGAGATATAAATAATTGATTTATCTGCCGGTTTGTAGCTTACAGCGCTGTCTAATCGTAACATTCCATGATTGTTTTGCATTTCAACTGAGCAAGATTTGTTTCCACATTTTTCTGCTTGCATCATGTCTGACACTGGAAAGGGTCCACCAGGACTAGATACCATAATAAATCTAGACCTCCATTATCTGAAGTGCTTTCAATGCACAAAAGTGATATCAGGGATGATTTTAAGGACATGACAGTGATTAGTATTGGTGAAGACAATTCAGATTGAGATAGGGATATATCATGCTTAGCTCTGGATCTAGTATTGCCACTGACCAATTTGGTTGGGGAAAGTTGGATATTGAAGGGAATATGCCCCGCTTAGATGCTAATTTCATTGTTAGAAATCCTCTCAGAATATAGTCTTAGACAGGTGGATTATTTATTATACGACTCTAGTACCAAGCAAAAGATTAGTGAGAAAAATATATTCTTTCTATTGTGGAATCTCAATGCTGCAACGTTCCAGAATTTCAACCAACAGTTCAGTCTCAAGTTGCCAGATGCTGATACTGTTGTGCATTTCCTTTGACTGTTGGGTGGCAAGAGAAGAAAAACTGCTTTGTTTGCAGTGACACTGACAGAAGCAAGAGCAGCAACAACAGCAAAGGCAGAAAATGAGCACGGCACTGGTGTCCGACATACAAGGTTGGGTACCAGTAGCATTGCGAGCAAAACCTTGTTCCCAAGACTAACAAAGGGCCCAATCGGAAAAGAGAGATTAATATTAAAATGGTGTTCTGTGTCAACTTTTGTTCAGAATATTAATAAAAACACAGATAAAGGTAATTTTTTTTAAGTTTTCATAGTTTTTATTTCTTGGTGTGGTTCAATAGTATTTTTTCAGTTATGAATTACAAAAATTCACACCAATAACATTTATCAAAAGAAATACATTAAGTATACATTGTCTGAAGTAAAACAGCTAGCAGTTTCTGAAAAACTCATTACAATGAGTCAATAAAACCAATCAGTAAGTGTGAGGGTAGGTTCAAAGCAGAAGATGAGTTGCACAATTTTACTCACTGTGTACAGGTCAAGGTCACTGCGCAAACATACAAAATTCATTCCATAAGACTCCTCGCCCGATATGCTTTCAGAAAATGTATACTTATATGCGTAAGTATACTTATGTGATTCTGGTATTTTATTAGAATATGTGAAAATCCTAATAAATGCACTTGACAGTTGAAGTGTTAAAGAAACAAGGCAAGTTAGTTTATGCCACCAATGAAAAGACCTGGGCAATTGTCTCGTGACGCAACATTATCCTATCCTCCTTGGAAATTTCAATGACAGAGTTTAAAGAGATTATTCTAGATGAGATGGGAGCAATTGGGAAATAAGGTGAATACTTTGAGAGACAGAAAAGCAACCACCATCAAAAAGTTTTCACAGACTGCAGATCTAATAGTCGATATAGAAAACAAACAACGAACCGCTGTTATCAGAAACCAGAGCAGAACTAGGAAAACTCCAGATATCCTCAGTAATAGCGCTGCAATGGCGACCCTTCCACTGGGAAATCACAGGAAACGAGAGAGCTGACGCTCTAGCAAAAGACAGCACTAAAAAGGGCACAATTTAATTGAATACCATACAGAGAGATCAAGAAAATTATCCAGAAATCAATGTGTACACAAATGGAGAGAAGACATGAACATAAGTAGTACACCAGACCCAATTCACCAACTCAACAGAAACCAACAAACTCCAGGTACCTTATTTCACTTGAGAACTGGTCACTGCAGACTACTAGAACATCTATATTGATCTTCAACACCGATGAATGCCCATGTGAAACGGAGGCCAGAATCCTGAACATATCCTACAGGAATGCTCACTCTATAGGGAAATGAGATACCAGACCAGGCCAGAAGGTGTGGATCTCACAGAAGCTATGCGACAGCCACTCCAATCTGGTGAAGACTAGACTCCATCCTGAACGCAAAGAAGGTGAAGATGGTGTAAATGACAATGGGTGGCGACTCCTGAGATTCTGAGCATGCCAAACATTGTCATCTAAAACACAATGTTCTCCCCCAAGTACATACATATGCTTGATGTAAACCGATAAGGAAAGAGCTATTTAACTCTTTGCAGCTGATTGCCCCACACTGCCTTACTGAAACCCCAAAAATGGCTGCCTGGCTCAACCAAAATGGACTTATGAAACATGTTTGATTTAGTTTGCAGAATTAAAATTTATTGACAGCTCTACGCAATGGTTGCGTCAGCGCAACTGACGTTCACCTATACAATTATATCTAGTAGGTGGATTATAAATGGTAATATTGATCTGAAAGTCTACCAATATATTGCAACGGAAGTTGGAGGTTCAAGACCATAGAAAAGATTTATTACTCCCAGGTAACCGATCTTGTCTACGCACCGAGCTACAATTCTTAGGATTTGGTAGACCCCCTAGAGGCAATGGATCGATCAGCGGCCCACCTAGACTTGCACATCATCTGGATGAAAA
Organism: Ariolimax columbianus; assembly: GCA_036924085.1. Lineage (NCBI taxonomy): Eukaryota > Metazoa > Mollusca > Gastropoda > Stylommatophora > Arionidae > Ariolimax > Ariolimax columbianus. The sequence goes on from JAVGWX010000020.1 coordinate 58,906,013, forward strand.
CAAAATTAAAAAACCTCAGCAGGGGCCCCTCTGTGCTGAGCATCCCCGTGAACGACAACCCTGTTGCAGCCACTGAAGATTTTGTCTAACTCGGCAGCGGCCAGTCCTCTGGCACACGCCACAATCACGACATGACCCTTAGGATAGGCTTAGCAGCTTCATCCATGCACTCGCTCCGCAGAGTCTGGTCCCAGCATTATCTCCATTCTCCTGTATGGCTCAGTTCTGAACACTACTACAGCAGGACTGGCAGCTTCTTGAGGTCTTCCACCTGCACAACCAGAGGCCCATCCTCGGAATCGCCTGACATGACATGATTTCCAACTTGCAGTGATTGTTTCAGCGATTGATCGCCGTCAGCTCTCTCTTCGGTCACATTGTTCGCCTTTCCCGGAAAGTCTCATACTGGAGACGTCCTTGAGGCCGACCTTGCATCACTTGGCTAAAACGTCCAGACGCGACGGACCTTTGACTACTAAGCGTGCTATTGCTTAATCCACCTGAGCATTAATGTCATTTAACACTGAATACTAATATATGATTATTTATTGTGAATACTTCATGCCACAGATAGTTTAAATGTGCCTCATGACATTTTTTAAAAATAACTTTTGCAGAAGACGGATGTGTCGGACCCAAAGGTGCAAACGTCAGTGTCAAGTTTTAAACTAGCGACAGCGCATTCCGTTCTTCGAACTAAATAGGTACAGTATTGCAAAGCCCTGTCTATGGCTTGGTATTAAGAAATTGAGCACGAATGCAAGAGAAGAAAATCTAACTTTAGCTCAATTTGTCCAATAATAATGAATTTTATTTTGAATAAAACTGACGCACACAATTTGGCTCTGGGAAGTGCTGGAAAACCTCTAGTAGCTTTCTGGTTAAAATGTAAGTCTGCCTTCAGCTACAGCAGAAACATGTGGTGGTCAAGGGTGATATAGATATGAGACACTGGTGAAAAAAGTCTAAATGGTAAGGCATGGAAACAATATTTAAGTGCCAAGAACATTTAACAATCAGAACACCAGCCAAGAAAAGTTCTAGGTACTAACAGCAAAACAAAAATCCAGGAAGGAATTTGCAGAAAGACTGGGAAAGAATGGTGGAGAAAGGCAGAAGCTGTTCTACAGGATCTTCAAGACAACAAAGGATAGAGTGCCCACTTAAATTTGTAAAAGATAAACAATGTGCTTTGCTTACCACTCAGAGGAAGATAATGAATAGATGCAAATGCTGCTTCACAAAACTCCTCTGTGCAGAAGAGAAAAAGTTCCACAGCTCCAGATACACAATGGAGCAGCTGAAAACAGCACTGGAGAAAATAAAAGTTGGCAAAACAGCTGCGCATGATATAACACCAGAAATGGTAAAGTAAAACAGGAACAGCAGATGTACTGTTATTCCTGAAGATTCTCCAGACAGCCTGCACCACAAGGTTATACCAAAGGATTACAACCGACAGTGCAGAAACCATACAGGGATATCCCTTCTTGTCCACGGCAAAACCTACTCAACGCTACTGGAAAAGAGACAAAGACATATGACTGACCCACAGACATATGAAGCCCAAAGGGATTATAGGGCAAGCCAAGTACTCAATATCTAATCTCCGGACTCAGTGAAACAACTTAGTGAAAATTTGATATGAAAATGGCGTCTGATAAGGTTCCCTGGAGTCAGCCCTGATACTGACTTTAAAAGAAGAACATCAGTCCCCTTGATCTACACTATTGAGTTTTAACCTTACGCACTCCAATATATTTTTGACAAAAATTTGACCTAATTAATTTTCTTAATTAGTCGCTGTGGTAGTCGTCTTTCAAAATTTGTAACTTTTATGTTTGTTTGTCAATAAATATGATTTTCTGGCGTGTAGATCCACAATAGCATAACGAACATGTGGGTGTTATTGTTTTTGTTGTATGTTTGTTAGTTTTTGAGATTTAAAAAGATAAAGTTGAAAATTTATGAAAATCTCGGGAAAAATTTGGACTCGACCACTAGGCCTAGTCGCTTCGATAGAAAACCATGGAAACCACAACAACGTATCGATACTGTGTTTACAATATCGCCACAACTGTTAGTTTCCAATTCAAACGTAGTTCTTTCATTTAAACAAACAAAATAAACAGATCTACGCGATAAAAATCTTTCTCAACAACCTACTTCCCCTTTCGCAAAAAGTCGGCTTGCTCCAAACGGCGTATACAAAATTAAAACTGTTCAAAAGCCATTTGTAATCGAACACACGATACTTTAACCGGCAAAATATCGTGTATCTATGGAGGGCGTAGTCAGCAGTAAAAAATCGCTGTCAGGAGTGACTCCGTTCAAAAAAAAAAAAAATTTCCGCACACCGTTTTTGCAGGCCGAGCTGGTTAGAAGGGATCGGACAAGGGCGTGAATAAGACCTGCAGAAACAAGATTGGGACAGGAAAACATCTGAGAAGTTCAAGAACAGAAGTGGTGTAAAACAGGATGACATTATATCCCCATACCTCTTCATACTACTCATGGATGATGACATCAAAGTCTCTCAGGATAGGACCAAACGGTACGTAATGGGACACTGGAAGATGAGACCAGTTTATATATTCCAGCTGGTGTTTGCCGATGATGATGAATACTAAATCAGAGGAACATCTCCAGACCAATCTACAAATTTGTAAGAGGCGCTGGGGAAGAGATGGATGACCATTAGCTGTACAAAAACAAAATCCATGATTGTCTCGAGAGAAAAGATCATTTTTCTGGAACAGGCCAAGCAGTTAAAATACTTTGGATCTGTTATAAACCAGAAGGGAGTTATAAAAAAAGAGATCGCTAATCAACGGGCATGAACTGGTAAAGTTATTCATGACAGAGGATTCCTCGACAAAAGAGAAATGAGTTAGAAAACTTGCTTAAAAATAATAGCTGAATACCACTTCATTTATCTACCAGTTTTTACTTAGGAATTCAAGCCACGTACAATAACAACCCAGAAAACTCGATACATCTAAGGTGGTCCAAGTCGCAAGAGACAACATCCACAATCAGTCACGATTTCAAAGTCCAACCCTTGCAGACTTGAGTGTTGCAATCTTAACTTTGACAGTTTGGCTACGTTTGCAGATTGAAAGGCCATCGGCTATCATGGCACGTCATGGGAAGCAAAGAGTCAAGGATACTAACGGCAGGACAACACAAGATGATAACATAAGACAGTCTACAACAGACTAGACTAGATAGGAACCAGACGAAAAGAAAGAATTTCTCAGGATTGAGTTCCTAATTTCAGCCATTTTCTTTCTGCATTTAAAGGGTTAATGACATTTACTGCTTCATGTCAATATATTACTGTTGTCAAATGCGTAGGATAGTAAGTTTACTCTTCAGTGCGCTCTGAAGAGGACATTGAGTGGCAGATTGCAGTAATCTTCCTCACATCTCAAGCATGCTGAGGAAAACAGATGGGGGTCCTCCAGGTTGTTTTGCTATGGATTTTGCTATATGCTTGGCTTTGTGTGTTGCTCACTACTACGGGGATCACGTCAATCCCCACCTTGTTAGCCAGACTGGCATGAAACACTGTTTTCATATAGAACAGCATTGAAGTGAGATCCTGGTCAGTACAAATAGCCTGCCTTGACTAACGTTGTCTGATCAGTATGTTTTACCTGACCAGACATTAGTTTCCTCTCTCCAATATTAATATATATATTTTTTTATTATAAACGCTTATGTCAAAGATTAATTGAACTGCGTCTTTAGAATTTATGTAAGTCAAAGATAATTTAATTGTTTTTAAACCATAATTTGGTATCAAGATGCTTAGCAGTGCATGAGCTGTAGCTGTCAGTGACCCATTGCTGACGGCTAGTGTCAGGGCCAATGAAACAGAACTGCAAAGAGCCTTCTACACCTCCACGCAGCTGTGTCAGATAAACATGCAAATATCAGTCAAGCTGTAAACTATGATAACATCCTTTTCTCCGGACAACATCATGCTACTTGCAAAGTCTATTTAAATGAGTTGTGGCACTCGTCGTGGACCATAGAGACAAATCGCCAAAATTAAGTCTGACTGAAAGTTTCTTCATGGTACCCGGTAATAATTTAAATATTTTTAAGAAGTTTTAGTCACTTCTACACAATTTTTTCATTTTTACTTTAAATAAATAATTTAGCAATTACATGTGTGAATGAAAACAAGTTTTCTTGCGTTTATGAATATAGGAAATGTTTCTTCTTCAGTTTTAAATTTGAAAAGAATGTGGCGTAGTTTACAGCGAGACTGCGATATCTGCTCCTTTCAGTCCGACACATCCGCTTCAATACTGTGTTTTGGAGGCCTACATACTGCTTCTTGCAAAGTCCTTTAGTAGCGGAACATTGATTATGAACAAAACAGATTCTCTTTTACGAACTACTTGAGTGCAACTTTTTTCAATGCCACCTATAGGAGCAGGAACAGGATGTTGGTCAGCTCTGAGTATCTGGCAGCTCATTCAGTGATGCATATCATATTCAGCCCCTAAACCACTTCATGTTCAAGTCGTAGTGTAAAGAGTAAATGTGTGTTTCTCTCTTTCCATTAATCTTGATAATGTAGCATGAATTAATTTTTTGCATTAAAAAAATTAAGACTTGCGGTACCATAATATGTAAAATTTCAGATATTTAGTAATCAAATAGGTCTAGTTAGTTAAGCTAGCCAAAGAAGAAGAGTTCATTCTCAAGACATCACTGCTTCATGCAATAGACTCAAATGTTCTCAACATGGCAAGTGAACTTACATGCAGTTGCATTTTGACAGCATCTACAGGCTGATGAAAAGGCCAAGCAAACTGATGTCTCCACACTGCCTTAAGGACTGTCTTTAGCATGAACTGGAGCTGGTTTGTGTTGCGGCCACGTCTGCCTTTAGACTTTGGGAGTGGGGGTGGTGGCTGTTCATTACCACTGTTACCATCCTCGTGGTTATTGAAGTCATATACCTGACACACATGTCAAAACGAATCATCAATATAGTTATGGAGCCAATTACTATTAAAAGCTGAATATATTATGATGTGAATCTCAACTAACATGACCTTTCCCAATGGTGGGTAGGCTTTACTGAAATAAAAAAACTGCAATCCCTGACACACAATCATCTAACTTTCCTATTTCCTGTAAAATATAGGACATATTTACTCATCACAAATTTCTTCATTTACGGTACTGACTTTGTTGCTCCACTTCTAGCATGGGGTGTAACGGTTGTAATAATAAATATTTTTCTTGTGGCTTATAGTTTTTACAAGATGGTGTGGTAACCAGTCTTCTATACAACCCTCCCTGGTCATCTTTTATGAGATCTGGCTACTAGTCTTTGTCCCAACCTCGTGTAACATCATTGTTATGAAACCGCCACTACTCTCTCTTGACACAGGCTTCCTGTGAAAAAAGCCAACTGTAGTGGTGTGCCTATGCTTCACTTGGAGCACAAAAAAAAGGTGAATCATCAGCACCATTTGATGTCCTAGCTTTGGGTTATGTTTCAGCTCCGACCATGAAAATTTATTCTTTCAACTGGTCTCATTCCCCAAGATTCTCTTTGGTGTTCATAGCTAATCTTGATTATTTGGCAGCAGGTTACTCGAGCATATTCAAGTTGTACCCATGTCCTCCAGGTTGTGTAATACTAAGATCCTCACTATGCTCACCAACATTGGGGTTAAAGTGATAAACTACACTTAATTGGTCAGACTGCTATGATATGCTCTGTTTTTAGCACAACAGAGGACATGGTGTTGTATTGATCAATATGTTTCACCCCCTTCTGAAGCGTTCATCCTGAAAAGGATGCAGTGACATGTCAATTTATTTTACAGTGAGGCAGCAATATCTGCGCCTTTCCGCCCAATCCATATGGTTTCAGCTGGCCTTTTTTTGGGTACCAGGATTTCTTTCCCACTGTAATCTCTAACCTCTTAACCAAATTAAACTAGTGCAGCCTGTTTCTAGGACCACAGTTTGGAGACGGAATAGGATCTTGGTCAGCTGTGGCTCACTGACCCCGGTGCAAGCAGCCGGCTATGATTTGTTGGCTTCTGCCACTCCTTTCACCTGACACTGATTACTCTTCGTTCCACATGATTTTCGTCTGGAGCATGAACATTTGAAATCCTACCTGTTTACTATCATTCACCTGGGTAAACATTTCTGACTATCATTCATTTTACACACTTATTGGGGGCAGATTGCTTTCTTCCTGGAAGCTATGGCCATAAAATTTGGCTTGGCTTCGTTCGTTCTCAATCTCCTGCTACAAACCCTGAAAGGGCTTAAGTAGCAGAATGTAGTCCAGAGAACAGAATGTGCTGTGTCGTAGTTTACAGCTTAACTGCGATATTTGCACCTTTCGGTCCAACACATCTGACTTCAGCAAGCATTTTTTGAGTACCGGGTTAGCATTCTCTCTTCGATCCCTTCTCCTTAGCCAGTCTACCCTGCTGCAGCCTGTTATCCAGGATCACCGCGTAGAGGTGTAGAAGGGTCTTGGCAGCTCTGGTTCGCTGGCCCTGACACTAGCAGTCAACTATGGGTCGCTGCAGCTCATAACATTTTATTTTTGCAGTGATGATTTCTGCATGACTTCTAATAACTGATTCACTCCAATGAAGCCGACGTTTCGGCTCCTGCAAAAATACCCCTGATACCACTTATATTTTGTGTACAAAAGATGTTATCACGAAAGTGCTTTCATTTTGATATGCTGTGAAAACATTTCCATCATGTTTAAAGCTAATTTTTTGTCGAAGCATGTCAAAATCTGTGGAGATTTTGTTGAAAATAATTGAATTGTTAAACTTCAAGTGACTTCAGTATGTTTTTTTTGTGTTTGCCCTATTTCTCAATTTCCCAAAGCGGTGTGCGCTGCACTGCGGTTTTTATTTTGCGCCTGTCGACCCAGTTATGTAATGGTTTGCTTCCCCAGGGTAACGGTGCTACAGTCGGTGCTGTGATGGGGATCGAGCCCAGCATCTTCGGCTTGTGAGCCATGTCACTTAATCACTAGCCCACACCGTCCCAGTGCCTTCAGTGAAGTGTAAATATTGTAAAAATCAGAGCTAATAAAATGAAACTTTAGTAATATCTGTCAACAAGAATTATCTTCGATTGAAAGTGGTTGGCTTGTTCAGGTTTAGGTAACTAGTTATTTAGCTGTGAGTAAACAATTTTTGAAAACTAAAATATGCCACTGTAATCTCAGGGAGCCGCGTAGCGCTGTGGTTAGCGAGCTGGCATCCGAGTGGCCCTGGGTTCATTCCCGAGGCGGAAATGTTTTTTCTGACCGCAATGGCTCCCAGGTTGACCCAGCCCTAAATGGGTAGGGTTCAGTCAGGAAAGTAAAAGCAGCGAGGGAGAGAAGATGGCTACCGCCCTCATATAGCCGATCCTATGAAATGTGAGATCGCTAACACCTCACACCCCCAAGCAGTAATATTATGGGTTACTTTACTTTCCCTTAATCTCTTTTACACTAAGCTGCAGCCACACATATGCAATATCTTTATTTCATTCAATTCTGTGAATAGTTTAGTCTCAAGTGAGATAATATTGTGTGGTAGTTTTACGCATCTAAATAAAATTCAGGAGTGAATGAGTTAATACAGTTGCCAGCCATATGCACAACCCTCAGTTAGCTTTTATGTCATGCTTAGTAGGGTATGGTGGCCTTCTCCTGTACTGTTATCAATTCAATAAAATCCACACAAGCAACTTCTCTAAAATACGAAATCTGTGTGCACAATGTCTGCTACTTACATCAGCAGCATTTGAAGCTGTAGTAGAGCCTTGTTCTGAAGCCATATTTACATTATTTGAACTGTGAAGACAAACCAGCAATCAATAAATAGACAGGAAAATATAATGGGATCGAGTAGCTCATTGTTTTTAACTGGCAAAAGGTGGTGTTGGGCGAGATTTTGCAGATGAAAATGCAGAGATAGGAGGGGGAGAAATGAGAGACTTACAAATGTGTGTCAGCAACAAATGTTTACGAACAGGCTACTAGCAAGTGACTGCAAACCCTGAAACTTTAGAATGTATTTGAGATATCTAAATTATCACTAAATACTTTTTAATACGTTAAAAATTTGACTGCAAGAACATGGAAGTAGAGGTCATGCTAATCCTAATAGACGCGTTAGTAAAAATAAACATGTAGAATGGCAGACACTCAACACCTGCAGAGGAGACCAGATTATTTTTGGTTTGACCATCTGATCAATGCAAAACTGTGTTTAAAAACTGTATTAATAGATTTGCACCTACACACACAAATTGTCTGGTAAACCTTGTAACAACAGAAAAGATCATAGGGAAGAGAAGCAAAGAAAGACAGAAAAAAAATCATGGGAGATGGCGAGGCCAACTTGGAAAACATCTAAGTGCCAATTTGCTAAAAGGAAAGACATCTGTACAAGGAATTGGATCATTAATGCTACATGACAGACACTTTATAATGCCCCCAATTGGGGAGCAGATCATGGAACTAGTCTCAGAGAAAGTAGGTCATGTGAGGGAAGCTGGTCCACAAAAAGATAATCTATTCACCAATACTGTATGGGAGAAGACTGCATGATAACAAGCAAAGGCTGAGACATTTTATTCAAGCTGATGTATATGGCAGTAATGTAAAACATTTTCATTTGTCTTAATACATTACAGTGTCATTTCATCCATGTGTGGCATTGTTTTCACTCTTTTTATCACAAAATGAGCAGTTGGTGCCCAAGTGGTTAGGGTATGGTCTCTTGACCGATGGGTCATGTGTGTAAAACTCAAAGCATGGTGTTATGTTTTTATGTCCTAGCCTGCACTCCTGATTGTAAAAAAAGAGGTAGGGGACTTGTTTTTTCTTACCCCTTCCCCCAATATACCTTAATCAGTGTTTTTCCCAGGTTAAGTATTAAGTTAGTAAAACGTATAGAAGATATCTACTAATTTTACACAATGTCTTATTGAACTAACAATCTAGATCTATATTAAAACCCCAAAACCATGGCTTTATTAAAACTCCACTGACTAGAGGTCTATTTTTGTTATATTATTTGCTAATGGAATAAACAACACTATTAAGAGAAAACTACACGACTTTTACACTCAAACAGTTACACGCACAATGACACTTGCATATTCACCGACACAGCTAATATAGAAGTATGCCTGCCCTATGCGGACAGTAGTACACCATGATAACATTCAAAAACAAACAGTAACACTCACTAATAACAGCTTTAAATAAATACACCAAAACAATTGACAAAATCATTCAATCTTTATTGCTTTATAATAATGATATGCATTTTTAAAATGTTATCAATTTCTAGGACTAATATAGGAGTAATAAGTCTAATGTGAAGTAATAACAATAAAAGTGAAAAACTTTCATGAGATATTTGTGAGTGGAGCAAGACAAAACAGGATTCTCATTCTGTTGATTATCATTGCCAACTACTTTGGGAATTCAAAGAATACTGGCAGTAATGTACTCTCAATTCTTTCAAAAGGAACATAATGTAATTACACATTTTAAGTAGACTACCAGGTAGACTATTCAGTATTGTACGCTACAGGTCAGATGTGTGAAAATTGTCTTGGTCTTGCATTTCAAAGAGTACTCATAGTCTAACATTTCAACAGGTAGATCTATGTTTTTTGGTTGATGCTAGTAAGGGTATAAGTTACCCGGTGACCACCAAGTTCCATTACTATTGTTAAATCATTACTGAACTCATAGGCCACGGAAGAACCCAGGCCAAGGGCACTGATCCATAAGTGACTGGTTGTAAAATGGAAATAGGTAGGTCTATTTGTATTCTTTTCATCAATCTATAAAGTTAAAAGACAATGACATACGCAATTTGCATGTACATCATGACTGGGAATTCTACGTATGTTATTTGAAGATACGTGTACACACAGTACTTCACGATTAATCATCGTTCACACTCAGTCAGTCAGACTTTGAGTTTCAGTATGATTCATCATCTATTTAGACTAATATTAGACGAGCAGAGGTTTTAATTCCACCCCGCATTTGGTTTTGTTTTTGTCTTGACTTGTAAAGAAGTCCCTGTGTACAAACAGACAAGAAGAAGTTATATAATTCACATGGTAATGGTATTCACAATTTATTCGTTTTAACTGTTCAAAATGATAGCGTTCTCATATGCAGCCATTTTGTGAACGCTAAGCCAGTAAGCGATAGCGTTCCAGTCATTTAACAAGTTTAGCCCCAAGAAATGCATTTTTCCAATCGTTCTTAATAATAATGTGTATGAACATACTTACTAACGCTTTTCCTACGCTTGTACTCGTGCTCTTAAGTATAAACCAAAGACCTGATTTCACTTGTAGTTATAGCAAAACCATGAATTATGTTGCGTCAGACTACAACGATCCACCATGGCGGAATGTGTTGGCAGACAGTGCGAGAACGAAGTGTTTATGGTCAAGTTACTCACAGCACCGTACACAATCTACTAAAATAATAATAAAATACCCGCTAATAACACTTGAGACGTTTTGCTGGTACCCTGGTAGTGCCGGATGGCTCTTTGGGTCCATAGCATTCGTTAGATTACCATGACAAAAATTCACATTGGCATAGAGCTTTACAGACACCCGTCTGGCTGAAAGGAAGATACTGACAGTTCAAACTAACAATTCTCATTGGTCAATTGTGGTCACATGGTAAGGAAACTAGTTTCTAGCTTGGTCTGAACCATTTCTGCGTCCGACTTTAGTAAAGATGGAGACGGTATCCGTATATTACAAACTCCAATAGAGATGAAAGCTGGTTGACCAAATAATGGCAGCCCTCGTAACAAACTTGAGGATGTTATAAGACCCATCATAGTGCAAAGTTTACTGATACGTTGTCGACAGCGTGGAAAACACTTGTGAAACTTATCGATTGGTCACTCGTGTCACATGACGAATAAATTAGGTTGTTGTTTTTTTTTAATGCTCCGTGAAACGCGTTGCTTTGGGGTTTTAGTAGGCGAGGTGTGTTAGTGTGTTGTATGTTTGGCGACTTGTAACATTTTCTGTGTATTTACTCATGATTGCAAAGTAAATCATACAAGAGGTAGTATGCAATTTAACATTAATTGCATACATCTTATTTATCTACGGACTTAACACTCGTTCGCTGAAATATAATTGCAGTAATTTAAGTATGTTATGTACGATGCCTCACAGTTTTGTTACCATAATTGAAAGGTTCATCAAGGCACAGGAAACACAATTTCAACGTGTGAAATGAAACATCTTCGATAGATCATCGGTGTCACCAAGAGAGGTCGAGTGAGAAATGAGGACATTATAAATTTAGTAGGAACTTGCCCTTGTCTCGAGTACATTGACAGGCAGAAAATGTAATGGTTCGATCATGTCATGAGAACGTGAGCCCTCTACTCGCTTACAAACACAGGACGATCTGGCATACGAGTAATCATACAATCATAAGCGTCTCAGTCTCTATAGACCATGCGCGTGGCGCCCTGTGAGTTGTGTCCAGCTCTGTCGCCTGTATTTCGCCACTGGCTGCAATAGCTCGCTTTGTTGTTCCTTTAACTCATCAATCATCTTTTCTCCACAACCAGAAGGCCTCTACAAGCGTCAGTAGTCACTATGCGCCCTCCAACTGTCTCCAAAACAGCTAGATCCTGATAAAAATTTTCCCTGCCCTCGGATGGGATGTCGCATGACTTCATGGCCCGCTTCTATACCTCCTTCAATCGCAGTGTGGGACGGCCGATTCTCCTAACTCCAATGGTCAGCTGTCCATAGAGGATATCCTTTGGCCGCTTCTCATCTTTCATGCGGTACACATACCCCAACCATTGAAAACGTTGCTGTCTCAACAGCGAGTACACGCTGCGAGACCGTATTATGTGGCACTCTCCTTTGCCACCCAATCCCCAATAAACTCCTTCGTGTGAAAGGTGTTGAGCCGCCGTTTGGTGTAAGTGCTCCAAGTCTCACGTTCATACATCAGAGTGCCAAGGACCTCGATGAAGTGAGACAGTGCAGTGTTCTCCCAGAATCTCTTCGCCGGGCGGGCCATGACGGTACTCGCCCTGCAAAGTCTACTATCTATCCCCTTTTCGAGCGAGGGAGTGTTGCTGATGGCAGACACCAGATACGTGAAACTGTTGACGACCTCCAGAGTGACGCCATCAATCCTTATAGATGGGGTAGTGGTAATACCCTGTGCGCAGACCTTTGTCTTTTATAGGCTTATGGTAAACCCAAACTGCTTGCACCCTTTGACAAATCTGTTTCATAGTCTCTGCAGGGCCTTCTCACTATTGGTCACGAACAGCATCATCCGCAAATAGCATCTCCCTAATGAGCACTGTCCACACCTTGGTCCTCGCACGCAGTCGGGACAGATTAAACAGCAGGCTGTCTGACCTGATGCGCAGGTAAACACCGTCCACAGACGTGCCATAATTGTACAATAGGAACATGGAGAAGAAGATCCCAAAGAGGGTCGGCTTGAGCACACATCCCTTACCTCACTCCACTCTTGATAGGAAAAGAGTTTGAAGATGATCCGTCGTGTAGAACTGAGCCCTTCATATCAATGTGAGTGGTCAGCGATCCATAGCTGACTGCAAGCGAACCAGAGCTACCAAGACCCTTCTACACCTCCACGCGGTGATCCTGGATAACAGGCTGCAACATAGCAGACTGACTAAGTAGAAGGGATCGAAGAGGGAATGCTAACCCGGTGCTAAAAAAATGCTTGCTGAAGTCGGATGTGTTGGACCGAAAGGTGCAAATATCGCAGTCAAGCTGTAAACTACGACACAACACATTCCGTACTCTGGACTACATTCTGCTACTTAAGTCCCTTCAGGGTTTGGTAGCAGGAGATTGAGAACGAACGAAGCCAAGCCATATCAGTGTGAAAATATATTATCATGCTGCGCAGTTTGGGGGGGGGGGGGGTGGGGGCAGACGTCTAATCGAGGAGTTCGAATAGACCCTTTCTACCAAATAAGTCGAAGGCCTTGGTGAGGTCTAGAAACATCATAAGGAGCGGCTTTTCCTCTTCTCTGCACTTCTCCTGGATGTGGCGAAGCGAGAGAATCATATCTGTTGTTGATCTACATACTCTAAAGCCATACTGGGATTCTGGATACATCCTGTCTGCGAGCAATCTCAACCTGTTTAGTAGCATGTGGGCGTGAACTTTGCCTACAACGGTCATAAGCGAGATCCCTATATAACTATTGCAGTCCCCGCGGTCTCCTTTATTTTTGTAAATAGTCACAAAGATGTCGCCACGCATATCTTGGGGGAGTGCACCTTCCTCCAAGCAGAGGAGCAAGTTTCTTTTTGAAGTCTATTTTTGTTGTTTTATTCGCTTTCTGAGATATGTATTGCTTGTCCAAATATTTTAAATATGTTCCTTTTGATTTACCTGCCTCTATAAATTTTTTCCATGCTTTATTTTTAGCTCTTCTACATTTAACTACAAATCTAGTTATCCACTTTTTACGCTTGGGGGCTACCTCCCATGATGTTCGTGGCAGGTGAGCCATGCTACTTGGTTCCCACCTACTCTAGAATTAAAGTCGCCGAGAAGGAAGAGTGCTTCTTCCCTGTGGCTGTTCTGCATTTCCTCCAGCTGTCTATAGAATTTATCCTTTGCTTCCTCCTCAGGGTTCGGGCATAGATGCTAAAGATATTAACATATAGCGGTGATGAGGCAAATATCCATTAACCTCTCAGAGCCCTCAGAAGGATGATGGTCTGAGGTTATACGGGTGTTTTTAATAGCAAAGCCAATACCATGCTGACAAGAATCTTCAGGTTCACGATCCTTCCAGAAGAAAGTGTAGTTTGTCTTCTTTAGTGAGCCACTAGAGACAAGTCTGGTTTCTCATACAGCATGTCCACATTCAATCACGAGAGCTCTCTATCGATGATGGCTGGTTCCTACGATGATATGGGCTTAATAATAACAATAGTTGCCCATCACTAGCGACAGCATCAGACTATTGCTGCAAAATGTGTTCTCTAACGGCCATAAAGACCAATCCTGGAACGTCATTCTCGGCCACATTCATGGCACACATGTGGAGAACCAACTGTGGAATCGTTGTACGTTCAGCATTTTCGGGCAGCACGCTTTCGCTGAGCCTCCGTGATGGCTATACTATCCGCTATCTAAGCACCATCGGTGATACTAGCGCGCCAGGTGGTACGGTAAAATTTTTTTTTTTTTTTTTTGCAAGCATCTTCCAAGAGCTGACATGAACATTGAAGCTTTTCATAGACACTTTTTAGGAGTCAAGTGTTTCTTCTGACCCCCCACCCTCATGGGAAGCGTCTGCCTGTTGTGAGCTCACCATATAGTAGCTGTTTGAGGATGTGCTCTTCTGACATGCGAGCAGGTCCAGCCCCATCTAAGCTGAGTTACTTGCGGAAGTGTATGGATGCTCAACATGTCAGTATTGGTAAGAGTTTCAGAGTTAGGCACTTTGTCTTGCCACCTGATCCTATACAACCTACGTAGGCATCCCAAGTGAAAACCAAATTGCTGTCTGACATGTCTTCTATACACTGTCCATGTCTCACAGTTAGGCAGCAGAGTGGACAACATCACGTAACGATACACATTTATCAAGGGGACGGCGTGGCCTAGTGGTTAAGTGGCACGGCTCACAACCAGAAGGTGCTGGGTTCGATCCCCATCACAGCACCGGCCGTTACCCCGGGGAAGCAAACCCTTAGAAAATGCAGGAGGAAGCAGACCCTTACATAAAATGCATGCTGAAGTCGGATGCATTGGGCCGACAGGCGCAAAATAAAAACCACAGTGTAACGCACACACGCCTTGGGGAATAGATAAATAAGGCGAACGCAAAAAAAAAAAATCAAAAAAAATACACATTTATCTTGGTGATGACACTGATGCCTTGTCGGTTTCAAACGTTTTCTTGCAGCCTTTCAAACGCTTGCCTTAGCAATCCTGTTATTGACCTCACAGTCAATATTAGCCTCTCTAGTGAAGGTACCACCTAGGTAAGTGAAGCTAACGACTGTCTAGTGAAGGTACCGCCTAGGTAGGTGAAGCTAGCGATTGTCTGGTGAAGGTACCGCCTCAGTAGGTGAAACTAGCGACTGTCTAGTGAAGGTATCGCCTAGGTAGGTGAAGCTAGCGACTGTCTAGTGAAGGTACCGCCTAGGTAGGTAAAGTTAGCGACTGTCTAGTGAAGGTACCGCCTAGGTAGGTAAAGTTAGCGACCGCCTGGAGACGTTGATTCTGTACAGTAATGTTTGGTTAAATGTACGGCTCCCCAGCGGCAGGCTGAAAGAGTACATCCGTTTTCCTAGTGTTGAGCATGAGACCAAAGTTACTACGCCCCTGAAAACTCAGGGTGAACTGCATATCTATTTCTGAGCAAGTGATGAGGGCGCTATCTTCCGCGAAGAGCCGATCCTTCTTCTCCTGCGTTCATTCTCAATCTCAAGCTACCAAACCCCGAACAGGGCTTTGCAAGTAGCAGGATGTAGTTCGTAGAAAGGAATCCGTTGTGTCGCACCTTTTGGTCCCACACATCCGTCTCCGGCAGAAACAGAAGATCCAAGATCTTGGCCTCACCCATCTTGGTGTAGGGTTACAGGCGCCTCGGGATGAACAATTGACCCTGCCTCCTGTACCTGATATGCATGTCAGGAGCAGCCTTGTGTACAGCATCAGTGAGCATTTCTTCAAAGACCACCCTAAAGAGTGTCTGTGTCTGTTTGACATCATTGGTAATTGGGAAGGCTGAAAAAAATTCTCCATCGTGTAGTACACGCGCCATCATGAAATTGGCGAACAATCGCAATGAATTTCCATGGTAGCCAAACTACGCCATGATTTGCTAGAGTCCTTCCGTATTGATGGTGTCAAAGGCTTTGGTTATTTCGACAAAAATTGTGTACGTGTCACAAATCTGTTCTTGACATTCCTCTTGCAGTTGACGTTTTGCACATATCACGTCAACCGTCCCACGACCCATACGTAAACCACATTGACTCTCAGGGAGGAAACTCTGCTCAAGATGTCTAGTTGGGCGGTTTAGCCTATACTGTATCGATTGAGATACCCCTGTGATTTTCGCAGGATTGGCGATTGCCCTGTTGCTTGTACGATTGTAGCCTCTTTCATCTCCTGTGGCACTGTCTCGGCTTTCCAAATACAACGAAAGAGTGTAGTCAGTTCCTGATGAAGCACATGACAACCTGCTTGATAAATCTCTGCCGGGATAGAATCAGAAGCGAGATCTTTGCCTTAGAACATCGATCTGATAGCTCTTCTGACCTCTGTCTCTGTGTATTCAAGGTCACGTCCCTTGTTAATAGTAGCCTATGGCATGCTAGCTATGGTTTGTGCTCGGATGATGGACGAACTTTTGAGAAAAGAGTCAAAATGTCTCGTCCAAAATCTGAACCTTGTCAGACAACAGCGCGTGCGTCAACACTAAGAACAGCAGATGCATTATGGGACGTAGGGCCGTAGACAGCCTTCGGTGCACAATAAAATATAGTCATTTGTGTCAGCATATCTTTGAATCTCTACCGACTTGTTGTGAAGCCAGGCATTATGCATGGACCTGGGATCAAGATGCTGAGCAGCACATGAGCTGCAGTGGTCAGCGACCAATAGCTGACTGCTAGCGTCAGGGCCAGCGAACCATAGCTGCCAAGACCCTTCTACACCTCCACGCGGTGATCCTGGATAACAGGCTGCAGCAGGACAGACTGGCTAATGAGAAGGGATCGAAGAGAGAATGCTAACCCGGTACTAAAAAAATGCTTGCTGAAGTCAGAGTGTTGGACCGAAAGGTGAAAATATCGCAGCCAAGCTGTAAACTACGACACAACGTATTCCGTTCTCTGGACTACATTCTGCTACTTACATTTTCAGGATTTGGTAGTGGGGGATTGAGAACGAACGAAGAAGAAGAAGAATGCACGGACCTAGGCCTGCGTTCCATAACCGTACATATGTTGTTGAATTCATACTTTTTTAATCATGATGAGGGGTCGCTTTGGAACAGTCGAAACAGCCGGTGCTTGTCAACCAGCAGGATCTCCATAGTTGCGTTCTGTTATTCAAACTCGTTATTTTTCCTTCGAGTCAGAGGAGCCAAGCACTCATTTGCAGAGAGGTGGATTGCATTACTGAGAAAGGTCCATTTATCGTCCTTTCCCGTAAACATGTAACCCACAAGGCAGCAGGCATACGACCACCTACATGGTCAGCCAGACATAAAACAATATTACATAAATATTACATAAGATAATCATATAGACATACTTACATACAGACCTACATACAGCCCATATTAATAAATGAAAAGAAGACAAGACATTGTGTTCAAATAATATTCCAGACTTTTACAAAGTGTTGTCACAGAGTGAAAATAAAGGTCGCACACTAACTGACAAACGCACTAAGCTTAATCCGCCTTGCCTGAGACCCACAGGAGGCAGAGAAGGTATTCCAGCCAAAATGCGATACGTGGTTACAACACTAGATCCAACACATTTGGCGGCACAAGTGAATGGAAATTGTAGCCTGATAGTTTTATTAAATCGTGTACCGGTATCTAAGAGTACGCAGGTCATGCGTCAGCTTCACTCAACTACTTGATGTGGCAATCACGTACTTCGGGTCGCATGACTTTGCCAATGCACTACAAAAACTGCACCAGACAATTTGGCGCAGAGCAACTAGTTCCTCTTTCCTCCAACCGGTAGACTTGGCTTTGAAAGAAAATTGAATAGCAACAACAGAATGGCGGAGACCCCGAAAGCGACGGCTTAAGAAAGTCGACGAGGTTAATTACCACAACAACAAAAACGCAGTGCCGCCAATTGTTTTCAATCCTTGGGTCCATGTGGGGAGTATGCTATAACCTTGGGAACACATTCTAATAAACTGCATGCTCACCCAGGAAGAGAGAGCTGGCCTCATACTGGCATCAATTACTGATTTATTAAATTGTTGGTCCCGGGGAAACAAACCCTTAGAAAACGCAGGAGGAAGCAGACCCTTACATAAAATGCATGCTGGAGTCGGATGCACTGGGCTGACAGGCGCAAAATAAAAACACAGTGCAACGCATACCGCCTTGGGAATTAGAAAAATAAGGCGAACGCAAAAAAAAAAAATTGTTGGTCATATTTTCGATTACCTATTTATTTGTGTGAGATCATTTTATTCACCCTGTCAGTGATTTTATTTTTTCTTCGTTCGCCTTATTTCTCTAGTTCCCAAGGCAATGTGCGTTGCACTGCGGTTTTTATTTTGCGTCTGTCGGCCCAGTGCATCCGACATCGGCATTCATTTTATGTAAGGGTCTGCTTCCTCCTGCATTTTCTAAGGGTTTACTTCCCCCGGGTAACGGCCGGTGCTGTGTAGGGGAGCGAACCCAGCACCTTGGGGTGATCAAAACCAAACAGAGAAACCGAATGTATGTCAATGCAGCGCTTTGTCTCACAGAAACAACCATGCAAACACGGTTATCAAATATTCTAACAAACAAGCAGCAATATATTTCGCACTAACTTTATTTGAATGGAATATTGCTTTCCCAAAAGTTCAAGACATTCTATTATTAGCATTTTTATTTCTGTCTGACCGGTAACCGAAATGTGTTCCTATTTGCACCGGTCCGCAGTAAAAATGTTGGAAGACGTTGAATTAAACTACATTCTCATGGGATCAACATGGTGAGCAGTGAATGACTTGCAACGGTTAGCGACCCATAGCTGACTGCTAGCGTCAGCAAACCAGAGCCGCTAAGACCCTTCTACACCTCCACGCGGTGATCCTGGGTAACAGGCTGCAACAGAGTATAAGACTAACTCGGTACTAAAAAAATGCCTGCTGAAGTCGGATGTGTCGGACCAAAAGGTGCAAATATCGCAGTCAAGCTGTAAACTGCGACACAACTAGTTCTCCGAACTACATTCTGCTACTTAAAGCGCTTTCAGTGCTTAGTAGCGGGAGATTGAGAACGAACGCAGTCAAATTAAAGATTTAAATGAAAGAGGGAGGCTAGATATGAAACATAAGAAAGGGGTCGATGTAGAGTATGTGCACAATGTCCTGCCTACATCAAATGGATGCTGATGCGAATCTACACATCCAAGGTGCAGTGATCACAGCGGAGGCTGCTGTCCGGTTGACAGCAAGCCTCTGGCATAGGATGTCTACTGCACAAACGTGTCCATAGCAACACCTTCTCGTGGGTGAACCTCTTGTTTACTGAGTTTGCTATAGGAGCGACCGAGTACCTGGTAGTATAACCAGGCGGGGAGCAGTTTGAGGACCCTTAAGGCGATAGCGACGAGTGGAATATGCTCTGGCTGTTACCAACCCAAACCCCACCCTTGGGTTAAATGTTCTTCTCATCTGTCGTCTGCCTTTCTACATAACTTTTCTTTGTCCAACCTACGATACCTCTACCAAGGATTCAATAATGGTAGAGGCACCCAGAGAGAATCCGACGGTAGCTCAACATCTCAGCTGCAGCAAGAGCATCGGGTGATCTGACATTGTGGCGTGGAAGGGGGTGGAGGAAATCGTGAAGGCATAGTTGGCAGGAAGTGACACAGCCACTGGGAAATGGCCTAAATCCAGAGTAAAGAAGTGTGATCTGCAATGAGATCACCTGTGGGTAGCGGGGAATGCTCTCCGTGAACCCCACCTGACACTCCACCTCACCCCATCGACGCATTGAACCTCCAATGACCAAGGAAGGAAATGGCAAAGCTAAATACGTCTATCGCCCATGGAAAAAGACGCACAATGTATGCTCTTTGGGAGGCAGAAGTCTGCAGCAACACGCCCAATACTGCAATGCCAGGAAACAATAAACATTCTTCAAACCAGCTCGGGCGTCGCCTTGGTTACCACGGCCAGCGCAACAGAGATAATTCTCCTGCTCTGTGCGAGAAGTTAGCAAGGGGGAACCTTAACATACTACAGCTTAACATTGCTGGATTACAAAACAAGGCAACTGAACTAACCAAAACAATACAAGACCATCAAATCCGCATAGCTCTACTCCAGGAAACAATACTTCCACAAAGACAAATTAACATCACGGGTTATACACAGTATAAGTGCGAATGCAACCAGTGACAGTGTATTATAACCCTGGTCAGGAATGATACACAAGCCATTGTAACCAACAAACCTATGGATAATATTGACCGTTAATAAAGTTATGGAGCAAAGATAACACAAAATACACACTACATAACTTTTACTGTCTGCCAACGTCCAATACGTCTCTACCTGAATTTGGGCCTTCGTCAAAGAAAAGTATTGGTGGGAGATTTCAATGCTCACATGCCAAATCTTGGATACCGCCAGTTTAATAATAGAGGCCTGGAGATTGAAGAGCTGTGTAATGGTACTAATCTTACACTGCTCCAGAGTCTGGAAACTCCGCCAACTCTTTTGCACAGAGTACACTGCACAACCAGCCGGCCCGATCTGACACTTGTGTCGGCTGACTTGGTAGATAACACTACCACTAAAGTCTTGGACGATGTTGGAAGCGATCATCGTCATATCCTAACAATTATTGAAACACTGCAGAGAGATATGATGGTTCGGAGAAAACCATCATGTAATTTCAGAAAGGCTAAATGGGACCGTTATGGCCGGGAAACTGATGCTAGGTTTAGTCAAATAAGTAAAAATGATGACAACAATACAACTTTCAAACACAAATGTGTCACCAACTCAACAGTTGCAAGGAAATGCATTCCACAGAGGATGTACAGGAAATATAAACCGTACTGAAACCCAGAGCTGAAGGCAGCCGTCAAAGAGAGGAGAGAGGCCAGGAAAAAGGTAGAAAAATCTCCAAGTACCCTAAATAAAACATTACAATAAATAGATAGCAAATATCACGAAGAAAAGATTCTCACAAGCAATGCCGACAATTACCAACACACTGTACGGAGCAGTGAAATAAGTGAAGAAGACCTGTATATATATATATATATATATATATATATATATATATGTATATATAAGAATGGCATTGGGCTGCCAAGAGAGAGGAGGCTTGCTCAGCAGCTATGAGATAACAACAACAACATTTATAAGAAAATCACACAAACACGTAGATAAAGGTTATTCAACCAAAAATAATTCGGGACAAAATGGTAACTTTCTAACAGACAAAACAAAGATAATGGAAAGTATACGCAACAGACTTGTATAGCGAAGAAAACTATACCGCCCCAAGTTGATAACATTTTCAAGGAGGCTGATTTGAAAGAGCAGAATCTGCCATAATTAGAGTGGGATTTCACACAGTTTTTCATCATCCCCATTAACAAAGCACCAGGGACAGCTGATATTCTTATTGAACAACAAAGCAGCAAGTAAAACCTTACATGAATTACTTTTTCAACATGTGAACAATACTTACCAAGATGGGATATGGCCTACAGATCACACAACATCAGTAATTATCCCAGTACCGAAAAAGTTGAATCCAATTGATTGCAGTTTCATTCGATCAGATATATCCCATGCTTCGAAAATCCTACTGAAGATAATTAACAGACGAACAGATAGGTTTTATGTGCTAAATGAAAGTAATTTTTTGGGTTCCGCGTGAATAAAGGAACTAGAGATGCAATAGAAACACTGACGTTTCTTGCAGAAAGAATGGTGGAACAGGTAGAGCTCGCGTTACCTTCCTCATATACTATGAAAAGGTCTTTGACATGTGGCCGAGAACGAAACATTCCCCGCTTTTAGAAGAGCTTATGGTAGATAGAGCTATTATTAAACTAATACTAAACTTGTATGAAAACCACACATCGAATATAACACCCATAGAGGGAATTACAAACCAAGTCTAAATCAAGAAAAGGATGAAAAAAAAATGTCCAAGCTTATTTAATCTGTTTTCGGAGGTGGTGATGACAGCAGCCATAAGAAATTGAAACACAGGGGTCAAGATGAATGGAGAACGAATGAGTGCCATCAAGTTTTCGGATGATCAAGTCATCATAGAGAAATCAATCCAAAAACTACTCACCAGGATCAACGACACTGCCAGGACATTTGGTATGAGGATAAATGATAGTCAAACAAAAGTGATGGGAATGGCCAAACACATTCAAATTAAATATCAGAATCGAGGAACAGCTTATTGAACAAGTGCAGAGGTTTTCATTTTTGGGTCAAATTATTACAGACAATGCCTGCTGTGAAGTTGAAGTTAGAACTCGGATCAATCAAAGCCCGTCGCTCCTCTCGGCGCATAGGCTATTGGCAACATCCTGCCAGCACGCATTGTCATGGGCTGCTCTTTCTGCCTTTCTACAGGTGTAATCATTCAATTTCAGTTCCTTGTCACATTCTCTTCACCCCGTATTTTTGGGTCTACATCTGTCTCTCTTAACTTGAGAATTCTATGTACGAGTATGTCTGGATATGTTAAACTATGCCTTCGTAACGTATGTCACATCCAGCCTCATTTTCTTCGCTTAATTTGTTGTCCCAATGGATATTGTTGGTTCCTTTCCCATAGGTCTTCATTTCTCACAATGTCCTGCCACTTTATGCCCATTAACCTTCGTAGGCATCTGTTAACGAAGAACTGGGGTCTTTGTTGTATGACCTTGGTTGTTCAACATGTCATCGCTCCATCTAGGAATACCGATTTGATTGATTGAGACAGCTAATGACAAGTATACAGAAAGGTAGATTGTCTTGGCCATAACGGAAGACATGGAGGTCTATTCTTTAAAGTACTGGGCAAAATTCAGAGAAAAGGGGAAAGGGGACGTCCAAGAAACAATCACACCACATAGAGGTGTAGCCTTATACTGAGCTGAAGAGATCTGCTAGAAACGGAGGTCAGTGGTGTGACATGATTAGAAGACTTAACACCAGTCTCCGGACTGACTAACCAGATGATGATGATGATGTATGTAGCGTGTGTGAAGAATATGGCTTCCATACACAAGGGCAGTGAACTGATCCAGAGACATACTAGTGGGTGCGCATGCGTGAGCTTTGTTTTCCCACATGCTCTTGTGACTATGGGCTTCTGGAAAACTAGTTATCGACGATCTGTCTTTCATCTACAACATTTTCACTGAACTCATTGACTTCACGTGGCCAATATATTGTTCTTTTTGTTGTTTTACTTGGGAAGTAGCTGTAACCGAGCCTTGAACGTAAGCTATATATTTGCATTTTTGGTGCTGTGCATATTTTTAGCGTCACATAAAACGATCAGGCGGTGTCAGCATTACTCCATTACTCAATCAAGTAGTCTAATGCCATTACCAATGAAAACGACTACCAGAGCCTAAGGCACTTTGCTGCATCACAATTAAAAGACGTATATTTGAACATGATAAAGTACATACTATAGTAGACATTACTTAAACATCAAGCGTCAGCCAACATAAATCTGTTGATGCTATGAGTATGACTAGTTTAGAGTTATGTTATGACTAGGAGTCGGTCATGAGTTGTCGACATAAAACTGGGAACAACTCAAAAAGATAGAAGTAGACTAATTAATTGCATTTAAGAACACATTATAAAATATTTTAGCGTGGTTCAACTGCCGTTACCGTCATGCTTCAGTCGATCCAGCTGTATATGGAGTTCATTTGTAAATGGCTACCCGATCTACGGCGCATGGTTAGGGAAAGGAACTCACACTGGCCACCCCACCTCACACAAGCTTTGTCAATTGTGACTTAGAGTGTGGCCCGGTACATTATCATTACGAGTCATTAGACAAGACATTAGTTTAAACAGTCTCTAACACTTCATCCCAGACTGTAGTGTCTAATTATAGTCTAATCTATATTTTGTTAGCCTAGCATAAACAGGAATGTAAATAGTTTATTTAATTAATTTATTAGCTATAAATAATTAGTAATGACAAGCACCTGTTTATGACCATTCTCATTCAAATTATCATTCTGCATTGCCATTGAGTTGACTGACCATTGATTATAGCAAGCATTTGTTGTAATTGTTCTAAGTATAATCTTATTGAACATTTACTAACAGTAACAACAGTCAACACTAACATCTACACCAAGAGTTTCAGTATGTTCTGTATCAGTATATTCTCAGCTCCTACAACTTATATTTTATATTTATTCTTACTCTCAGATATATTTCTCAAACTTGGTGACCCAACTCAGATTTTGCTCATTCACTCAGTCAAGCCGGTATATCAGTTCACCAATGTTCACACAACAGATGTTTTATCTTTGACAAATTATTAGACTACATAGATTGATAGATCTAAATACAAAACTTTATGCATACCAAATTTTCCTACTTTTTTCTGTAATTTTATGCATTTTGATATAGATCTACATTTCTCAAAGATTTGGTTGATAGAGATAGATTTTAATTATTGGTCTCAAGTTTGTGGGTTTTACATTGGGACAATAAATGCATCTAAAATCCCAACATATTCTGGAATGAATGAGACAGTTAATGAGTTAAATTAAGTTGGAGAGAGCCAAGCTGCCATTCTACTCTTCCCATGGAACCAACAGACTTGGAGAACATGATCTACTGTTAGTTTGTCCTTTCCATAGAAACATATATGTACTGAAGTTTGCAACAGGGTGACCCATCAGCTGCTATAGGTGGGCTCATTCGAGGTTTGTATCTCAGTATTAACTCTGCCTGGCAGGACTCCACCTCAAATGGAATGATATTTCGATGACATTGTGGGGTGTTGAGCACAGGATGAGTGGTGCCACATTTTACAGTTTTAACCTCACACATACTTCCTGCACATTTTTCTATCTAAGTAAACTGTCCTAGCCTTATGCTGTCCTAGTCTACATGCAAGGCAGCACATTGTTTGGAGTCTTAGATGAGTTACCTTCCTGGGTTGTCTTAGATTTTTCCAGGTAATCTGGGATACATCTGGTTGTTCAAGCAACGAGTCTCATCGTATGAAAGACAGGGATTTGACTTTTACCGTGAGAGGCTATCTGAGATGCAACACATGCCTTGGGAACATTTACAGGAAGTTAAGAGCTCAACTTTTGGCTCTGACATCATTTAGAACTCAGTTCAGAAGTAAAGTAAATTTTTCAATCTTATTCAAAATTCAATATTTATTGTAATTGTGCAGTCACTAATGTAAATACAAAATGTCCTCATAATTTGCAGAACAGCAATGGCAGAGGAGACCAACACCACAAAAGTAGAATCAGGGGATGTGAAGCCACAGGTTTCCGGGATTTCATCTAATGTAACTTCAACAACATCACCAAGCACAGCGGCAGGTGGGGGAGCTACAACGAAGTCTAGTTCTCAAAGTCTTGTAAGTTACACATATTACTGGGACCTTAAAGAGGAATAAGGAATAGTAACACTGTAACCTACCAGGCATGTCAGTAGAGACGACATTAACCACCAAAAAAAAACAATAGACCTCTACACCTATCTGATAGAAAAGTGGTGATCAAATCAAATTATTTCAATCCTGATCACAGTGTAATCACCTGCGTGATAGGGAGTTATCCTATTCGCTCATACTTACTTTCCGTGTTCTGAACACCATGTCAGAAATCATGTTTCCACTGTTCAGGCATCTCTTAAAGTTCTTCCTGCATAGTGATACGCCAGTTTGTAGCCTATTTAGTGACCTCCAGGTTGTGTACGGCAAGTGTATACGTCAGATTCCTGTCACATCTCGATCCAGGTAATGTGCCAGTTCATTCCATTTTACGGTTCAGCGTTTTATGGGGCTAGTCTTTACTTGACGTACGAAACTTCATTTTAGATTTTAGTCTTCATCTAGATTTGAGTCTTGTGCACTGTCCTTGATGTCCAAACGTAGCGTGCCTTGGGTCATTTACATTTTTTCTCTCTTTAGATTCCCTACATGACACTGTGTGTCTCGTGTGGTGTTGCACCTGTTATATTATGGGTATATTTTTTTCAATTGGAATAGATTTTAGGCACTCTGTAACCATCTGGCCAGTCTCATCACACATATCTTATGTTTTGTTTCCTGGTATTACATAGGACAGTGTGTGATCCAACTTTACACCCATGTATTTGGGAGACATACTGTGTTCCAGTCTTTGTCACTGCCATTTGAAATGTTGTTTTCTTTTTGCCTCTGTTTCTTTAGGGTTTGTTAGGTTTGGTTTGAGGTGAATTTTCTGATAGCAAGGATATTAAGGGTGCTTGTCTTTTGTGTTCAACCTCTTCAAATAATTTCCTTTGGCAACAACTGCGGGGTCATCTGCATAAAAATGTCATCACCTATGTGGATCCAGAGGAACTGTCCTGATCTTGGTGTAATCAGTGGATCTCAAGGAGCTGTCCTGATCTCAGTGGATCTCAAGGAGCTGTCTTGATCTCAGTGTAATCAGTGGATCTCAAGGAGCTGTCCTGATCTCAGTGGATATCAAGGAGCTGTCCTGATCTCAGTGGATTTCAAGGAGCTGTCTTGATCTCAGTGTAATCAGTGGATCTCAAGCAGTTGTCATGATCGCAGTGTAATCAGTGGATCTCAAGCAGTTGTCCTGATCGCAGTGTAATCAGTGGATCTCAAGCAGTTGTCCTGATCACAGTAAATCTCAAGGAGCTGTCCTGATCTCAGTGGATCTCAAGGAGCTATCCTTTTTTCATTCTATTGACTTGCTTGGATTCCCTGAAGCTAAGAGTACACACACGACAGCACAGCCTACCTGGCATGTTGTAAAAGGTGACTAAAGAGTGTTGTGGGTAGGGCTTGAAACTTCCCATTTGTAAAATGTTACTACAGAAACCATCAATGCAAGACGGCACACATTTCATGGATGCAAGCTTCCCATTACGGGTTGACTGCAGTGCTGGCTAGAGAAGTTGGTTCATTTCATAGGACTTGATCTTTAAAATGTTTTATGCATTTTAATATGTGTAAAAAAAAAGCTGCTGTTATTATTTTTATAATTGTTATTTATATAATTCTCAATTTCTTCAGTTTTGTTTGTGCTGCTTGATTTTATATGTTCACTAATCAAATTAATAGTTAAGGTTGACGTTTGACAGCGTATGAAGAAGAAGAAGAAGAAATTAATAGTTGGGATTAAGATGCTGAGCAGTGCATAAGCTGTAGAGGGCAGCGACACTATACTGACTGCTAGCATCAGGGTGAGCCACATAGAACTGCCAAGACCCCTTTCCACCTCCAAGTGGTGTTCCTGGATAACAGACTGCAGCAGAGCAGACTGGCTTAGGAGAAGGGATCAAAGAGGGAAGGCTAACCCGGTACAAGGCCTGCTGAAGTTGGGACGTGTCGAGCTGAAAGGTGCAAATATCGCAGTCAAGCTGTAAACTACGTCAACACATTCTGTTCTCCGGACCACATTTTGCTATTTGCGAAGCCCCTTTCGTGGCTTGGTAGAGGAAGTTTGAGAACGAAGAAGGAAATTAATAGTTTATTTTCATGTTCTTGTTTTCAATATTCATTCCAGAAGCCAAATTATGCATTAAAATTTACACTTGCTGGCCATACAAAAGCTCTGTCCTCTGTGAAGTTCAGTCCTAACGGAGAATGGCTGGCCAGTTCATGTAAGTTTAAGTGTGCTAGACTTTACATGTGGTGTGCTTGTCAAATATAATGTATAGATAAAGGCAGTTCCATATCACTGCAAGTTGGGATGATGTGTTTGACTTCATTGTACTAGGTCTTAGCTTTTTGTGAGGTACTGTGTTGAATTCAGTACCTTGCTGCAGTGGCTTCTAGTATAGTAAGTCATCATTTACATAAGGATAAATTTGAGCTCATGACTACCTCAAAGTAAAAACAGTGCTGTGAGAATCAGGTGCTCTAGCCACTCTGCCACTATAGTACAGTGCAGTGGTTTATCATTTTTTCCTCAATAAGAAATCTCAGTATCCATACGAGGGTTGTAATAGCATCCATGAGTGGTTGTAGTAATATTAACGACGGTTGTAATAGTGTAAATGAGGGTTGTAATAGCTAGCATCCATGAGTGGTTGTAGTAATATTAACGACGGTTGTAATAGTATCAATGAGGGTTGTTAAAGCATCCATGAGTGGTTGCAGTAATATTAATGAGGGTTGTTATAGTATCCATGACGGTTATAATATTGTCCACATGGGTTGTAATATAATAGTATCCATGAGGGTTGCAGTGGCATCCACAAGGGTTGCAGTGGCATCCATGAGGGTTGTATTGGTATCCAAGAGGGTTGTATTGTTATCCAAGAGGGTTGTATTGGTATCCACGAGGGTTGTAGGGGTATACAAGAGGGTTGTAGTAGTATCCACGAGGGTTGTAGGGGTATACAAGAGGGTTGTAGTAGTATCCACGAGGGTTGTAGGGGTATACAAGAGGGTTGTAGTAGTATCCACAAGGGTTGTATTGGTATCCAAGAGGGTTGTAGTATCCACGCGGGTTATAGGGGTATACAAGAGGGTTGTAGTAGTATCCATGAGTGTTGTAGGGGTATACACGAGGGTTGTAGTATCCACGAGGATTGTATTGGTATCCAAGAGGTTGTAGTAGTATCCATGAGGGTTGTATCCACGAGGGTTGTAGGGTATACAAGAGGGTTGTAGTAGTATCCATGAGGGTTGTATCCATGAGGGTTGTATCCACGGGGGTTGTAGGGTGTACAAGAGGGTTGTAGTAGTACCCGTGAGGGTTGTATCCACGAGGGTTGTAGGGGTATACAAGAGGGTTGTAGTAGTATCCACGAGGGTTGTGGGGGTACCCAAGAGGGTTGTAGTAGTATCCATGAGGGTTGTATCCACGAGGGTTGTATTGGTATCCAAGAGGATTGTAGTAGTATCCACGAGGGTTGTAGGGTATACAAGAGGGTTGTAGTAGTATCCATGAGGGTTGTAGGGGTATACAAGAGGGTTGTAGTAGTATCCACGAGGGTTGTAGGGGTATCCAATAGGGTTGTAGTAGAATCCATGGCGGTTGTATCCACGAGGGTTGTAGGGGTATCCAAGAGGGTTGTATCCATGAGGGTTGTAGGGGTATACAAGAGGGTTGTAGTAGTATCCATGAGGGTTGTAGGGGTATCCATGAGGGTTGTAGTAGTATCCATGAGGGTTGTAGGGGTATACAAGAGGGTTGTAGTGGTATCCAAAAGGGTTGTAGTGGTGTACATGTGAGTTGTAGTATCCACAAGGGTTGTAGTAGTACCCAGGTGGGTTGTAGTATCCACGAGGGTGGTGGTAGTATCAAAGAGGGTTGTAGTATCCATGAGGGTGGTAGTAGTAGCACATGATAGAAATAACATTCTTCTTCTTCTTCTTCTTCTCCGTACGCAGTCAGACAGTAACCATTATTTTTTTGAAAAAAGCGGCGGTCATCCTGAGGCTGTCGACACTGCCATAGAGCTTGTCTTGCAGTTCCACTGGTGATGGCCACATCTGCTCTCTCTGATCCTCGTATGTCGGGCAGTTCTGCAGCAGATGTTCAGCGGTCATTTTATCGGTACCGCACGGGCATTCGTCGGTACCACCTATCTTCAATTTGTTGAATAGGTGGTACCTCAGTCTATTGTGGCCAGTGCGAAGTCTGAAGACAACGACCTGCTCTTTTCTGTTCAACTGGTAATAGGCTTCGTTTTTGGTGTAACCAGTATGTTCGGTTTCCCATTTGGTCATGTATCTGGCTTTGATAAGCCGTTTTGACTCTTCGTACGTCATACTAGTATCTGTTTGTGGTAGTCTTGCACCTTCTTTTGCCAGTCTGTCTGCCTCCTCGTTGCCTTGGATGTTGCAGTGTGATGGGACCCACTGTACCACTACCCTTTTTGGTGCGGACTGCTGGCACAGTTTGCAGAGTGCTGCTCTTAAGTCATTAAGCTCAGTGTTTTTCTGGCTTTTTAGCGCTGTGACTACGGCGAGAGCATCTGTAAACAGGACTATATGGCTTTCATTTTCTTTATGTGTGACCATTTCTTCCACTGCCACCCTCAGTGCCTCTGCCTCCGCTTTGAAATTGCTTGTGTACTTACCAGTAGCGAATGACAGTGTTATTTGTCTGCCATTTGGTAGGTTCAGGAATGCTCCTGCCCCTCTGTTCTGTGTAGTGTTTGTTACAGAACCGTCGGTATATGCATGGGTCCAGTCCATGCTTTGGTAGATTTCGATATAAAGCTTAGGGTAGTATCTCTCCTTTCTTTTTCAGTCTGGCAGTTTTTGTTTACAATACCTGTAATATTTTCTACCACCTCTGGAAATATATCCTGCCTCCAGGTAGGTTTTCGTACAGTAGTGATGGGTTTTGGTGTTGTTAGTGCGTTTATGGGATCTTCGTGCATCTTTGCTTTGGCTATTTCTGCAAAGTTTCTCCGCTTTAGTTTCCCATTTCCCAAATTGTTTAGTCTCTGGTGCATTGGATGGTCGGTCTGTCTTCGGAGTTTCTCTGACTGCAGCTGGGCTCTGCAGTCTCTTCTATCGGTCATGGATTGCAGTTTTTGTAATCTTTTCAAGTTCTACAATTGGCGTTGACTTCATGCCTCCTGTTATAACTCTCATGGCTTGGTTTTGAAGTTTGCTAACTTTATCGAAGTTCGCCTTTGCTGCTGTTGTCCATGCCGCAATGCCATACTCGAGAACTGGTCTCACTCTTCCAGTGTACAGTTTCTTTAGTATGCTTTCGTCTGCTCCCCAGCTTGTGCCAGCAAGTTTCCTCATGATTGCCATTCTTTCTCTGGCTCTCATTCGGTTTCTCTCGATGTGACTTTTCCATGTCATGCGCCGATCAAATGTGACTCCCAGATAGTTTGGGTTGTCGTTTGGCAGCAGGAATTTGCCATTTAAACTTAACTTGGTATTTTGGGGTTTGATTGAAAGCGAGAATATTGTGCATGTGGTTTTCTCCTCGTTTATTTTGACCAGCCATGAGTTCGCCCACTATCCAGCGATGTTAGGGCCTGCTGCATCCGATTTCTTGCTATGGTGAGATTCTTTTCAGAGGTCCACATAGCCAGATCGTCTGCAAACATTGAGCTATGGACTCTTCTTGGTATATTCTCTGTAATGTCGTTATATACACCAGGAAGAGTGTGGGTGACAGTACTCCCCCTTGGGGTACTCCCTGCTCGAGTGTCACCTTTCTGCTCATCTGCCCTTGTACTTGGACTCTGGCTGTTCTGTTTTTGAGGTAGTGGTTGATCCACTTGTACATTTTCCCACAGACATCACTTCTTCTTAGCTTGACTCTAAGTCCATCTTTCCAGACTTTGTCAAATTTTTTTTCCAGGTCCACCCAAACCGCTAGAAATAACATTCAATTGAATGAATAACTTTCAAAAGGTAATTCATTTTAAAATAAAAAACCACAGTAGCTTTGTTTCATTGATTGCTTTAATCATTCATTGATTGCTTTAATCTTGCATTGATTCCTTTAATCTTTGTTACAGCTGCGGACAAGCTGATCAAAATATGGGGAGCGTATGACGGAAAGTTTGAAAAGACAATCTCTGGACACAAATTGGTAGATTAGATTTTTTCATATTTGTCAATATTTTTTTTTCTCTCCAAAAATAAAACATTTCCAAAGGCATACATTCTTTACATAATGAACTTTGATTGATAATTGTATCATTGATGTGAATAAGATTAGCCAATCATTGATCAGAGAGGTATATATGATTTTTAATATAGAAAGGCACTTATTTACGAGGCGTGCTAAAATAAAACTGGACTAAACTGCAACAAGTGAACATATGTATGATGCGCATGATCTCACTTCTGGTGCAAACAGCACATACCAACCGTAAAATTAGCTAAATTTCATCATCCTCCGACTCATAGTTTCCTCAGCAGACCGTTGAAAACATGGCAGGTGTGATACGGGATCCATCCAGAGTTGATCAGGGAGCAGTGATTCGGTTTCTAATAACTGAAGGATGTCGACCATTTGACATTAATCGCAGAATGCAGGCAGTGTATGGTGACAAAGGTGTGTCGAAGACAACAGTGAAGAACTGGACAACAATGTTTAAAGAAGGATGTGAGTTAACAAAAGATCTCCGGAGACCACGTCAGGTTCATATTGTGGCGTTAACTCACCTCCTTCTTTAAACATCATGCTCCAGTTCTTCACTGTTGTCTTCAACACACTTTTGTCACCATACTAACCCAATTTGTTTTTGTGAAAACTATATCATGTTTTTTACTTGTCAAATAATAAGTATTATCTATGGTGACATTTAAGTAATTGTGTTTTAATTACTTGAGAATTACCATTTTGCATATCTTTTAACCCAGGGCTTGAGTGACGTAGCATGGTCGACTGATAGCAAATTACTGGTCAGTGCATCCGATGACAAAACATTAAAAATATGGGACTTTGCTACGGTATGTATACGTGAACATAACAACTGTCTGAAATAATGAATCTTCAGATAAACATCTACTTTATTTATGTCAGAGATAGCCTGGTGGACAGTCTCTAGCATCACTGACTTCTGTCCTCGGAGATAGCCAATGGACAGTCTCTAGCATCACTGACTTCTGTCCTCAGAGATAGCCAGTGGACAGTCTCTAGCATCACTGACTTCTGTACTCAGAGATAGCCAGTGGACAGTCTCTAGCATCACTGACTTTTGTCCTCAGAGATAGCCAGTGGACAGTCTCTAGCATCACTGACTTGTCCTCAGAGATAGCCAGTGGACAGTCTCTAGCATCACTGACTTGTGTACTCAGAGATAGCCAGTGAACAGTCTCTAGCATCACTGACTTCTGTCCTCAGAGATAGCCAGTGGACAGTCTCTAGCATCACTGACTTCTTTACTCAGAGATAGCCAGTGGACAGTCTCTAGCATCACTGACTTCTGTACTCAGAGATAGCCAGTGGACAGTCTCTAGCATCACTGACTTGTCCTCAGAGATAGCCAGTGGACAGTCTCTAGCATCACTGCCTTTTGTCCTCAGAGATAGCCTGTGGACAGTCTCTAGCATCACTGACTTCTGTACTCAGAGATAGCCAGTGGACAGTCTCTAGCATCACTGACTTGTCCTCAGAGATAGCCAGTGGACAGTCTCTAGCATCACTGACTTCTGTACTCAGAGATAGCCAGTGGACAGTCTCTAGCATCACTGACTTCTGTCCTCAGAGATAGCCAGTAGACAGTCTCTAGCATCACTGACTTCTGTCCTCAGAGATAGCCAGTGGACAGTCTCTAGCACCACTGACTTCTGTACTCAGAGATAGCCAGTGGACAGTCTCTAGCATCACTGACTTCTGTCCTCAGAGATAGCCAGTGGACAGTCTCTAGCACCACTGACTTCTGTACTCAGAGATAGCCAGTGGACAGTCTCTAGCATCACTGACTTCTGTACTCAGAGATAGCCAGTGGACAGTCTCTAGCATCACTGACTTGTCCTCAGAGATAGCCAGTGGACAGTCTCTAGCATCACTGCCTTTTGTCCTCAGAGATAGCCTGTGGACAGTCTCTAGCATCACTGACTTCTGTACTCAGAGATAGCCAGTGGACAGTCTCTAGCATCACTGACTTGTCCTCAGAGATAGCCAGTGGACAGTCTCTAGCATCACTGACTTCTGTACTCAGAGATAGCCAGTGGACAGTCTCTAGCATCACTGACTTCTGTCCTCAGAGATAGCCAGTGGACAGTCTCTAGCATCACTGACTTCTGTACTCAGAGATAGCCAGTGGACAGTCTCTAGCATCACTGACTTCTGTACTCAGAGATAGCCAGTGGACAGTCTCTAGCATCACTGACTTTTGTCCTCAGAGATAGCCAGTGGACAGTCTCTAGCATCACTGACTTCTGTACTCAGAGATAGCCAGTGGACAGTCTCTAGCATCACTGACTTCTGTACTCAGAGATAGCCAGTGGACAGTCTCTAGCATCACTGACTTGTCCTCAGAGATAGCCAGTGGACAGTCTCTAGCATCACTGACTTCTGTACTCAGAGATAGCCAGTGGACAGTCTCTAGCATCACTGACTTCTGTACTCAGAGATAGCCAGTGGACAGTCTCTAGCATCACTGACTTCTGTACTCAGAGATAGCCAGTGGACAGTCTCTAGCATCACTGACTTGTCCTCAGAGATAGCCAGTGGACAGTCTCTAGCATCACTGACTTCTGTACTCAGAGATAGCCAGTGGACAGTCTCTAGCATCACTGACTTTTGTCCTCAGAGATAGCCAGTGGACAGTCTCTAGCATCACTGACTTCTGTACTCAGAGATAGCCAGTGGACAGTCTCTAGCATCACTGACTTCTGTACTCAGAGATAGCCAGTGGACAGTCTCTAGCATCACTGACTTGTCCTCAGAGATAGCCAGTGGACAGTCTCTAGCATCACTGACTTCTGTCCTCAGAGATAGCCAGTGGACAGGCTCTAGTATCATTTTTATCCAGCTTGTTGATCAGATATTTTACTGAAGAATGGTTAGTTCTTAGTTTAAAGACAATCTCCTTGTTTCAGTAATTTTGTGTTCAAGTAAATATGACATGTAACATAATTGCAAAGACCTGTACTGTCATGCGTTACTGATCCATGGTAGTTAGTGATAGGGCTCTGTGTGATGGATGAGAATAACACCACTTCCATACTGATTGTGAACTGAAGGTGGTGATTAACAATATTCTTCTTCTGCGAAAGTTGCTCATTTAAACTGAATGGATTCATCAGTAAATTCTACCATCTTTTATCAGAACATCTCCTGTCACAGCCCATTATCTCAAGATGGTTGTCTTTTGCTGTGGCCAAAGTATTTAAATTTTCTGTTCATGGTAGAATTTATGAACCAGATCACTTCAATGCCCAATTCTTGTTAAATGTCTGCATTCTTTTTTTCTGTCCATGGTATTTTGGTGACCTTTCTATAACATTTTGACTCTGACATGATTCTCTTCCTTGATGTTTGCGTACCTGTCCATGTTTCACATCCGTATGCTGCCACAGGAAAGAAACATAAGTACATAAAACTTCAGTTCAATATATTTAGATCTGATTATTATCAGAGGATTCTTTAGCAGCTCTTATATAGAAAGATAGGGATCGAAACGCTGAGCAGCGCATGAGCTGCAGTGGTCAGCGACCCATAGCTGACTGCTAGCGTCGGGGCCAGCGAACCAGAGCTGCCAAGACCCTTCTACATCTCCAGCCGGTGATCCTGGATAACAGGCTGCAGCAGGGCAGACTGGCTAAGGAGAAGGAATCGAAGAGGGAATGCTAACCCGGTACTCAAAAAATGCTTGCTGAAGTGGTATGTGTTGGACCGAAAGGTGAAAATATCGCAGCCAAGCTGTAAACTACAACACAACGCATTCCGTTCTCTGGACTACATTCTGCTACTTAAGCCCTTTCAGGGCTTGGTAGTGGGAGATTGAGAACGAACGAAGAAGGAGGAGAAAAAGAAAGATTTAAAGTTCTGGGCCAAGCAATGTATTTATGTATTATTGCATTTCTGGTCATTTCATTGTGCATGCATGTAGACTGGAACGCCAGCTAAAAGATAGATAGTAGTTTACAATGGATGGAGTGGGATGATTGATATTGTTGGGTCATTTCAGGGCAAGTGCTTGAAGACTCTGAAAGGGCACAGTAACTATGTCTTCTGCTGCAATTTCAACCCACAATCTAATCTCATAGTGTCTGGCTCTGTAAGTATGCAGATACATCATCTTTTTTAGAATAATCTTTGATCATACAAAAAGACACACTGGTTTGGAGAGGCTGATGTGGAAGGCACGGGACCGGGGAAGAGATGGGAATTCAGAAAATGATGGTATAAAAATATTACTACTTCGTCGTTCGTTCTCTAACCACCATTACCGAGCCCTGAAAAAGGCTTTCCCAGTAGCAGGATGTAGTCCGGAGGGCAGAATGCATTGTGTTGAAGATGTGCTTGTGTATGACATGGGTCTATTGCTTGAAACTGCGATGTGTTCAGTGCTGTCGTATCAAACACAATGTACGGAAAAGAATGTCGCATGATGAATCTTAACATTGAATGAACTACATATCTCTTGAGCTGTTGAATGTAAAGCAGTCTTCATATTGTTCTGCCTTCATTCTCAATCTCCCGCTACCAAGTCCTGAACAGGGCTTTGCAAGTAGGAGGATGTTGTCCGAAGAACGGAAAGTGTTATTTCACTAATTTACAATGTAGCTGCTATTTTAGTACCTTTCGGTCCAACACGTCCTTCTTCGGCAGAAAAAAGCAGTGAAGGAAGGGACTGGTGAGTATCTAACCTCATAAAACATTAAGGACAGCAGCCATGAATGTCAGAACCAGCTATGAAATCTGTGACAACTGACCTTCCAAATTAAGCAGCACTGAAAATGGATCACACCAGTGCGTCTCCATGCTGGACCATCTCAGCAATTATCCCGAAACGCAATAAAACCTAACTTAATAACAATTTCTTTGACGTTCATCCTGAAAAGGATGTTTGTAACATCGTGTCTAAGTTTATAACAAGGCTGCGATATCTGCGCTCTTTGTCAACCAGACACGTGCGATTTTAGATCGGTGTTCTAGTGACCAGGTTTTTTTTTATCCCTAATCCCTTAGCCAGACTGCATATTTACAGTCGGACTTGGCTTCGTTCGTTCTCAATATCCCGCCACCAAGCCCTAAAAAGGGCTTTGCAAGTGGCTGAATGTAGTCCAGAGAACGGTTTTGACTGCAATATTTGCACCAATCGGTCCAACACATCTGACTTCAGCAGGCATTTTTTTAGTACCGGGTTAGCCTTCCCTCATCGATCCCTTCTCCTTAACCAGTCTGCTCTGTTGCAGCCTGTTATCCTGGATCACCTCGTGGAGGTGTAGAAGGGTCTTGTCAGCTATGGACCGCTGCAGCTCATGCGCTGCTCAGCATCTTATATTTACAGTCTGTTTCCAGGGTCGACACTTAAAGGTGAAATAGGGTTTTGGTTAGTTCTTCTTCTTCGTACGCTGGTTTTGGTTAGTTCTTCTTTTTATGCTGGTTTTGGTTAGTTCTTCTTCGTATGCTGGTTTTGGTTAGTTCTAGGTCACTGACCCTGATGCGAGCAGTCAGTTACAATTCGCTGACTGCTGTCAGCTCATCCACTGTGCTGTATCTTAGGCCCTAATGACATTTCTAAAACTTCATCCTCTGAGACAGTAGATGCCATGGGTACGCTATTACCTGTTTATATCCATTGACCCTCGTAGCTGGTCCTGGGGTTCCCTTATTTGGGAAGAAAGTATCCCACTGTGCATATTGGAACAGTTGAATGAAGAAGGTTGTGCATGGAGCTGTCAACGTCGTCAAGTGATACAGAAACCAACATTGTAAGAACGAATAGATTTTTTGGTGCTGGGTTTTGCAATGGTACGCCTATGCTCCTTCCAGATTAATATAGAACAGACAGTGAGATGACATGAGTCCACGCGCCTTCCAGGGTGATATAGAACAGACAGTGAGATGACATCATGAGTCCACGCGCCTTCCAGGGTGATATAGGACAGACAGTGAGATGACATGAGTCCACGCGCCTTCCAGGGTGATATAGAACAGACAGTGAGATGACATCATGAGTCCACGCGCCTTCCAGGGTGATATAGGACAGACAGTGAGATGACATGAGTCCACGCGCCTTCCAGGGTGATATAGGACAGACAGTGAGATGACATCATGAGTCCACGCGCCTTCCAGGGTGATATAGGACAGATGATGCTGATGATAGAAAGCATAGTTTCCTCTAATGGAAGAAAGTAAGAAGAAATTGATCACAGATGCACCAAAGCAAACCATATCATTGACCAGATGTTAACAATACTGAAGAATAAGCATGTCAAGATTGGCACAAAAAAGAGCCCTGTTCAACACAATTGTCATGCCTACACTACGCTACTGGTGTCAAACATGGACACTGACAGCAACAGATAAGAGAAAAATAGAAACAACAGAAATGAAATGCCTGAGGCGAATGCTAAATGTGACGAGACGGGACAGAAACGATGAGATCAGGAAACAGATGGGCACTAAGCCAGTGCTAGACTTCATTGGAAAACAGCAAATTCAGTGGTTTGGCCACATATCACGACAGCAACACAGCAGCGTCCCACAGATAGCTCTAACACTTGAACACAGAGGTACCAGAACAAGAGGCCGACCCCGCAAAAGATAGATTGACTAAATTTCCGAGGTAGACAGTTCCACCTTAAATGAATCGTACACCAAGGTGCTGTCCAGATGTCACTTATACACCTGACACCGAAAGACAAACCAGGATCAGACGATGGATGGGTGCTGATGATATTTCTTGTGTGCTATGCTTTATGAATGGATTTTTAACTCCATTTAATTTCTCCTCCAAGGTCTTGTACGTCATGTGTAGTGTTGTGTGTTACGTGTTGTATCTCATGTTATGTGTTATATGTTGTGTTGTGTGTACCATGAGTTGGTTTGTCTGTTGTCAGTGATGCTTTCTTGTGTAGATGCTTGAACTGGCTTGTATACAAATGCGTCTGCTTTTATGATCATGTATGTATTTATTGGTAAAACATAGACCTATTAAAAGTTAGTAATTGATTGATCTGTCCACTTATGACATTAAATGTTGGTGGAAGATGCAATCTTCTTTCATATGCTATTGGGGAACTAATATGCTAGTCCAGTCAGGCACAACATACTGACCAGGATGTTGCGTCAGGGTCAGGCACAATACACTGACCAAGACCATAATCTCTCTTTCATGTAGCGTTCCCTAGAAGTAAGCTGTCGAAATGGGGATCCATGTGATCCCCGTAGTAGTGAGCGCCACGTAGATGAAGCCAACAACCGCTTGGAGGACTGCGGTTCACCTTCATCAGCATGCTCGGGATGTAAGGAAAGCTACTGCAACCTGCCACTTAATGTCCTTTTCAGGGCACACCAAAGAGTAAACTTACTCATTGTGAGCATTAAACAACAACGTGCTATTTGTGTGGCTGTTGTTATTTTCAATCCATGTTTATGTAATGTTTCCTAATGACGGTCAACCCATCTTTTCTTGGTCTTCCTCTAGTTTGCTGCCATAAGCTGATAATGTTGACATTTGTTTCATACATACAAGCAGCAGCGCATGAGCTGCAGTGGTCAGCGACCCATAGCTGACTGCTAGTGTCAGGGCCAGCGAATCAGAGCTGCCAAGACCCTTCTACACCTCCACGCGGTGATCCTGGATAACAGGCTGCAGCAGGGCAGGCTGGCTAAGAAGGGATTGAAGAGGGAATGCTAATCCGGTACTCAAAAAATGCTTGCTGAAGTCGGATGTGTTGGACCGAAAGGTGCAAATATCGCAGTCAAGCTGTAAACTACGACACAACGCATTCCGTTCTCTGGACTACATTTGGCTACTTAAGCCCTTTTAGGGTTTGGTAGTGGGAGATTGAGAATGAGCCAAGCCATACATACAAGCCATTGAACTTTCTGTCTGTCAAAATATATCATGTTATCTGCAACGTTATATGTCACGTATGAAGTTCTTCTCCACATTCTGTATAATTTCCTCATATCTCACTATATCTTCTAACAACTCCTGCCACTATTAGCCAGCATCTCATTTCACATGATGTAAGCTTTAGCTCTCATGCCATGGTCAGGTTTTATGACTGACACTGATAACACAGAGTTGGTGTGAATATACTGTTGATACTATTATCAGTTTTATTATTGATGAATTAAAAAAAATGTGCTGCAATTTGTGTACATGAAATAGGGTGCTTTCTGTTCCCCAGTTTGATGAAAGTGTTCGGATCTGGGATGTTAAAACGGGGAAGTGTCTCAAGACATTACCAGCCCATTCAGACCCAGTCACAGCTGTAAGTCCTTATCTTATCTTATCTTATGAGCATTCCAACAAAACCATACTGGTAAACGGGTTTTCTTGTTAACTTAAAAAAACAAAAAACTTTAAGTGTGGGCTGGACTTCATTGCCTCAGGTTTTTTCCCCATTTTAGCTCGGTCTCTCTCGGCACATGGGTACCCCATCTGTCGAGAGCATCGCACGAACTCCGTAGCTCCAGCGATGAACCCAGGGATCTCCGGAAAAAATTGACCTCGCAGCTCGAAATCGAACCCCGACTGTCTGAACACGAGGCAAACGCCTTGACCACTTCGCCACAGAGACCCCCTTGTTAACTAGTTTGGCAGAGTTCTTTTACAATCAGTGCCAGGTTGAGGGATTTGTTTGTGTTTTGTAGTTATGTGGAGCCATTTAAGGTGTAAGCAAGTGTTGAAGAGTTACAGATCCGAGCAGCAGGTTATTGGTGAGTGCACTTAACGTCTTTATACTGGTTTAGAAGACTCTGCAGAGTCTATACTTCTTCGTACGCAGTCAGACAGTAACCATTATTTTTTCGAAAAAAGCGGCGGTCATCCTGAGGCTCTCGCCACTGCCATAGAGCTTGTCTTGCAGTTCCACTGGTAATGGCCACATCTGCTCTCTCTGATCCTCGTATGTCGGGCAGTTCTGCAGCAGATGTTCAGCGGTCATTTTAAAAGTACCGCACGGGCATTCGTCGGTACACCCTATCTTCAATTTGTTGAATAGGTGGTACCTCAGTCTGTTGTGGCCAGTGCGAAGTCTGAAGACAACGACCTGCTCTCTTCGGTTCAACTGGTAATAGGCATCGTTTTTGGTGTAACCAGTATGTTCGGTTTCCCATTTGGTCATGTATCTGGCTTTGATAAGCCGTTTTGACTCTTCGTACGTCATACTGGTATCTGTTTGTGGTAGTCTTGCACCTTCTTTTGCCAGTCTGTCTGCCTCCTCGTTGCCTTGGATGTTGCAGTGTGACGGAACCCACTGTACCACTACCCTTTTTGGTGCGGACTGCTGGCACAGTTTGCAGAGTGCTGCTCTTAAGTCATTAAGCTCAGTGTTTTTCTGGCTTTTTAGCGCTGTGACTACGGCGAGAGCATCTGTCAGCAGGACTATATGGCTCTCATTTTCACTGTGTGTCACCATTTCTTCCACTGCCGCCCTCAGTGCCTCTGCCTCCGCTCTGAAATTGCTTGTGTACTTACCAGTAGCGAATGACAGTGTTATTTGTCTGCCATTTGGTAGGTTCAGGAATGCTCCTGCCCCTCCGTTCTGTGTAGTGTTTGTTACAGAACCGTCGGTGTATGCATGGGTCCAGTCCATGCTTGGGTAGCTTTTCGTTATGAAGCTTAGGGTAGTATCTCTTCTTTCTTTTTCAGTCTGGCAGTTTTTGTTTGCAATACGTGGTATATTTTCTACCACCTTGCAGAGTCTATACAACCAGTTTCATTTACATTTCCTTGCTCTAAAAGCTGTGAGCATATAATCTAGTTTTAAATGCATTAGTTATCCCTGCCTCCACTACTTCTTGGGGCAATTCATTCCAAGCATTCACTACTGTCTGACTAAACAAATTTCCTAATATCTATTATGGACCTTTCTTTAGTTAATTTGTATCTGTGCCCTCTTGTTCTTGTAGGTGGTTGTATTTTGAAAATCTTGTTATAGTCTAATCTATCCATTTCTTTGATTATCTTATAAACCTGTATTAAGTCACCACGAGTCTGATATGTTCTGTCCTAAGTTGTAATATTTTGCTCTGCATAGCAGTTTGTTGATGTCAGTTTTTGTTTTGTGTGGGACATTTTTTAATCCACGGTAAGCCCACTGCCAGTTCATCCATTGCTCTTTGAAGCTGCACTGAAGCTTTTAGCACAGCAAGCTGTTGTTGCTTTTCAAGCTGAAAGCATTTTTGCTTTCAGAGTTCTAAGTTGTTAGGGGATCCCAAGGTAAGGTGTCAGCCTTGGGTGCCGGAGGTCGCGGGTTCGAATCATGGTCGAGACTAATTTTTTCGTGGGAATCTTCTGATAAAAATTCCCCATGGTAGTGAGATTGGACCCCAGTGTTCTTCTTCTTCTTCTTCGTACGCAGTCAGACAGTAACCATTTTTTTTTCAGAAAAAAGCAGCCGTCATCCTGAGGCTGTCGACACTGCCATAGAGCTTGTCTAGTGTTGCCACTGGTGATGGCCACATCTGCTCTCTCTGATCCTCGTATGTCGGGCAGTTTTGCAGCAAATGCTCAGCTGTCATTTTCCCGGTACCACAGGAGCATGCGTCGGTGCCACCTATCTTCAATTTGTTGAATAGGTGGTACCTCAGTCTGTTGTGGCCAGTGCGGAGTGTGAAGACCACGACCTGCTCTCTTTGGTTCAACTGGTAATAGGCATCGTTTTTGGTGTAGCCAGTATGTTCGGTTTCCCATTTGGTCATGTATCTAGCTCTAATAAGCCGTTTTGACTCTTCGTATGTCATGCTAGTATCTGGTTGTGGTAGTTTTGCACCTTCTTTTGCCAGTCTGTCTGCCTCCTTGTTGCCTTGGATGTTGCAGTGAGATGGAACCCACTGCACCACTACCCTTTTTGGTGCGGCCTGCTGGCATAGTTGACAAGAGTACTGCTCTTAATTCATTAAGTTCAGTATTTTTCTGGCTTTTAAGTGCTGTTACTACGGCCAGAGCATCTGTAAGCAGGACTATGTGGCTTTCATTACTCTTACCTGTCGCCATTTCTTCCACTGCCGCCCTCAGTGCCTCTGCCTCCGCTCTGAAATTGCTTGTGTATTTTCCAGTAGCGAATGACAGTGTTATTTTTCTGCCATTTGGTAGGTTCAGAAATGCTCCTGCCCCTCCGTTCTGTGTTGTATTTGTTACGGAGCCGTCCGACCCCAGTGTTCAATGTCGCGCACGTTAAAAATTCCTTAGCAGTTATAAATAGAAAAGAGTAGGCATAACATCCGCAGCCCGAACAAAATTCAAGTTAAAAATCTACCCACGTTATTTGTACCTTCCCTCAGGCCTAGTAAGCCGTTAGGACAGCGACTAAGTCTACTCTTATAGATTTTCAACTGCCAATGGTTCTATTACGTGCACAGTGTGTACACTGGATCTCCAAGTTTGTTCATCAGCCTCCAATATGACTAGATGCTGGTCTTGCCTCCTTTAAGATCAGGGCATGCTTGAAACCAGTGGGGATAAAACCCCACTGTTTCACGCTTTTGTTTCTTGAGACAAACGCCTTTTTAGCTTACAAACGCTCAGATTTAGTTCCCCCAAAGACTGTCTGGATACACCTCTTGTAGGTGGTCTAGCTTCTCCGTTATTGATGCAATCGTGGAACTCTGGTGATTTTGTCTGCATCCTAAAACAATTGTTGTTGTTTAATGCCCACAGTGAGTAAGTTTACTCTCTACCCTGAATAGGACGTTAAGTGGCGGGTTGTAGTAGCTTTTCTCACATCACGAGCATGCTGATGAAGGTGGACCACGGTCCTCCAGGCGGTTGTGCTATGCTTGGCTTCAGCTATGTGGCGCTCACTACTATGGGGATCACATCGATCCATATCTTGTCAGCCAGGCTGCATTAAAAACAACCTGCTTCCCGGGAACGCTAAATGTAAGAGAGATTGTGGTCTCGGTCAGTGTGTTGACAGATCCGAATGGATACAGGCCCATAAGCCTACTGAGCTGTGTCGGCAAGCTGATGGAACGGATGATAAACACCAGACTGATGTGACATCTGGAAGAAAAACGAATACTAATTCCACAGCAAGCCGGCTTTAGACAGCACAGATCCACTGAGGACCAGGTCATCCTCATAGCCCAGGAAATAGAAGATGCCTACCAGGCACAGAAACACACAGTAGCTGTTTGGGTGGATCTGGAAAAGGCATTTGACAAAGTCTGGAAGGATGGACTTAGAGTCAAGCTAAGAAGAAGTGATGTCTGTGGGAAGATGTACAAGTGGATCAACCACTACCTCAAACAAAGAACGGCCAGAGTCCAAGTACAAGGGCAGATGAGCAAAAAGGTGACACTCGAGCAGGGAGTACCCCAAGGGGGAGTACTGTCACCCACACTCTTCCTGGTATATATAAACGATATTACAGAGAATATACCAAGAAGAGTCCATAGCTCAATGTTTGCAGACGATCTGGCTATGTGGACCTCTGAAAAGAATCTCACCATAGCAAGAAATCGGATGCAAACGGCCCTAACATCGCTGGAAGAGTGGGCGAACTCATGGCTGGTCAAAATAAACGAGGAGAAAACCACGTGCACAATATTCTCGCTCTCATTAAAACCCCAAAGTACCAAATTAAGCCTAAATGGCAAAATCCTGCAGCCAAACGACAACCCAACCTATCTGGGAGTCACATTTGATCGGCGCATGACATGGAAAAGTCAGATTGAGAGAAACCGAATGAAAGCCAGAGAAAGAATGGCGATCATGAGGAAGCTTGCTGGCACAAGCTGGGGAGCAGACGAAGGCATACTAAAGAAACTGTACACTGGAAGAGTGAGACCAGTTCTCGAGTATGGCACTGCGGCATGGACAACAGCAGCGAAGGCGAACTTCGATAAAGTTAACAAACTTCAAAACCAAGCCATGAGAATTATAACAGGTGGCATGAAGTCAACGCCAATTGTAGAACTT
The DNA here is from genome assembly GCA_036924085.1 of Ariolimax columbianus. Lineage (NCBI taxonomy): Eukaryota > Metazoa > Mollusca > Gastropoda > Stylommatophora > Arionidae > Ariolimax > Ariolimax columbianus. The sequence goes on from JAVGWX010000020.1 coordinate 58,950,546, forward strand.
GAAAAGATTACAAAACTGCAATCCATGACCGATAGAAGAGACTGCAGAGCCCAGCTGCAGTCAGAGAAACTCCGAAGACTGACGGACCATCCAATGTACCAGAGACTAAACAATTTGGGAAACGGGAAACTAAAGCGGAGAAACTTTGCAGAAATAGCCAAAGCAAAGATGCACGAAGATCCCATAAACGCACTAACAACACCAAAACCCATCACTACTGTACGAAAACCTACTTGGAGGCAGGATATATTTCCAGAGGTGGTAGAAAATATACCAGGTATTGCAAACAAAAACTGCCAGAGTGAAAAAGAAAGGAGAGACACTACCCTAAGCTTCATAACGAAAAGCTACCCAAGCATGGACTGGACCCATGCATACACCGACGGTTCTGTAACAAACACTACACAGAACGGAGGGGCAGGAGCATTCCTGAACCTACCAAATGGCAGAAAAATAACACTGTCATTCGCTACTGGCAAGTACACGAGCAATTTCAGAGCAGAGGCACTGAGGGCGGCAGTGGAAGAAATGGTAACACACAGTGAAAATGAGAGCCATATAGTCCTGCTGACAGATGCTCTCGAAGTAGTCACAGCGCTAAAAAGCCAGAAAAACACTGAGCTTAATGACTTAAGAGCAGCACTCTGCAAACTGTGCCAACAGTCCGCACCAAAAAGGGTAGTGGTACAGTGGGTTCCGTCACACTGCAACATCCAAGGCAACGAGGAGGCAGACAGACTGGCAAAAGAAGGTGCAAGGCTACCACAAATAGATACCAGTATGACGTACGAAGAGTCAAAACGGCTTATCAAAGCCAGGTACATGTCCAAATGGGAAACCGAACATACTGGTTACACCAAAAACGATGCCTATTACCAGTTGAACCGAAGAGAGCAGGTCGTTGTCTTCAGACTTCGCACTGGCCACAACAGACTGAGGTACCACCTTTTCAACAAATTGAAGATAGGGTGTACCGACGAATGCCCGTGCGGTACTGGTAAAATGACCACTGAACATCTGCTGCAGAACTGCCCGACATACGAGGATCAGAGAGAGCAGATGTGGCCATTGCCAGTGGAACTGCAAGACAAGCTCTATGGTAGTGGCGAGAGTCTCAGGATGACCGCCGCTTTTTTCGAGAAAATAATGGTTACTGTCTGACTGTGTACGCAGAAGAAGAAGAAGGTCAGTGTGTTGACCCTGACTAGACAACCTGGTCAGTATTTTGTGCCTGACTGGACTAGCGTCTCAGTTCCCCGACATTTGTTGTAAGTACCGGTATGTATCTTGCTCTTGCCTAGGTTACTGGTTAGCAATACCAACATCACTGCACTCTAGACTGACCCACATGTTGGGCCAGTATCTTTCAGCAGATGAGGGTGATGATTGCTACTGTGTTCTCCCTGTTCAACCTGTATTGGATTCTGCATTTCTTGTTAATTTGCTGATTGTTTTGTCATCATCTTCTTCTTCTTCTGCGTTCGTTCTCAATCTCCCGCTACCAAACCCTGAAAGGGCTTAAGTAGCAGAATATAGTCCAGAGAACGGAATGTGTTGTGTCATAGTTTACAGCTTGACTGCGATATTTGCACCCTTCGGTCCACCACATCCGACTTCAGCAAGCATTTTTTGAGTACCGGGTTAGCATTCCCTCTTCGGTCCCTTCTCCTTAGCCAGTCTGCCCTGCTACAGCCTGTTATCCATGATCAACGCGTGGAGGTGTAGAAGGGTCTTGGCAGCTCTGGTTCGCAGGCCCTGATGCTAGCAGTCAGCTATGGGTCGCTGACCACTGCAATTCATGCGCTGCTCAGCGTCTTGATCCCTTGTCATTATCTAACAGGTGATCCATGAGTGCTTTCAGTATGTCCTACTTATCTACATTTAGTCGTCCCATTTTGGGTGCATTTGAAACTAGCACATCATGTCTTTCACTTGGGACGTCGTGGGTTAGTGGTTATGTGACACGGCTCACTATCTGAAGGTGCTGGGTTCGCTCCCCAATCACAGCACCGACCGTTACCCCAGGGAAGCAGACCCTTACATAAAATGCATGCCGAAGGTGGATGCACTGGTCCAACAGGCGCAAAATAAAAACAGTGTAACGCACACCGCCTTGGGGAATAGAGAAATAAGGTGAACGGGGGGAATTTCCTTTATTGCCACAAACATAGGTGTAGTCAGGCTAGAGGCTCACAAATCCTTCAGCATTATGCCTGCTATCCACACTGCTGTTGTTCTGAACCTTCCATGGTGTGGGCTGACACAATAATAACTGTACTGATTCGAAAACTCAGATAGCTGTCTGTGGCTGAAGTGACTCAATCAGGGTTCAGAACTCGTCAGGGTTCAGGACTCGTCAGGGTCAGCGAACTATATCTGACCAAGACTATTCCGCCTTCAAGTGGTGACCTTGGAAATAGACTGCTCTAGTGTAGTCTGGCTAAGGGAATAGGGATTGCAGTGGGAAGGCCAACCTGGCACTCAAATAAGATAGCTAAACTGGATCTGTCAAGTCAAAAGACGCAGACTCGCTGTCAACTACAATACAACATCCTCTTCAGGACGAACGGAGAAGAAGAGAAAGAAGGTAGCTGTCTCGGTCTCGTGATAACTGGCTCTATTTCTATATTCTCGTGCCGCAAGCTGTATCCAGTCTCATCAACAAAACATGGCACGAATGTAGCTTTTATCAATTATTAAATTGAGTGTTCTTTTGGTAAATTTGTTTTGAACCTTTACCGCACCCAAGGCTGCTATTTTGCAAACAAAAAAAACCCAATGTGCGCACCGGAGGCTGACAATTTTGCCAGACGTTGACCGACGACGATCAAATAAAACACAACCAGTGCACCATAAAAAAATGTGGCTGATTTGATATTACACAATCGTCACTTCCTTCACTACCAACTTTAACCTGCGAAAGTGTAGACCGACTTTGATAAAACCGAGTTTTGAAAGGATATATTCCTTTTTTTCAATCAGTGTGTACTCTGGAGATGGTGAAGTAAGTTGTTGTAGAAGATCTTTGTGAAGTTCAGTTCAGTTTAGTTCATTCATATAGATGTAATAAATACATTTTTAGTGTAAACTATCAGCTGTGCCGATATTATAAACACAGTAATGATACCTTTGTTGTGATTTCGATGGATTATATGAGGAGCGACGTTCACTAATAGGTCTAAATGTTTGTGCTTTGTTTTTATAAATTGTCATCTTCTTTTATCACAGAAACTACTAACACACACAGAACAAATTCAATAACACCAAGATCTTTATTCATTTATGTCTCTACACACAACAAAATCATATCTATAGGCCAACTAATAAAAAAGCTACAAGCTCTCAAAGTCAACAACCAAAGTAAAATATGACGTGCTGAAAATGAGTGCAGACTGGTGAAGGTTTAATGACATTTTTGTAGAATTGTTCTTCATCCAATTGAAATATTATGTTGCTCTATTATAGAGCTTTAGAATTGTGTAGCTGTCCAATGTCTTCTCATGTAGCCTGTATTTGTCCACCATCTTCTCTTGTGAGTACATTTTGTGTATACAAGAAGTCTTTGTATATATTATTTCTGTTCCTTTTTCATTTCAACATATGTCCACCACCACAATTGGGCCCCTTTAGGAAGCCTGCACCAAAGCACTTTGTACTTTTGCAATGATGGTTTCAGTAGCCGTCTGTTTGACACTATAAGATTGTCGCTAGTTCAATACGCAGCTAGCTGTAGTTGTCTTTGATGATGTGCTTGGAGGTGCAGTGAGCTTTCATGATGTGCTTGGAGGTGCAGTGAGCTTTCATGATGTGCTTGGAGGTGCAGTGAGCTTTCATGATGTGCTTGGAGGTGCAGTGAGCTTTCATGATGTGCTTGGAGGTGCAGTGAGCTTTCATGATGTGCTTGGAGGTGCAGTGAGCCCTATTCTGTCTTCCCCAGCAAGAGACCCGGGAACTACTTGAGTTAACAAATGGATGATGGTCTGTAGCTATGTGCACTAACACAAACTTTCTTTTGTTTATTGAACAGGTGCATTTCAACAGAGACGGCTCCCTGATTGTGTCCAGCAGCTACGATGGTCTCTGGTAAGATGATCAAGGCTCTAGTACGATGACTCGACTTGTTGTTGATGTCTGTGTCACAAACAAAATCATCAGCTATTGCACATAACAATGTCTCCTTCATTTCCCTCTCACTAATGGGTTCTGAGACACCATGCCGGGGAAGAAAGAATAGTATGGCTTGGTTTGGCTTCGTTCGTTCTCAATCTTCCACTACCAAGCCCTAAAAGGGCATAAGTAGCAGAATGTAGTCCAGAGAACGGAATGCATTGTGTCGTAGTTTACAGCTTGACTGTGATATTTGCACCTTTCGGTCCAACACATCCGACTTCAGCAAGCATTTTTTGAGTACCAGGTTAGCATTCCCTCTTCGATCCCTTCTCCTTAGCCAGTCTGCCCTGCTGCAGCCTGTTATCTAGGATAACCGCATGGAGGTCTAGAAGGGTCTTGGCAGCTCTGTTTTGCTGGCCCTGATGCTAGCAGTCAGCTATGGGTCGCTGACCACTGCAGCTCATGCGCTCAAAAGAATAGTATTACTGTGCTTGTGGTAGGGTAGGAAGACTAACGTCTGGTCAGGCGAAATATGCTAATCAGACATGTTAGTCAGAGTCAGGCAAAACATACTGGCCAAGATCCTCACCTCGACTTCCTAGTAGCCCTCCCTGGAAACGTGCTGTTTTCTTGGCAGCCTGGCTAACGAGGTGGGGATTGACGTAATCCCCATAGTAGTGAGTGACACAAAGAGGAAGCATAGCTTAGCACAACCGCATGGAAGACCCCAGCCCACTTTCATCAGCACGCTCGAGACGTGATGAAAGTTACTACAACCCACTACTTACGTCCTTTTCAGGGCATACAAAAGAGAACCTTCTCATTGTGGGCATTCGCAAACAACAACTGTGCTTTAAAAGACATTTGTTAAAAAGGCCATTGCGTCCTAGTTTACAGCGAGGCTGCTGTATCTGTGCATGTCGACTCGACACATTTGATTTTAGCAATGCAATTTAGGGACTGGCTTTGCCTTCTCCTGTGAATCCCTATTGTCTGTCAGACTGTAAGGATGCAGTCTGTTTCCAGGGCTGCTACTTGATGACAGAATAGGGTCTTGGTCAGCTATCAATCGTTGACCCTGATGCAGGCAACCAATTATGAGTTGCTGGATGTTATCAACTCATTCCCTCCTGCGTCTCTGGCCCCAATAAACGGCATTGAAGAGTGTTGTGCATGGACTAGCAACCTCGTAAAACCAAAGACAGCTACAAAACCACTATGTAAGAGCACATACATGCCGTGGTACAGGCTTCCTGGGAGGCGGCCACCAACTGGCCGACTACATTTATATGCTCTAGCATCATCATCTCTGTATAACCTTTTTCACTAGTAAACTTTAGAGGATATGCAGGGTAAAACAACAAGATTTTTTCTTATTAGCAGCACACTCCAGTCTACCCAAATTTAAATGGGAACTTGACTTACAGCAAAACTATAGTACCTCTCCAAACACAGAATTTCTTCTGTGTCGTTTTCTCCTGCCGATGAACTGTGCCACATTTCATACCTGAACTTTGCATATTGGCAGAGCACACCCACTTTGGACATATCATTGTAATGTTAAATCTAGTAAGTATTGGACTATGCACACCCTATCTGCAAGGCAGCTGGTGGTTTGGGCTCAGAATTTCCATGTTCCTCGACGGGCTGCCTTTCTGAGAAGGCTAGTCTCATCTACTTTAAACATCTGGTTTTAGAATGCCAGAGACTTGCCCGTCAACTATTTCCTGTTAGTAGAAACAAGTGGGCTACTCGTAGGTGCACTTTACTATGAGATGCTATATGAATCGCATGTGTTGCAGGTATTTGATTGGAGCTGGAGAGCTTACACTCCACTTCAGCTGAGATGGCAGTGTCTGCTATAGGAATAGATTTGCCTTCTGATAGCTGAATATACATTTGATAGCTGAATATATGTCTGATAAGTGAATATACATCTGATAGCTGAATATATGTCCAATAACTGAATATACATCTGATTGCTGAGTATATGTCCAATAACTTAATATACATCTGATTGCTGAATATATGTCTGATAAGTGAATATACATCTGATAGCTGAGTATATGTTCAATAACTGAATATATGTCCAATAACTGAATATACATCTGATTGCTGAATATATGTCCAATAACTGAATATACATCTGATAGCTGAGTATATGTTCAATAACTGAATATACATCTGATAGCTGAATATATGTCCAATAACTGAATATACATCTGATAGCTGAATATATGTCCAATAACTGAATATATATCTGATTGCTGAATATATGTCCAATAACTGAATATACATCTGATTGCTGAATATATGTCCAATAACTGAATATACATCTGATAGCTGAGTATATGTTCAATAACTGAATATACATCTGATTGAATATATGTCCAATAACTGAATATACATTGATAGCTGAATATATGTCCAATAACTGAATATACATCTGATTGCTGAATATATGTCCAATAACTGAATATACATCTGATAGCTGAGTATATGTTCAATAACTGAATATATGTCCAATAACTGAATATACATCTGATAGCTGAATATATGTCCAATAACTGAATATATATCTGATTGCTGAGTATATGTCCAATAACTGAACATACATCTGATTGCTGAATATATGTCTGATAAGTGAATATACATCTGATAGCTGAGTATATGTTCAATAACTGAATATATGTCCAATAACTGAATATACATCTGATTGCTGAGTATATGTTCAATAACTGAATATACATCTGATAGCTGAATATATGTTCAATAACTGAATATACATCTGATAGCTGAATATATATCTGATAAGTGAATATACATCTGATAGCTGAATATATATCTGATAAGTGAATATACATCTGATAGCTAAATATATGTCCAATAAATGAATATACATCTGATCGCTGAATATATGTTCAATAACTGAATTTACATCTGATAGCTGAATATATGTTCAATAACTGAATATACATCTGATAGCTGAATATATGTCCAATAACTGAATATACATCTGATAGCTGAATATATGTCCAATAACTGAATATATATCTGATTGCTGAGTATATGTCCAATAACTTAATATACATCTGATTGCTGAATATATGTCTGATAAGTGAATATACATCTGATAGCTGAGTATATGTTCAATAACTGAATATATGTCCAATAACTGAATATACATCTGATTGCTGAGTATATGTTCAATAACTGAATATACATTTGATAGCTGAATATATATATGATAAGTGAATATACATCTGATAGGTGAATATATGTTCCATAACTGAATATACATCTGATAGGTGAATATATGTCCAATAACTGAATATACATCTGATAGCTGAATATATGTCCAATAACTGAATATACATCTGATAGCTGAGTATATGTTCAATAATTGAATATACATCTGATAGCTGAATATATGTTCAATAACTGAATATACATCTGATAGCTGAATATATGTCCAATAACTGAATATACATACGATAAATGAATATATCAAACTGATAACCAAGCATACATATGATACCTGAATGTAAAAGCACTTTTGTTGGTTCTCTCCCTGTTTACAGTCGAATCTGGGACACTGCATCTGGACAGTGCTTAAAAACCCTTATTGGTAAGTTAGACTTGTTTTATGTATGAAACATGCTTACATATGTGCAGACATGATGTTTGTTTTATCTTTGTGTTTTCTGTACGAAAGTAAACATACGTACATCTTACGAGGCGTGTTCAAATGTACCTAACTGCACCAAGTGAACATACATACATGATGTTACTTCAGGTGTAAAACCAACTGTCAAGATTGCCAAATTTAATTATCCTCCATCTCATAGTTTCATCAGCAGACTGTTGAAAACATGGCGGGTGTGATATGGAATCCATCCAGAGTTGATCAGCGAGTGGTGATTCGGTTTCTTAACAGCTGAAGGATGTCGACCAGTTGAGAGTCATCGCAGAATGCAGGCAGTGTATAGTGACAAAAGTGTGTTGAGTACAACAGTGAAGAACGTGAGTAAACGAAAGATTATCCGAGACTAGGTTAGTCACATATTGTTGCACCAGGAGATGCCATCACCAAAATTGATGCAGCAATTCGGGTGGACTGTCGCTGGAGCTTACATTCGCTAGCAGAGGAATTTGCTGCATTGCTAGGGATAGTTCAAATGGTGGCAGGAAACTGAAGTATCGGAAGGTGTTCACAATGGGTACCGATACTTCAGTTTCTTGCTCCAGTTCTTCACTGTTGTTTTAGACACACTTTTAACACCATACACTGTCTGCATTCTGCGATGACTATGAACTGGTTGATATCCTTCAGCTGTTAGAATCACCGCTCGCTGATCAACTCTGGACGGATTGCGCATCATACTCGCCATGTTTTCAATGGTATGCTGAGGAAATTATGAGTCGGAGGATAGTGAAATTTTGCAACCTTGACGGTTGGTATGTGCTGTTTACATCTGAATTAACGTCATCAAGCGCATTGCACATATGTTTATTTGGTACAGTTAGGTCCGGTTTCATTTGAACACGCCTCATACATATATGTGTTCACACGTTTTGTTTTATCTTCGTGTTTTCTGTATGAAAGTAAAAAGTCATTCATATGTGTGTGCACACAATTAAATAATTAAAAAAAAAAAATTGTTTCGAAGACAGATCTATTGTATTGTGTGTTGTGCCTTACAGTCCAGTGCATCTGACTTCAGCACCCATTTTAAAATTGGGGGGGGGGGGGGGGGGGGTGAAGAGACACAACCTTGCTGAATCTGAGCAAATGCATGTTTGAGTTGTGAGTCGTGCTGCTGCGCCACCCCGCACACAATGTTTGTTTGGGAAAATAAATATGCTTGCACATGTTCACACATTTGTTTCAGACATGTTCTTCTTTCCGCCATAATTCCTAAATGTTCTCGCCATAAACTTGGATGTCATCAGACACTGATGTGTATTCTCGTAATCCCTAAAACGTACATGACTTATTATATTCTATACAAATCCTCATTTTGTTGATTCTTTGCAATGTACACCTGAGCACTTATATATTTTCAGATGACGACAATCCTCCAGTCTCATTTGTCAAGTTTTCTCCTAACGGCAAATATATTTTGGCAGCCACCCTTGATAAGTAAGTCGATTGTGTGTGAGTTTTGACTTTGTGCATGGGTGTGCTTGGTGTGGATGTCCTAGGTGGGGATGCTGGAGTCCCTTTAGTAAGAAGAAAACTATAGGCCTGCTACACTCAACATGTGGAACGTGCTAGCTCAGTTCATAGCGAGCAATTTGCTATTTTCTGTGGTAACAGCATGCCTCGGTTCGAATTGCCCCCGAAGACAAAAAAAATAAGTGTCGTGATTTTAATCGGGGACCGCTTCTCCAGTCAACCCAGCTGTAAATGAGTAACTGATGCATAAGTTAGGGGAAGTAAAAACAGCAAGGAAGGGCACTGGACATCCCACCTCTCACAGGTTGCGGCTTAGTACAATGGAGTCTTCAAAAACTTCCAACTAGCGGTTAATTCAGTTGAATTTCCCCCTTTTTTTGTACACTCAACTGCATGTCGTAACAGGCCACTAATGAGGGTTGTGCATGGGGCTGGGAACCTTATCACATAAAACAAAACTCTGAAGGCAGCACATTTTAGTGTTTAAACATATAGATTTTCATGCTTGTTTAGCCATAGCGATTCTATCTTCATTTTGACAAACGGGCATCATTTTTACTTTGTTTTGAAAAAAAACACGTAAAGCGACATAAAATAAACAATGATATAAAAATAATACCAGCGAACAACGGCAGGTGTGATTGAGTTTGATAAGTGTGACATCCTCCGTATATGCCGTGAACATACTTCTTCCCCATCGTTCGTTCTCAACCTTCTGTTTCCTAGTCCTAAAAAGGAATTTGCAAGTAGCAGGATGTAGTCCGGAGAATGGAATGCGTTATGTCGTAGTTTACAGCTTGACTTTGATATTTGCACCTTTTGGTCCAACATTTCTGATTTCAGCATGACGTTTTTGGGTACTGGGTTAGCCTTCCCTCTCCAATCCCTTCTCCTTTGGCCAGTCTGCCCTGTTGCAGCCAGGAACACCACATGGAGGTGGGTATTGGCAGCTCTGTGTTGCTGGCGCTAGCGGCCATCTCGGGTCACTGACCGCTACAGCTCATACACTGCTCAGCATCCTGTTCCTGCTGCGAACATACAACATAGCATACAACATAACATACAACATAGCATGAGACAGAGTAAGACTAGACCTAGGCCACGCAACATACGAATCACCAACATGCCTAATTTAAAAGCTATATAAGTGAATATGTTGTGGCTAGTCGCATGGCTCACAACTCAGACACGCATATGTTTAAATTTAGCAAGGAATGCCCATATTCGAAGTAAACTCATTAAAAAAATATGTGCTGAAGTTGGATGTACTGGACTGTAAGGCACAAAACACATTACAATGCACTTCACCTCTGTTGTTGATTTAAATGGGATCATGACCTCTGTTATTGATTTAATTTGGGTCAAGACCAATGTGGCCGATGTTTAAAATTAATTTCTTTTGATTTTTGCATTTGTCTAATTTCTCCATTCTCCAAAGGCAGTGTGCGTTGAACTATGTTTTTATTTTGCGCCTGTCTGCCCAGTGTATCAGATTTCGGCAAGAATTTTATGTAAGGGTTTGCTTTCTCCTGCATTTTCTAAGGGTTTGCTTCCCCGGGACAACGGACGATGCTGATTGATAGCAAATCAATCAATACCCCTGTAATTGACATGAATGTATAATGATTGATGCCTTTGTGACTTCATGTTAAATTCAGATTGTTTGGTTCACATGATTATCATCTTTAATCTTTGTTCTTCAGCACACTTAAACTTTGGGACTACTCTAAAGGAAAAGTAAGTATTTGTTTCTTTGTGAGTCTTTACAGCCCCCAGAGCATAGAGGAAGCTACTGAAAATAATTATGTGTGTGTGACTTATTTAGTGAAATCTTTATAAAAAATATATAATTATTCTATTATCAAAATATAGAAAGAATTATGTAAACTTACCTCTTTGGCTACAGTTTTAGTGTGTTAAGGCAAAATTGTTATATTATTGTTATTAAGATTAGTGAATGAGCTGTCATATCTGGCTGTTTGCATCAGGATCAGTGAGTCATTCTACCCCCACCAGGCGGCCCTCAGTTAGGTTGAGTTAAACAGGTTGAGTCAGTCACTAGTGTAGCCTGGCCAAGACCCTATTCTACCTCCACCAGGCAACCCTGAGTTAGGTTGAGTTAAACAGGTTGAGTTAGTCACTAGTGTAGCCTGACCAAGACCCTATTCTACCTCCACCAGGCAACCCTGAGTTAGGTTGAGTTAGTCACTAGTGTAGCCTGGCCAAGGGATATGGGTCGCATTGGGAAGGCAAACCTGGCATTTAAAAAAACCAACTTAAATCAAATTTGTCGGACTGAAACTCGCAGCCTCGCTGTAAACCACGTTCCAAATAAGAAGATTATTTCTTAAGTCCCTCATATATTTAGTTCTGTCTTTACTGCCTGCTGTCTCCTTTTTATTCTGTTCAGAAGTTCCAACATAATGATCTTTCAACAGTACCTAGTTATTCAAATGAAGTTACTAATCATTTTATGAATGTTTATTAATATGATTGTCTTTACATTTGTAATCTCCAGTGTTTGAAGACTTACCTCGGCCATAGAAATGAAAAATATTGTGTCTTTGCCAACTTCTCTGTCACTGGCGGAAAGGTGAGTCTTGGTGTCTGTTCGTTGCAATGGTTTTATGTGACATGCTATTTCTTCTTCTTCGAACGCTGGATACAGCGATATACGTTGCACTTGTTTCGTTAAGCCTGTGGCCCAGTGCATCCGATTTCAACAGGCGTTTCTGTAGGGATGCCCTCCTTAGCCTTTGGCTGTCCCCAGCCTATCTGCAAGGCAGCAGTTGTTTGTGGTCAGAGTTGTCTCTCTTAGGGAAGTTCTCTTGCAGGACTATCGAGTCTTCCCCACTCGTGTCTATAGGGTTTGGCAATGGTATGGTATGATGGACTTTGTACTAGTTTGTACTATCCCAGAAGAGAGGCAGTCCAGTGTGTCTGTGTCCCAGGATCGTCACGTCCTGCCAGAAACGTAGCATGTGCATGTGAGTGAGGTATCTCTTTGCTCCCTTTATTTTCTCGGCTCATCTGCAGTGATGGCACGCCTAGCATTCCCCGCCACCCGGGAGGTTGTCACAATAGGGCAGGAGGTGCAATGTCCGCTGGACTGCATCTCTTCTGCGTCCATTGGGATGACTGATAGCAGACAGAGGTAAAGAGCAAGGCAGGAGTGCCTTTAACCAGGGGACAAGCCTGGTCATGGCACTGAGATGTTGTTCGCCTGGTGTGCGGACACATCTCATGATCAAGGGTTGAGTCTCAACAGTTCGCAGTGAGGTGGCTGCTCTACTGCTTACGACACCCCGACCGAGAACTAAATCTTCTACTAGTGGTTTCACACCTCATCGCCGTATTGGGGTGAATATCGAGCAGCTTCCCGCCCGCGTTGATCAGCGGACGGCATATACCTCTTTCTACGGCTCGACCAGGTCGAGCTGAGACGCGAGCCCCTGGTCCCAACCATATCGTAGCCTCCCATCGCAGTGGTGCTGAGATTTTGGGCGGGATTCCGGCTTACAGGAGTTTGGCCGTAATCCCTCACATGGTAGCCTCGCGCCATTGGCTTATCAGCCTAGTACGTGGAGCAAATGTCTGCGACTCCTCTTGAATTGAGCAGGATTGCAGTAGCAACGTCCGGTCATTTTTAGGGTAAAACTGACCTGTCTTCCAAGGGTCTAATACCAGCACCCGTTCACTATTAGACCCAACGAATCAATAGAGGACTTTTTAGTCAGTCAATGACCAAGTGTCTGGAACCTGCGATTCCTCTAGGGTTGAGCAGGATTACCGTATCAACGCTCTTTCATTAAGAGGATAAAACTGACCTGTCTTCCAAGGGTCTAATACCAGCACCCGTTCACTAATAGACCCAACAAAAATGCTCTTTGTCTGTCAGTCATTTTACAGTGTTGGCGTGTTGAGTCAAATTAAGCCGCAGGCTCCACTTCTGGGGACATGCTATTTCTTCTTCTTCTTCTTCTGCGTACACAGTCAGACAGCAACCAGACATGCTATTTAAAAGAGTAGAGTAACTGTTTGGGACAGTCGTTGCGACAGCTGTTGTAATATTTGTGACAATATTGGCTGTGTGTGGTCATCATTACATTGCTGAGGTCAACTGGGAGAGTTTATAGGGCTGGATGCTGTTTCATTGTTCATAGAAACTTTTTTCTTCATGAAACTAGCAGTCTATCACATATCCTCCACATTTACATTTGTTGGTTGGTTATTGATCTAACGGCCTATGGGCTCCTGCCCTTTCACACAATGCCATATAGTGGTATCTGCAAGTGTTTGTAATCTGTTGTTTAGTTCCGTATAAAGTGTTACATTTGTCTGGCCTTGGAGGAAGAAGCTGTTTTTGGTAAGCGCCAGACATTATAAAAAAGATGATGTTCAACAGTTTCATAGGGATGTGTGCACAGCTGGCACTCTGGAGCATGTTCTGGTTGGATTCTGTTCAAGTGGCTATTGAGGTGTATGGTTGAGTGCGAAGTCGGAAAATGGTGCTTTGGTCTCTCCTTTTCAGGAGGTTGATGTTGTCTTTGGGATGTGGGATGGCCATGTGTTTGTAGATTTCTCTCCAAGTATTTCCCATTGCCCATCTATTCAGCCAGTCCTCTTTATTCGCAGTCTCCAGTAGTTGTTTGACTGTCTGTAGGGTTGTTGTTGTGCCTTGTTGTACTCCACATTTACATTTGTAAACTTGTTCCTAAAAAACAACTGTCAATAAATGAGCCGTCTTTTGTCACATATGTCCTCTTGTTCAAGAGATTGACAACCAAATTGTTAGGGCAACTGATCCTCAAAGTAAACTTCTCACTACTCGTCTTTTGTCTTCCTCTCTCAGACAACACTCATGTGTGTACCATCATCTGCCCTCATGTATGTACCATCATCTGTCCTCATGTATGTACCATCATCTGTCCTCATGTATGTACCATCATCTGTCCTCATGTATGTACCATCATCTGTCCTCATGTATGTACCATCATCTGTCCTCATGTATGTACCATCATCTGTCCTCATGTATGTACCCATCATCTGTCCTCATGTATGTACCATTATCTGTCCTCATGTATGTACCATCATCTGCTCTCATGTATGTACCATCATCTGCTCTCATGTATGTACCATCATCTGCTCTCATGTATGTACCATCATCTGTCCTCATGTATGTACCATCATCTGTCCTCATGTATGTACCATTATCTGTCCTCATGTATGTACCATCATCTGTCCTCATTTATGTACCATCATCTGTCCTCATGTATGTACCATCATCTGTCCTCATGTGTGTATTATCTGCTCTATTAAACTGTAAAACAAATACTTTACAACAAAGTGACATGGCTGGACTGATAGGCCTACTGTACGTGCCAGGTATTTCAGTCATTTTTCTTCAGGGTTCGTCCTGAAAAGGACATTGTGCCATAGTTGATAGCGAGGCTGCAATTATCTGCACACTTTGGCCCAGCACATCTGATTTCAGCTTTTTTGGGTATTGGCTCCCCCACTCACTCCAATCCCAATTATCTTAGCCACACTACACTGGTGCAGTCAGTTTCAAGGGCCGCTGCATGGAGGGGCAATAGGAATGTAGTTTGCTGACCCTGATGCAAGCAGCCAGCTATAAGTTGATGGCTACTGTCAGCTCATTCATTGTGCTGCTTATTCAGTCTCGTATACAGAAATGACAGCATCAACTGCATGCCGGCAACAGAGAATAATCTCCCAACGTGGAACAAAACACATTAGACTGCCAACAGGGATCAAGATGCTGAGCAGCGCATGAGCTGCAGCGGTAAGTGACTCAAAGCTGACTGCTAGCATCAGGGCCAGCGAATCAGAGCTGCCGAGGCCCTTCTACACCTCCACGTGGTGATCCTGGATAACAGGCTGGAACAGAGCAGACTGGCTAAGGAGAAAGTATCGAAGAGGGAATGCTAACCGGGTGCTAAAAAAATGCTTGCTGATGTTGGATGTATTGGACCGAAAGGTGCAAATATCGCAGTCAAGCTGTAAACTACGACAACGCATTCCGTTCTCTGGATTACATTCTGTTACTTGAGCCCTTTTCAGGGTTTGGTAGCGGGAGATAGATAACGAACGAAGTCAAGAATCCCAACATGAGAACCACAACTGAACCCACCCATATAAGGCAGAGTGCTGCTTGCTTGCCCAAGACTTGCCACGGAGAGAAATGTTATTGCCAGTCATCCCAACAATCACCACAAAATGCCTATAAATTATTCGTCTTCTGCGTTCGTTCTCACTCTCCCACTATCTTGTCCTGAACATGGCTTGTCAAGTAGCAGGATGTAAAGACCTCGGCAAAAAAATGATTAAAAAGAGAAAGAGCAAATGCAGAGAAGCTGGAATGAATAACAACACAAGATAATAGTACTTTATATGTATTTGTTGAAAGCTTGTGCTCCACAGGGAACTAAAAGGTTTTGATGATGATGGTATGTGGTATGTGACTTTTTTCTGTCCCCCACAATCGGAGGTCATACATAAACGAGTGACTCTGTCAACAAACATGTGACACAACAATATATGACATACTCTGTACCTTTTCTATCCAGTGGATAGTGTCCGGATCTGAGGATAATATGGTTTATATCTGGAATCTCCAAACCAAAGAAGTGGTTCAGAAACTTGCTGGTCATACAGGTAGGTGTGCAATATTCTTACCTTACACACACAAACAACAGATTATAACATGCACATATTCTTACTTTACACCCAAACAACACAGATTATAACATGCACATATTCTTACCTTACACACAAACACAGCTTATGTGCACATCTCTTTACCTTACACACAAACACAGCTTATGTGCACATCTCTTTACCTTACACACAAACACAGCTTATGTGCACATCTCTTTACCTTACACACAAACACAGCTTATGTGCACATCTCTTTACCTTACACACAAACACAGCTTATGTGCACATCTCTTTACCTTACACACAAACACAGCTTATGTGCACATCTCTTTACCTTACACACAAACACAGCTTATGTGCACATCTCTTTACCTTACACACAAACACAGCTTATGTGCACATCTCTTTACCTTACACACAAACACAGCTTATGTGCACATCTCTTTACCTTATAATTTGTTGCCCATCGCAACCAATGATGGCGACACCATCTGAAGGGTTTTGTCTTGATGTAACTTGCACTTAGTGAGGAAGAAACTGCTCTGGTCTTTAAACCTTCAAACTCACTGTCTGGTCCCGACTACCTTTGACCAGTGACACAACATAAGTGAAGACGACTAGAGGTAATTCAGGATGCAGGCACTCTGGTCCCACCTCTTTGAGACTAGGGGTCACTTTGAACCTGCAGGGCTCGAATGCACGCCGTTTCCGCTCATTGCTCTCGACCACAGCAACCCTACGCACACACACAACAGAATTTGTAACACGCACATCTTCTTACCTCACACACACAAACAACACAACTTGTAACATGGCTCATACAGGTGGGTCTGTAACATGCTATTACATTACATACAAGGGAATGAAGAATCATCAGCATCACGTGAAACATACTGATCAAGTTCCACCCTCATACTCTATGGTTTGTTTTTTTACAATCTTTACAACCATTGTGTTTTGTTGTTCTTAATGTAGTGTATCATATCTTTACAATCAGGATGTTCATTCTTTTAAATGTTGTTTGTCAACCACTAAGATGTTCATTGGTTTGTTTATTCTGTTTGTCATTTATTTTCTGTTGTTGGTCTTTGATCTAACATCATGAGGTTCATTTCTTTGTTATTCTGTTTGTTATTTGCTGCCAGGATGGTCATTGCTTTATTTCTTCTGTCTCTACAGATGTAGTTCTAAGCTGTGCTTGCCATCCCACCGAAAACATCATTGCGTCTGCAGCTCTTGAAAATGACAAAACAATCAAATTGTGGAAGAGTGACACGTAGCAAGCGAGTCTTGTATCGCTTGGTCAATCTAGGCCGGGTTTTAAATGTCTCTACACAACTTTTAGATGAGAGAGAGAAAGAGATGAGAGAGCATGTATCCGTGATAAAATGACTGTCATTGCTCGTGTGCGCACTTAGCAGGCAATTCGGGTGTTTTTCTCGCCACCTTCACTCTGCGTCGTACTTCTGATTTAGTGGTCATTTTCTCCTCCTTGAAATTCTATTTCTTTCACAATGCAGTGTTTCTGGTATAGAGAAACTAATGATACATCCTTATCTTATCCTAAACTTATCCTTATCTTATCCTAAACTTATCCACTATTCCAGATATTTTCGTTCTTTCTTTTTAACAGCAGATAAACAACCATATGGATCTCAATCTTTGCTGTTCAACCAAAAGCTAAATATACATTTAGTTTGATACAAAATGTGTGAGAAGCCCTTTTTTGACATAAACCAATCAATTAATGGACGTGACGATAGTTCTCATTGCCATCGTGTGACGACTTCAAGTTCATTGGTACGATAGATCTGCCGTTCCGTTGCCAGGACCATTTTCAGATCTAAGCATTTACACAGTTTCTAATGAGCTCTGCGCTGGATGTCCAGGCCTGCTATTGTAGGTGATTATGTACAAAGCAGTTCTGAATGAAATGTTCAGAGGTCTAAATGCAGTCCCACCTGGCATTTGCTTGTGTGAGATATCTTGATGCTATAAAAGTGATTTAATAATTATAATTTGCAATGGTCTGTTCTTAGATGAAAGATATCGACCTATTCCGCGTCTAATAAGCCGGTGGATTGGGTCAAATCTGTTGTCCTCATATATTTTCCCAATTGGTTTTGGCCTCGGTGAGGCAGTGTATGTATGGGTTTTCTATTTTCCCTCCAATTTCAGAAAAAGCGTCCCGTTTGTCATTCCCTGTGATTCTGCAGTGAAAGGACATTATTATATGACAACAGCTGAGGTCCTTTTAGGGTTGTTTAGCTCTGATCTAATTTCATTCTATTTTTCTAACGAGAATATCTGAACATTTCTTCTTGTCTCTCCCTTGTGACAATTCTGACAAAGATTCTCATTTCTGTAAATACTTGTATAATTTTAAAATCTGTTTTTTGTCCCCATCTTTCTCTACATCAATGGAGCCTAATCTATTCTGGAGTTTAACAAATGTTCACAAAGATACAACGATTTCAAGGGTAGTGTCAAAGCATATAAATAAAGTGACTAGATTCTGTCAGTTACATGAAGTCAAACATGACACATTTCTGTAAACTCCGGCGGAATGGAAATCCATCTTTTAACTCTTTACCGTCCTGTCTAATTTTGCCGATTTGTGTATTAGTTTTTAGCAACCGCTGAAACTCCATATGTCAAATAATTTTTTTCTTCAAATCCAATAAATTAATATTAAAATAATTGAGCGGAAATTAAGATAAGACACATAAAATTAAACTATGACATGAAGTGAGGGAACCGAGACGCTAGTTCTGTCAGGCAGAACATACTGACCAAGACGTCGCGTCAGGGTCAAGCACAATATACTGACCAAGACCACTATCTCTCTTCCATGTAGCGCTCCCTGGAAACAGGCTGTTTTCAAGGCAGTCTGGCTGATGAGATGTGGATCGACGTGATCCCCGTAGTAGTGAGTGTCACTCAGATGAAGCCAAGCATAGCACAACCGCCTGGAGGACAGCGGTCCACCTTCATCAGCACGCTCAGGATGCCAGGAAGGCTACTGCAACCTGCCACTTAAGTCCTTTTCAGGGCGCACAAAAGAGTGAACCTACTCATTGTGGACATCCTGCCGAAGATGAATGTGTCGGACCGAAAGGTAAAAATATCGCAGTCAAGCTGTAAACTAGCGACACAATGCTTCCGTTCTCTGGACTACACCCTGCTACTTGCAAAGCCCTGTTCAGGGCTTTGTAGCAGAAGATTGAGAATGAACGCAGAAGAAGAAGAATAATTGTGGGCATTCGAAACGACGACAGGAAATATTCATTAATAAAAACATAATAAAAAATTTTTTCCCTCATGATAAGTGTAGAAATCGTAGCATTATCCCCTCTAAAGTATTACCACTTTTGCCGTCGTCTGTTTGAAATTCAAAATCGGAATCGCACTTGTATTGAATATATGTGTGGGGCCACAACAGATTGAGGTACCATCTATTTTTTTTTTTTTTGCGTTCGCCTTATTTATCTATTCCCCAAGGCGTGTGTGCGTTACACTGTGGTTTTTATTTTGCGCCTGTCTGCCCAGTGCATCCGACTTCAGCATGCATTTTATGTAAGGGTCTGCTTCCTCCTGCATTTTCTAAGGGTTTGCTTCCCCGGGGTAACGGCCGGTGCTGTGATGGGGATCGAACCCAGCACCTTCTGGTTGTGAGCCGTGCCACTTAACCACTAGGCCACGCCGTCCCCTTACCATCTATTCAATAAATTGAAGATAGGTGGCACTGACGAATGCTCGTGTGGCACAGGGAAAATGACCGCTGAACATCTGCTGCAAAATTGCCCGACGTACGAGGACCAGAGAAAGCACATGTGGCCATCACCAGTGGCAACACTGGACAAGCTCTATGGCAGTGTCGACAGCCTCAGGATGACAGCTGCTTTCTTCGAACAAATTCAAGTTGACGTCTGACAGCGTACGAAGAAGAAGAAGAATATCCATGTGTAAACCCGATGCACGATCATTGGCCTGATCAAATAATCAGTAATTTCTCGGCTATTGAAATATTTCCATTGTGCAGAAAACCAAAACTTTAGAAATTAACAAAAAACTAAAATATCCACCCAACGGAAGAAAATCTTCATTAAGGGAAAGTTGCGCATGCACTGGATAGTTGGCCTTGTTTTAGGTTATTTAAAAACCCGAAATGTAACTGAATGTGAAAGTCTGTCGGATCGTACGTAAATTGAATTATTGTGCCTGGACATGACCTGCCGAAAGGGACTGTAAAGAGTTAAAGATGCTGCGTTTTCTAGTGTGTTCTCTCTTTGTGTCTGGTGTTTTAAATACTAGATATTTTGAAACTGATTTGTAGATGGATGTTACAAAGTCATGTTCTTGATGTGAAACATTCTCCCCGACTTGGTTGGTCTGAGATTGATTTGAAAGATACTGCCATACTTAGATCGCATTAGAGCAAATAATGTAAAATTATGTATGAGGACAAGCTCAGTGGCTGAATGACTCCATGACAATTTGCTTGGTGACACAAGTCACATGAGAACAAGCTTGATGACTCATCGTCACACAAGAACGAGCTTATGACTCAAGAGTCACATGAGAATAAGCTCAGTGGCTGAATGACTGCATGACAATTTGCGTGGTGACTCAAGAATCACATGAGAAAAGCTTGATGACTCAGGGTCACATAAGAAAAGCTTGGTGACTCAAGTCACATGAGAACAAGCTTTATGACTCAAGGGCCACATGAGAACAAGCTTTATGACTCGAGGGCCACACGAGAACAACCTCAGTGGCTGAATGAATGCATGACAATTTGCTTTGTGACTCAAGAGTCACATGAGAAAAGCTTGATGACTCATGGTCACAAGAACAATCTCAATTACTCAAGAGTCACATGAGATACTTGGTTCCATTCCTGTTATCGACACACTCCAGTCAACCCAGCTTTAAATGGGCACCTGGCTTACTGTTAGGGAAGATAGGGCAACAAGCAAAGGAACTGGCTACCCACCTCATAAAAAAACAGGTCTAGTACAATGACTATCACTTCATCCCCGACAGCAGTGTCTTCTATGGGGCTACCTTTATTACACTGTATTTTTATGTATTATCCCTTACACCAACCTGTAACGCCAGTCATGACTGGCATTGTAGTGGTTGTTCTTGTAGCCTGGGGTATAATGGAGTTATTAGGTCTGTGCTCAGGCTAAAATTGGTTCCATCGCTAATGTGTTTGTGTGGGCAGACAGCAAACATATTCTGCAAGACTGCTATATGCTTAGCCAATTACATACTGAGCACTGGCCCACGGAGACAGATATCCACACAAAGCTGCTTGGAAGCCCTGAAGAATTCTCAACTACGGCAACCTTTATCCGGAGAACTGGGCTCCATGTGTGGATGTAAGCTCTCTACTACGGCAACCTTTATCCAGAGAACTAGGCTCCATGTGTGGATGTAAGCTCTCTACTACGGCAACCTTTATCCAGAGAACTAGGCTCCATGTGTGGATGTAAGCTCTCTACTACGGCAACCTTTATCCAGAGAACTAGGCTCCATGTGTGGATGTAAGCTCTCTACTACGGCAACCTTTATCCAGAGAACTAGGCTCCACATGTGGATGTAAGCTCTCTACTACGGCAACCTTTATCCAGAGAACTAGGCTCCACATGTGGATGTAAGCTCTCTACTACGGCAACCTTTATCTAGAGAACTAGGCTCCACATGTGGATGTAAGCTCTCTACTACGGCAACCTTTATCTAGAGAACTAGGCTCCACATGTGGATGTAAGCTCTCTACTACGGCAACCTTTATCTAGAGAACTGGGCTTCACGTGTGGATGTAAGCTCTCTACTACGGCAACCTTTATCTAGAGAACTGGGCTTCACGTGTGGATGTAAGCTCTCTACTACGGCAACCTTTATCTAGAGAACTGGGCTCCATGTGTGGATGTAAGCTCTCTACTACGGCAACCTTTATCCAGAGAACTGGGCTCCATGTGTGGATGTAAGCTCTCTACTACGGCAACCTTTATCCAGAGAACTAGGCTCCACATGTGGATGTAAGCTCTCTACTACGGCAACCTTTATCCAGAGAACTAGGCTCCACATGTGGATGTAAGCTCTTCACTACAGCAGCCTTTATCTAGAGAACTGGGCTTCACGTGTGGATGTAACAGGAACAAGCATGGTGAACGAGGAGAGGAAGAGGTTTGTGCTTCCCTGGTTGTAAGTGCAATTACAGACTTCTCAGGAAGCTTACCACTGCGATGATCATGAGGTCGACCCTCACCTTATTGGTCAGGGTGGTGTATGAGGGAAAGTCAGTAAAAAGGTCACAAATGGCAATTAAAACAAAACTACTAAATGAGATACGAACTTGAAAACCATTTATAATTTCACGGACATTGTCCCATATTTCTCAACATTAATTTCCACCAACATTGATACACTTCTCCCATTGCTTTATCAGTGCACCAAAACCTGCAGCATAGAAGTCTTAGGTCTGCTGTCTCAGCCACATTTGTGCTTCATGTTCAACCTCTTCGTCCTCCGATAAATATCTCCTGTCAAGGTGGGGTTTTAGTGCACCAGACATGTTGAAATCACTCAGGACTAAGTTGGGACTAAGGTGGATGTTCAAGGAGTTTCCACCCTCGTTGATAAATTATCTCCAGGGTTAATCTAGCAGTGTGTGGCAATCTGAACAGGACGACTAGGTCAGGCATCATCAGCAGTTTTTGAGTGTCATTGAGAAAATTTATTGGCCCAGTTATGGACTGCTCTTTGCGACAAACACTTCTCACTGTAAACAGCAAACATTTGCTTATGAACAGCCCTTTGCACAACAGCATGGTGTTCTTTGATTTTACACTCTGAGCACAAACGCCATTTTGTATTTGAGCTGCGCATGTAACATCTTTGTCTGTTACCTACAGCAGCCAGAAAGCTGGATGTTGCTGACACCTTTAGATCTTTGTCTGCTACCTAAAGCAGCCAGAAAGCTGGATGTTGCTGACACCTGTAGATCTTTGTCTGCTACCTACAGCAGCCAGAAAGCTGGATGTTGCTGACACCTTTAGATCTTTGTCTGCTACCTACAGCAGCCAGAAAGCTGGATGTTGCTGACACCTTTAGATCTTTGTCTGCTACCTACAGCAGCCAGAAAGCTGGATGTTGCTGACACCTCTAGATCTTTGTCTGCTACCTACAGCAGCCAGAAAGCTGGATGTTGCTGACAGCTTTAGATCTTTGTCTGCTACCTACAGCAGCCAGAAAGCTGGATGTTGCTGACACCATTAGATCTTTGTCTGCTACCTACAGCAGCCAGAAAGCTGGATGTTGCTGACACCTTTAGATCTTTGTCTGCTACCTACAGCAGCCAGAAAGCTGGATGTTGCTGACACCTTTAGATCTTTGTCTGCTACCTACAGCAGCCAGAAAGCTGGATGTTGCTGACACCTTTAGATCTTTGTCTGCTACCTACAGCAGCCAGAAAGCTGGATGTTGCTGACACCTCTAGATCTTTGTTTGCTACCTGCAGCAGCCAGAAAGCTGGATGTTGCTGACACCTGTAGATCTTTGTCTGCTACCTACAGCAGCCAGAAAGCTGGATGTTGCTGACACCTTTAGATCTTTGTCTGCTACCTACAGCAGCCAGAAAGCTGGATGTTGCTGACACCTCTAGATCTTTGTCTGTTACCTACAGCAGCCAGAAAGCTGGATGTTGCTGACACCTGTAGATCTTTGTCTGCTACCTACAGCAGCCAGAAAGCTGGATGTTGCTGACACCTTTAGAAACTAACTACCAATTACATTTTTCAGCTATCCAATATCAGTTTGTGACTTGCTTATTGACTTTTCCTTGTAACATAACCTGTTTGAAGAGGCACATGAGGTAGTTTATTGATCATCATGTTGCACCTGACCCCAATGCAAGCGACAATGCACCTGTGAAATGTGATGTCATATACAGCAGGGACATGATGACATGACATCATCGCCCTTAGAAGTGACTGGGAAACTACATCCTCATCATCTTTGAGACATGACATCATCATCCTTGATTTATTGTTCCAATAAGAGCATAGGGCTGTTGCTACAGTGGGCCTCCTCCTTACAGGAAGACTGGGCTAAAGCATTAATGTGGTCTAGCAGGGGTTGGTTATCTATCACTTTTGTAGATGACATTTTACACCTTTAACCAGGGTTTTCAAACTGAAACTGCTCCGAGATCCATATCAAAGTTTTGCTAAAGGACTATAAGAAGATAATTTTGATGGTCCAAAAGTCAAACCACAGTACTTGACACCGGTTTTTTGTTCTTACGTGCCTGAGATCAGCGTTTTGTGTGATGGAGTGCTCCCTCTTTAGTCACTTCTTATGACCATGCATAGTAAAGGACAGCGGGGAAGGGAACTGGCCACCCCACCACATAAACAAGCTGAGGTCTTGTACAATGAAGTCTTTAACACTTCATCTCTGGCAGCAGTGTCTGCTATGGGTACTTTATTAGTATGGGGCAGTGGATCTGTTACACAGCTATCCCCCAGGATCCATGTTACAAAAAACCTTATTCAAATACACAACAAGCACATCGAAAAACCTATCTCAAAAACACGACAAGCACCTCGAAAGACCTATCTCAAAAACACGACAAGCACCTTAGAAAGACCTATTTCAAATACACGACAAACACCTTAGAAAGACCTATTTCAAATACACGACAAGCACCTCGAAAGACCTATCTCAAATACACGACAAGCACCTTGAAAGACCTATCTCAAATACACGACAAGCACCTCAAATTACCTTCAACAAGTTGATCAGACCATTTCTTCCATTTTGACAAAAACCTGGGTGTAGCTAACCATAAATGCCTTATAGCACAATCAAGTGTCCAGGTATGGCTGTTAGACCATGATGGTGTTTGTAGGTTTGTTTGAGTATCTCTACGGGAAACACTTACAACTGATGAGAAAAACAATAAAGGGTATTGGGAACAGACTAAGATGAACAAAAAGTGTATGTGAATCAAGGAATGTAAATGGAGCTGCTAAAACACATTTGTGTACTAGAAGAAAAACAGACTAATGTAAAGTAAATGACGTTGAAAAGACACCGTTAAAAAGAAAAAAAAATACAAACAAAGCTATACAAACACGTTACCGAAAGCGAATCGAGAAAAGAAATACAAATTGTGAAAATGTTTGAACATGGAGAAGAAATACAAACTGAAAATGTTTGTGGATGAAGAGAAGAAATACAAACTGTGAAAATGTTTGTGGATGAAGAGAAGAAATACAAACTGTGAAAATGTTTGTGGATGAAGAGAAGAAATACAAACTGTGAAAATGTTTGTGAATGAAGAGAAGAAATACAAACTGTGAAAATGTTTGAATGAAGAGAAGGAATACAAACTCTGAAAATGTTTGTGGATGAAGAGAAGAAATACAAACTGTGAAAATGTTTGTGAATGAAGAGAAGAAATACAAACTGTGAAAATGTTTAGAAATGTAATACTGGGATAGTTGATTGATCTTGTTTGTCAGGAGAAATGCGTAGGACGTCATGTACATTTGTTGACACCAGGACATGCAAAAATTGTGTGTACGGACATGTTGATAGTCAGGAGTTCTGATTGTCTGAGGGTAGATAGATAACTTGTATTATAACTAACAGTACAGAAAGACAATATGTGTCACTGAGGGGAATAGAGGGTATGGCAGAGTCATTAAGAAGTATAGAGAGTATGATAAAATAATGAAACATTACACACTGTATACAAAAGCCTTCTGGGAAATATTTTTTTAGAAAACGTCTGCAGTTTGAAAGTTGTTTAAAATGAATGATTTGAAAACTTTGAGATTACAATGAGTTAGACATTTTGTACCAAATAGTTTGTCATTCTTTGTAAATTTATTGTAATAATTTTATTTTTGTCCATGATTTTCCATTCTTGTTTTTTAACAATATGAATTTTTCAAGCAGTACTTTGTATAAGAATGATTTATCTATGAGAGCATTCAGTGAAACAATCAACAAACTTAAAATGAAAAAGATGATAATGCATCCTCTCTATCATTATGGTTTTTCCTGAAATAGAATTTTTCTGTGACTTGTTCGAACCTCAATTGTCATAGCATGTTATTTATTCTGTATATTTGTGTCACCAGTGTGACTAACCTTCATGTATGTAGGCCGTCACCAACCACAATCAACAAACAGTGAAGTTAGTGCCATTGTTATAACTTCAACAAATGGCAGTTACATTTATTGCCAGGAATACTTTTATAAATTGAACCAGGAAGTTATAGGCTTATAAATTGAACCAGGAAGTTACAGGCTTATAAATTGAACCAGGAAGTTATAGGCTTATAAATTGAACCAGGAAGTTATAGGCTTATAAATTGAACCAGGAAGTTATTGTTGTAAATGGAGCTAGGCAGTTATAGACATAAATGGAACCAGGAAGTTACAGGCTTATAAATTTAATCAGGAAGTTATAGGCTTATAAATTGAACCAGGAAGTTATAGGCTTATAATTGAACCAGGAAGTTACAGGCTTATAAATTGAACCAGGAAGTTATAGGCTTATAAATTGAACCAGGAAGTTATAGGCTTATAATTGAACCAGGAAGTTACAGGCTTATAAATTGAACCAGGAAGTTATAGGCTTATAAATTGAACCAGGAAGTAATTTTTGTAAATGGAGCTAGGCAGTTATAGACATAAATGGAACCAGGAAGTTACAGATTGTTATAAATTGAACCAAATATTCATACTTGCAGCAGTCAAATACAAACCAGGTTTATAAAACATGGTAGCCGAGAAAAGGTAACATATTTCTGTTCCAGGTAAAACCTTTTAGTTAACCTTTTTTTGTATTTTGGCCATTATAAATTTAACCAGGAAGTTGGTTTCCAGACAATCATGTTAAGGCACACAAATATGACAAAAGTTTAATGATTGAAGACAAATTGGACATGATTGCTCTAGTGTCTCTGGGGCAAATGACCCTATTGATGAAGAGTCCTTAGTCTGTCTTGATATCCCAACAGCTAGTGTTTCTGATAACAATCAACTTGAACCTAACTCTTTCGGTTTAGTAATGACAGAGTAGAATGTTTATTTGGAATTAAGTATATGACAGTTTCAGCAGTTTGTCATTTGTCTACAAATAGACATGGTTTAGAAGTAGAATTGGTTTTAGTAGTTAGTTTTTCAGAATAACATATGAAGTTGTAGCACTATTAACTATCCAAACCGTATTTAACCCAATTGCTGGGGTCTAATTGGGAGGATTATAGACCTGAGGAATAAAGACTGCTTGCCCTTGCAGTATACAGGCTAGGTTTTTATTTTTACCATTACAGTTAACCTCCAGACAAATTATTGGGTCTTCTTCATCATTCCCCCTCAGGCTTGTCTTGTCACCATAGGGTTTATCATGCAACTGGGTTGGGGAGGGCCATGTAGTCCGCTCCTCTCGTGGAGCTGGCAGACCTGTAGAACGTGTTCCACTGTTTGTTTGCTCTCCACACGTGGGCACATGTCTGTGTGATCTCATCTTGGCAAGATGTGGTATGCTTATGTTATATCAGATCCTGGGTGTTCTCTGTGTCACTTGATCTCATCTTGGCAAGATGTGGTATGCTTATGTTATATCAGATCCTGGGTGTTCTCTGTGTCACTTGTCTTGGAAGCTAATTGCTACTGGTATTGTCTGTTTTTCTTCATGTGTAGATCTGTCGTCAGTTTGGGGTTTGCCTCATCATTCCTTTTCCGCTCTATTTGCCTCCTCATTTCCGCTCTATTTGCCTCCTCATTTCCGTGTACAGTGTGCAGGGATTCACTGAATTTTCATTTCGCTGAAATTGTAGCTGATATTCATGGGTGCCTCAGACAGGCTGTCCAATTCATTGTTTTTGTGGTTTCTGAGTGCCGTTATGAAAACTATCTTGTCTTTGATGTGGTTCTTGTTTTCTGCAGTGGCTACTGTAGCGGCTGCTTTCAGTGTCTGTCTCAGCTCTAAAGATGTCTGTCTCAGCTCTAAAGTCTGTCTCAGCTCTAAAGTCTGTCTCAGCTCTAAAGATGTTGTTTGTCTCAGCTCTAAAGTCAGCCTCAGCTCTAAAGATGTCTGTCTCAGCTCTAAAGATGTTGTCTGTCTCAGCTCTAAAGATGTTGTCTGTCTCAGCTCTAAAGATGTCTGTCTCAGCTCTAAAGATGTTGTCTGTCTCAGCTCTAAAGATGTCTGTCTCAGCTCTAAAGATGTTGTCTGTCTCAGCTCTAAAGATGTTGTCTGTCTCAGCTCTAAAGATGTCTGTCTCAGCTCTAAAGATGTTGTCTGTCTCAGCTCTAAAGATGTCTGTCTCAGCTCTAAAGATGTTGTCTGTCTCAGCTCTAAAGATGTTGTCTGTCTCAGCTCTAAAGATGTTGTCTGTCTCAGCTCTAAAGATGTCTGTCTCAGCTCTAAAGATGTCTGTCTCAGCTCTAAAGATGTTGTCTGTCTCAGCTCTAAAGATGTTGTCTGTCTCAGCTCTAAAGATGTTGTCTGTCTCAGCTCTAAAGATGTTCCAGAAGTTTTCAGTGGCCATTGAGATGCAGATTTGATATAAATGCCTCCTCCTCCATTTTGTGTAGGTGTCACTGCTGATCCATCTGTGTATATGGAGGTCACTCTGTGGCTGGGCATGTCCACATTATATTCTAAAGCTATATATTTTCTCTCTATTTCTTTTTGGATGCTTCTTTCAACAATTCTGGTATGTTTCTTGTTCTCTTCCATGGTGTTAATGTGCTGCTTGTCGTTAGGGACCTTTATCTGTGTGAGGTCTGGCATGGAGGGGGCTCTGTTTTTATCCGTGCAAGGTCTGGCATGGAGGGGGCTCTGTTTTTAACTGTGTGAGGTCTGACATGGAGGGGGCTCTGTCTTTATCTGTGTGAGGTCTGGCATGGAGGGGGGGGGGGGGGGCTCTGCCTTTATCTGTGTGAGGTCTGGCATGGAGGGAGGCTCTGCCTTTATCTGTGTGAGGTCTGGCATGGAGGGGGTTCTGCCTGTATCTGTGTTAGGTCTGGCGGGGTGGGGGTGGGGGCGCTCTGCTTTTATCTGTGAGGTCTGGCATGGAGGGGGGGGGGGGAGCCTCTGCCTTTATCTGTGTGAGGTCTGACATGGAGGGGGCTCTGCCTTTATCTGTGTGAGGTCTGGCATGGAGGGAGGCTCTGCCTTAATCTGTGTGAGGTCTGGTATGGAGGAGGCTAGTGTATTTGTTTAATGAGCAAAGCCGTTTCTCTAGAGTTGGCCTCAACCATATCCTTCCAGTCTTTTATTCACTGGATGATTTGGGAGCCGTCTGAATTTTTCTGCCAGTTGTATCACTCTTTCTGTTAGTCATGCATTTGTAACTTTATTTTCCTCATTTCTGTTATTGATGTTGATTTCATGGCTCCTGTAATAATTAATTCTACCTAGTTGGGAATTTAGTTTTTTTTAAGTTGGATGTTGAAGGTAGGTTGACATTCCATATTCTAAGGCTGGTTGGACATTTCCTGTGTACAACACTTCCAGTATTGGATGGTCTGTATTAGCTGATTAGCTTTTGTTGACATTTTTCTATTTGATGTGTCCACATTAATCTGCTGTTAAGTGTTATACCTAGATAAGTAAGGGTTCTTCTTCTTCTGGTAGTCCATGTCCATTTAGTTTCAGTGTGCTTCTGTTTGCCTTATTTGAAAGTTGAAAGATTGTGTATGTTGTTTTCTTCTCATTCATTTTCAGGAACCATTTCTGAGTCCACTGATCTAATCTTTGTAGGGCTTCTTGTACTCTGTAGTTATGTTTTCTTCAGCTACCAACAAAACTAGGGTATCATTGAATAGCGTGGTGTGGACCCACCCACAAAACTAGGGTATCATTGAATAGCGAGGTGTGGACCCACCCACAAAACTAGGGTATCATTGAATAGCGAGGTGTGGACCCACCCACAAAACTAGAGTATCATTGAATAGCAAGGTGTGGACCCGGAGAATACTCTCTGATATTATATCCACCATGCTGTTGATGAGGATCAGGAACAGTGTAGGTGATATTACACTGCTGTAGGCCACGCATTGTTCCAATGTCCTTCTATGGTTTATGCTCTAGGCCACTCATTGTTCCAATGTCCTTCTATGGTTTATGCTCTAGGCCACTCATTGTTCCAATGTCCTTCTATGGTTTATGCTCTAGGCCACTCATTGTTCCAATGTCCTTCTATGGTTTATGCTCTAGGCCACTCATTGTTCCAATGTCCTTCTATGGTTTATGCTCTAGGCCACTCATTGTTCCAATGTCCTTCTATGGTTTATGCTCTAGGCTACTCATTGTTCCAATGTCCTTCTATGGTTTATGCTCTAGGCCACTCATTGTTCCAATGTCCTTCTATGGTTTATGCTCTAGGCCACTCATTGTTCCAATGTCCTTCTATGGTTTATGCTCTAGGCCACTCATTGTTCCAATGTCCTTCTATGGTTTATGCTCTAGGCCACTCATTGTTCCAATGTCCTTCTATGGTTTATGCTCTAGGCCACTCATTGTTCCAATGTCCTTCTATGGTTTATGCTCTAGGCTACTCATTGTTCCAATGTCCTTCTATGGTTTATGCTCTAGGCCACTCATTGTTCCAATGTCCTTCTATGGTTTATGCTCTAGGCCACTCATTGTTCCAATGTCCTTCTATGGTTTATGCTCTAGGCTACTCATTGTTCCAATGTCCTTCTATGGTTTATGCTCTAGGCCACTCATTGTTCCAATGTCCTTCTATGGTTTATGCTCTAGGCTACTCATTGTTCCAATGTCCTTCTATGGTTTATGCTCTAGGCCACTCATTGTTCCAATGTCCTTCTATGGTTTATGCTCTAGGCCACTCATTGTTCCAATGTCCTTCTATGGTTTATGCTCTAGGCCACTCATTGTTCCAATGTCCTTCTATGGTTTATGCTCTAGGCCACTCATTGTTCCAATGTCCTTCTATGGTTTATGCTCTAGGCCACTCATTGTTCCAATGTCCTTCTATGGTTTATGCTCTAGGCCACTCATTGTTCCAATGTCCTTCTATGGTTTATGCTCTAGGCCACTCATTGTTCCAATGTCCTTCTATGGTTTATGCTCTAGGCTACTCATTGTTCCAATGTCCTTCTATGGTTTATGCTCTAGGCCACTCATTGTTCCAATGTCCTATGGTTTATGCTCTAGGCCACTCATTGTTCCATTTCCTTCTATGGTTTATATGGCTCTGCACTTTCACTGTAGCATATCAATTTTGGAGGAAGTGATCTATCTATTTATACAAGCGACCACCAACTCTATATTTAAGCTGTTTTTTCTGTATCCTTTCTCTCCCCACTTTATCAAAGACTTTCTCCCTGTCTACCCATACAGCCAAGGCGTGCTTCTGGAAAGCATCTTTGATCTCTTGTGTAATCTGTGTTAGTTGGTCCTCTGTACTTGTATGTTGTCTGAAGCCAGCTTGTAATGGTATAATCCCCTGTGGAACCCCTCATCTATAGTAAATATGTGCCTCTAGGTATTTTTGTGACGGCCTAAAATAAAATTGGCTTTCAATAAGACAAATAGTAGTTTGAAAGTGTACTTCATTTAAGGCCAGGGGTTGGCAGCCGAAAATATCCGACCTGCGGACCCAAAACTAAATATCTTATATACCGACCAATAATGGTTCTAGAAATAATTCAAGTGTATTTCAGACTTGCTTATAGAACTTCATGATTGAAATAAATTCTATACTTTTTCCAATACATAAATATATCCTTTTTCCAACAATGAAGAGCAAATTAAGGACGCAGCTGACTGATGTCCATGTTGATACAGTTCTAAATTTGACCTCATCCAATCTGGCACATAATGTTGAGAGACCTTTGTATAACTAACACTCAGCCGCACACTAACTTGTGCGACTAATGACTTCACAACAAACATTTTGCTTCAAGGAAGAAAAACTCATAATTAATAGTTTTATAATTTTAAATGGTTTATATCACTACCTTAATTTAATAGCTGTAGATGGGCCTCCCCCCAGCACTTGCGGACGTGCTATCTGACCCTCTGTCTGATAGTAGGTTGCCAACCTCTGAAAAAGTTATAAAAAGAATGTCTCCGTGTTTGGAACAAAAGTCGACTTCACATATGTAGTTTGCTCTGATACTCAAGTTGATAACTTTCTCTGAAGGAATTTGTGCCATGGCTCTTGGTATTTGCAATGTTTTTTTGAGTGACTGCGATTACATGATAGTGATGGCTGGTACCTGTGTGTGGTCATACTTAACGTACATATGACATTTTGTATGTTTGTTTTTTGTGTTTAAAAATAAACAATGACTAAAATGCTACTGTTTTGCTTCTGGTGTTTGTGGTAGAAGGCATTACTTCTGGTGTTTGTGGTAGAAGGCATTACTTGTGGTGTTTGTGGTAGAAGTCATTACTTCTGGTGTTTGTGGTAGAAGGCATTACTTCTGGTGTTTGTGGTATAAGGCATTACTTCTGGTGTTTGTGGTAGAAGGCATTACTTCTGGTGTTTGTGGTAGAAGTCATTACTTCTGGTGTTTGTGGTAGAAGGCATTACTTCTGGTGTTTGTGGTAGAAGGCATTACTTCTGGTGTTTGTGGTAGAAGTCATTACTTCTGGTGTTTGTGGTAGAAGGCATTACTTCTGGTGTTTGTGGTAGAAGTCATTACTTCTGGTGTTTGTGGTAGAAGTCATTACTTCTGGTGTTTGTGGTAGAAGGCATTACTTCTGGTGTTTGTGGTAGAAGGCATTACTTCTGGTGTTTGTGGTAGAAGTCATTACTTCTGGTGTTTGTGGTAGAAGGCATTACTTCTGGTGTTTGTGGTAGAAGGCATTACTTCTGGTGTTTGTGGTAGAAGGCATTACTTCTGGTGTTTGTGGTAGAAGGCATTACTTCTGGTGTTTGTGGTAGAAGGCATTACTTCTGGTGTTTGTGGTAGAAGGCATTACTTCTGGTGTTTGTGGTAGAAGTCATTACTTCTGGTGTTTGTGGTAGAAGTCATTACTTCTGGTGTTTGTGGTAGAAGTCATTACTTCTGGTGTTTGTGGTAGAAGGCATAACTTCTGGTGTTTGTGGTAGAAGGCATTGAATAAATCTGACCAAATCTTTGGGCTTGAACTGGTGCTATATGAATGGCACGATATGTAAAGATGTTTTATTGTGTCACATGATCAGTCCAGAAACTGACCACTCTTTATTTTTGCACAAAAATATCATGTGTCGTGCCTAGGTGAGACTCAGTGGTATTGAGGCAAGGTGTCCGCCTCGAGTGCCGTAGGGTTACGTGTTTGAATCACGGTGGAGACCGGGATTTTTTTCGGTAAAAATTCCCCTGATCTCTGGGTAGTGAGATCGAACGCCTGTGTTCAGTGTCAAGCATGTTGAAAAATCTTTGGCAGTTGGAAATCTAAAAAAGTAGGCTTAACGGCCGCTGGCCGGACAAAATTCAAATGGAAAAATCAACCCAAGTTATTTGTACCTTTCCCCAGGTGGTTTGTTGAGAGCAGCTAAAGATGGCGCCTAACTGGCTGCTGGTCTACTTAGCTCTAGTGTTTGAGTCTATTCAGATTGACTCGCACATCGGTAAAAACCACCCTCCAAGAAACTAGTTGTATACAGACTCTGTAGAGTCTTCTAAACCAGTATAAAGTAGTTAAGTTAGTGGCCCCTGCCCAATATTGGTACTTAACTTCATGTGCTTGTTTTTGTATGGTCATCTCCAGATTTTGTTCTTTGTCTTCCTCAACTTATTTTGCACTTGACTTTTTCTCTTGTCATTTGATTTATTGACATTCCTTTAATGGCCAATGATTATTGTCCGTCTTCTGTTCATTTGAGATATCACTGATCATTTCTTATTGCTGTCCTGTAATGTACCCTCATTTGATTTTTTAGCTGTTCTGGTTTTTGTATGAAATTCTCACCAGACATCATATTTCTGTTTATGAATTATATTTCTGCAATTGATTTTGTGTTATAGATTCTGCATCCATCAAATAACTTTTGTTGTACATAATACTCTTCTTCTACCATGGCATGCAGAGTTATTTTTGTGGCTGATAGTTTCTACATTATGAGTTAGCATGCCCCATGCCCAACCCTCCTTAGTTGTCTCCTATGACATGCCTGGCAGGTTACTGTTGTCCTGTAACACATGGGTAGGTTCTGCAGAACAAACAGGTAGGATTAGTTCTACAGAACAGACAGGTAGGATTAGTTCTATAGAACAGACAGGTAGGATTAGTTCTATAGAACAGACAGGTAGGATTAGTTCTACAGAACAAACAGGTAGGATTAGTTCTACAGAACAGACAGGTAGGATTAGTTCTACAGAACAAACAGGTAGGATTAGTTCTACAGAACAGACAGGTAGGATTAGTTCTACAGAACAGACAGGTAGGATTAGTTCTATAGAACAGACAGGTAGGATTAGTTCTACAGAACAAACAGGTAAGATTAGTTCTACAGAACAGACAGGTAGGATTAGTTCTACAGAACAGACAGGTAGGATTAGTTCTACAGAACAGACAGGTAGGATTAGTTCTACAGAACAGACATGTAGGATTAGTTCTACAGAACAGACAGGTAGGATTAGTTCTACAGAACAGACATGTAGGATTAGTTCTACAGAACAGACAGGTAGGATTAGTTCTACAGAACAGACAGGTAGGATTAGTTCTACAGAACAGACAGGTAGGATTAGTTCTACAGAACAGACATGTAGGATTAGTTCTACAGAACAGACAGGTAGGATTAGTTCTACAGAACAGACATGTAGGATTAGTTCTACAGAACAGACAGGTAGGATTAGTTCTACAGAACAGACATGTAGGATTAGTTCTACAGAACAGACAGGTAGGATTAGTTCTACAGAACAAACATGTAGGATTAGTTCTACAGAACAGACATGTAGGATTAGTTCTACAGAACAAACATGTAGGATTAGTTCTACAGAACAGACATGTAGGATTAGTTCTACAGAACAAACATGTAGGATTAGTTCTACAGAACAGATGGGTAGGAAGCATTAGTTCTACAGAACATGACAGACTCTTTCAACCTCTATTGTCAGATATTTGCTTCCTGTCTGGAAGCCTGTTCATGTCCTTAATATATCGTCCATTTTCTATAATGATTCTTCTTCTTCTTCATTCATCCTGAAAAGAATGTAACCTTGTGTCGTATTTTACAGCGTGGTTACGATATCTGCACCTTTTGGCCCGACACATCCAGATTCAGCTGGCTGTTTTGGGGACCCGGTTTGCCATCCCACTGTGATCTCTATTTTCTTAGAGCTAACTACACTATTGTTTTTAGTGCAGCCGCTTGGAGGTAGATTAGAGTCTTGACCAGTTTCAGTTCGTGGACCCTGATGCAAGTTGACCAGCTCCATATCACGGACCCCGATGCAAGCTGACCAGCTCCAGTTCGCAGACCCTGATGCAAGCTGACCAGCTCCAGTTCGCGGACCCTGATGCAAGCTGACTCCTGTCGCTCATTCACTGTGTTACATCTTTGGCCCCTTTCTTGTTGCTTATGCCACTCTAAATGACATCTTTTGGTGGTGGGTTACAG
Organism: Ariolimax columbianus; assembly: GCA_036924085.1. Lineage (NCBI taxonomy): Eukaryota > Metazoa > Mollusca > Gastropoda > Stylommatophora > Arionidae > Ariolimax > Ariolimax columbianus. Next base: position 58,986,135 of record JAVGWX010000020.1, read on the forward strand.
TTGCTCTCCTCACATCCTAAGCGTACTAGAGAAGCTGGACCAAGGTCCTCCTGGCTGTAGTGCAATGCGAGGCTCCTCTGTAAGCTCTATGGAATCAAGTGGGAACACCCACCTTGTTAGCCAAACTGCCATTAACCGCCCGTTTCCAAGAACTTGTTCTGTATTGTGAAGACCGTCAAACATTGTTTAAGCTAATAATAATATTAATAATTCGCCCATCGTCGTCGATAACCACTAACATCATCACATGTCATAATGCAACCTTGAGTGTGTGTGCGCTCGTGACTGACCAAGCCAATTCAAACCTGGAAATGTCTATGACATGACTGACAAACGAAGTCAGCAGTTGTCTCTGTGCTTGACTTACTGATTGCACATCTACCATGGGCTGCCTGTAAATGGAGACCCTCCTCTGTGACCGTGCTCTTCCATGTTGAACGATTTCGAGCCAGGTTCTCCCAGGAGGTAATGTCTATTTGATAGCACTTAAAGGAATCCTTCTGATTATTCTCCTTCACTCAGTTCGCTAATAGCCAAGCTAATAAAGACTATAATAAGTTTCAAGCTGCTGAAGACTGATGTGTTGGACCGAAAGTTGTAAATATCGCAGTTAAGCTGTAAACTAGCAACACAATGCATTCCATTCTCGGTCTACATCCTGCTACTTGCAAAGCCTTGATCGGGACTTGGTAGCGTGAGATTGAGAAAGAATGCAGAAGAAAAAGTGTTCAAAGATACTTAATTTGTTTTCAATTGTTTTGTTTTTCAATCTCAAGCATTTTCCCTTTATCATTTATTTGAGTACTGTTGCCTTAAATTACTTACTTTTCGTGTTCTGGGCACCACCATCATCTTCTTCGTTCGTTCTCAATCTCCCGCTACCAAGCCCTGCAAGTAGGATGTAGTCCGAACAACAGAATGCGTTGTGTCACTAGTTTACAGCTTGACTGCGATATTTGCACCTTTCGGTCCGACACATCTGTCTATGGGCCCTGGGTACCACATAAGTCATGTTTTTCATGTCCAGCCATCAATTTTTGTCGTTTCCCCACAACATATCATCCATATTACATGCTTTCAGAAGGTTTGGACAGATCATCAGGTGGTCTGGGTATTGCTCCACATTCACCTGACACATCTTTTTCTGTATTCCCATCTTCCTACATTGTGATACGCCAGCTCAGAGTCTATATAGTGACTTCCATGTTGCATAAGACAAGTGTTGCCCAGGCGCAGGTCCCTCCAGGAGGTCTGCATCCTTTCATTCCATTTCTCTAGCGTTTTGTTCCTGTGAATGAATTGATTGATGCATTATTTTCAGCACTTCATATTCAAACTCGTATTTCTGGAGCAGCAAACTGGCCGCAGTCTTGTATCTTCTTCTTCTCAAGTGACACTAACCAGTATAAGCAACCATGAGTCTCCACAACTTCTGGTCGGACAAATTATAATTCGGATTGCTGCTGTTGTTTAATGCCCACAATAAATAAGTTTACCCTTTTGTGGGCCCTGTAAAGGACATTAAGTGGTGGGTTGTAGTAGGTTTCCTTACATCCTGATGAAGGTGGATCGTGGTCCTTCAGGCAGTTGTGCTATGCTTGGCTTCATCTGTGTGGTGCTTACTACTACGGGGATCACATCAATCCACATCTCATCAGACAGGCTTCCTTGAAAACAGCCTGTTTCCAGGGAACGCTACATGGCAGAGAGATTGTGGTCTTGGTCAGTGTATTGACCCTGACATGACGTCCTGGTCAGTATGTTGTACCTGACTGGAATAGGGTCTCAGTTCCCCCCAATTAAATTCACAGATGAATACAAACGCACAAAAATGATGCAGTGGGAAATATATCATTTTATTTGTACATGCGGCCAAACAGACATAGGTATCTGGATGGGTCAAACCAACAAAATATATCTTTAAAACAGGGGTCTCAAACTTGGAGTCCTCAACACCGTTGTCGCTGGCCTGAAAATTGATTGGTGCTTTAGAGTAATAAGGGATAGTAAAGATTATAAATTATTAAGAGAAGCAATCTACATTTTTTCAAACGGAAACATGGCTCGACTAAAGAGAAAACGAGTCAAATATATGTTTACTTGTACAATGCGGGTTACAGATGCTTCTAACAAATGTGTGAACAGGGTTAATAGAAATAAAAACCAAATGTGCAAGCTGAAACAAGAACCTAATAAGCATTAAGAAATGATAACGTATTGCACTAGCTTTCATGGAATTGAACATACAAGTAGAAAACATGAAGGGTACATTGAAGTCAGACCAGACCAAATGATGCTCACGTGAAGGGCACATTGAAGTCAGACCAGACCAAATGATGCTCACTTGAAGTCTGACCAGCCCAAATGATGCTCACTTGAAGTCTGACCAGCCCAAATGATGCTCACGTGAAGCGCACATTGAAGTCTGACCAGCCCAAATGATGCTCACTTGAAGTCAGACCAGACCAAATGATGCTCACTTGAAGTCTGACCAGCCCAAATGATGCTAACTTGAAGGGCACATTGAAGTCTGACCAGTCCAAATGATGCTCACATGAAGTCTGACCAGCCCAAATGATGCTAACTTGAAGGGCACATTGAAGTCTGACCAGCCCAAATGATGCTCACATGAAGTCTGACCAGCCCAAATGATGCTTACTTGAAGGGCACATTGAAGTCTGACCAGCCCAAATGATGCCCATGACACTTGGCAGGCTATTGCCGAGCTATTTTTTTCTTTTTCGACCAATCCCAACCCATGTAAGTTTCTCATGAAGGGGTCAAAAAGATTGTATAAAGTTATTAACCCTTTACAGTCTATCATAATTTATAAGATGTGTCTTAACCCGTCAGTCTGGCCTAATTAATAAGACTTGTATTTAACCCTTTACAGTTCATCTAATTGGTTAGACTAGTGTCTTTAGCCTTTATAGCCAGGTCTAATTGATTCGATTCGTGTCTTAAGACATAAATCTAAGTAGGTCAGACTGTAAAGTGTTAATTTCTAATGACTTTTGCTGGTATACTGGAGTGAAACAAATCACTTATTATTTGTTCTACAGTTGCAGCAGTTCTCACATTATACGACCATAAAATCTGGCATACTATACGCATACTTTTTACTCATTTTGACCTCCTACGACTTGGGTGAGTATTAAAATATATGTCACATTTAATACAGAAAGTAACATATATTGGAAAGTTTGTCGTTATTTGAAAGTGAAAATTGGACAAAACTGAATGTGCCATGCATTTTTGTTAATGTGTCGGATATTGTTGCAAAACGCATTTTGCACTCAAGAACATTAGATGAGCGTCCTTCTAGTGAGAGTAATTACGAGGGAGTGCTATGTACCCTAACATTCCTATGTTGCATACCTATTTATGTTTGTTACTATCCATTTAGTTTTTGTAACCTTTACTGCGCCTTTGTCACTTTTATCTAACTAAAAAATGTCAGCGTTAACGACCAAAGTTTTGCCAAAGCGACTGTCGAATATACACTGTTTTAATCTTATATAGACAATCGGGCTACCGTAGAAATCGAAGCTATTTGTTTGCCAAAAGCATCACTTCCTTCTTCACAAGTTTGAACCACGAAAAGTCTTTTGTGTTTAAAAATAAATATGAAACACTTTATCTTCACACAGATTGGAGCCAGCTCATTATTGAGAATGGTGATGTTAAGTTATTGCAAAAATATCTTTGTGAGGTTCATCTGTTTAGTTTGTTTATGTAGATTAGAAGAAACAATCTGCCGAGGACGAATGTGTGAACCGAAAGGTGCAAATATCGCAGTCAAGCTGTAAACTAGCGACACAACGCATTCCGTTCTCCGGACCACATCCTGCTGCTTGCAAAGTCCTGTGGTCAGGGCTTTGTAGCGGGAGACTGAGAATGAATACAGAAGAAGAAACAAATATGTTTCCAGTGGAAACCAACAGATATGCACATCTTATTAAAGAACAGTATCAGCTTTGTGATGATTTAAAAGGATGTTATCGAGAAGCGACGTTTCCTTATCAGCGAGTCTTAACTGTTTGTGCCTTGTTTTATAAATTTTTACCTTCATCTTCTTGTATCTCAGAATCTAACACAGACAACAATAACACCAACAAGTTCTTTATTCATGTATGTATCTACATACAACATAAGCACATCTATTGACCAACTAATAAAAATGTTATAGGCTCTCAAAGTCAACAATCATAGTCAAATGTGATGTACTAAAAAATAGTGCAGCTGCAGGGGAAATTGCATCAACTTTTTGGTATGGTCTTGTCAGGATTAAACAAATCATTCAGGGGACGGCGTGGCCTAGTGGTTAAGTGACACGGCTCACAACCAGAAGGTGCTGGGTTCGATCCCCACCACAGCACCGGCCGTTACCCCGGGGAAGCAAACCCTTAGAAAATGCAGGAGGAAGCAGACCCTTACATAAAATGCATGCTGAAGTCGGATGCATTGGGCCGACAGGCACAAAATAAAAACACAGTGCAACGCACACCGCCTTGGGGATTAGAGAAATAAGGCGAACGCAAAAAAAACAACACAAATCATTCATAAAATAAAATCTTGAAAAATCATTTTACCAGAAAATGTTGGGCTAAATTCAAGCATACGTATTATATGCAAGATTTTTAAATAACTACAACTAATGAATGATTAAATCATACATTCTGAAAGTGATATAATTCATAGCTACTAAATATAACTTGTTTTGTCTTCTGATATGACTTCTAAACACAGTCTAAAGAATTATTGGTCAGGATTTTAAAATTAAGACTATAAATAATTATGTTGTCTATATTGAAAATGTACACAATTTCTAGATAAATAGAGAATTTGTATGGTTGCACAAAATTTATGATTAAGGTTCAATATTTGATTTGTCTTTACAACATAGCAGTGCTAGTAGAGTTAAATGTTGGTCGGGACTACGATATACGGGCATGGAATTGAAATGGGGCAGTGATCGTGAAATACAAGACTGCCTCTCCTGCCCAAGTCTACCTCATCTACTCGTTGGTGGATCCTGTTATAGCCAATAATCTTGCCAAAAGTTGTATGCTAACCCCTGCGGGAGGCAAGATGGGACAGCAAACGAGGTTAAGATGGGGGAGGTGGAGCACACTCTACCACAGAACAGAGGAAGGAAGACTAACGTCTGGTCTGGCAAAATATACGGTTCAGGCAAAACACTGGACAAGACCCTCACCTTGGCTTCCTCATAGCCCTTCCTGGAAATGGGCTGTTTTCATGGCAGCCTGGCTAACAAGGTGAGGGATCAACATGATCACAGTAGTAGTGAGGGACACGCAGAGGAAGCCAAGCATAGCACAACCGCTTGGAGGACCATGATCCACCTTCATCAGCATGCTCAGAATGTGAGGAAAGCTACAACAACCCTCCACTTAGCGTCTTTTTAGGGCACACAGAAGAGTAATCCTACTCATTATGGGCATTCAACAACAGAACAGGTGCTGAAAACGGGTACCAGACCAGGTGGTAGAGCAGGAACAGTTCTGGGTTCTGAGCCTCGACAGAACCCACATTCAGCTACTGAAATCCCTCCCGACAGTAGCAGTGCCAGGTTCTGAGCCTCGAGAGAACCAACCTTGATCTACTGAAGTCCCTCCCTACAGACAGGATCAGTGCTGACTTCTGAGCCTCGACAGAACCCACCCTCAGCTACTGGAGTCCCCCCCGACAGGATCAGTACTGACTTCTGAGCCTCGACAGAACCCACCCTCAGCTACTGGAGTCCCCCCCGACAGGATCAGTACTGACTTCTGAGCCTCGACAGAACCCACCTTCAGCTACTGGAGTCCCTCCCTACAGACAGGATCAGTGCTGACTTCTGAGCCTCGACAGAACCCACCTTCAGCTACTGGAGTCCCTCCCGACAGGATCAGTACTGACTTCTGAGCGTCGACAGAACCCACCCTCAGCTACTGGAGTCCCCCCCGACAGGAGCAGTGCTGACTTCTGAGCCTCGACAGAACGAACCTTCAGCTACTGAAGTCCCTCCCTACAGACAGGATCAGTGCTGACTTCTGAGCCTCGACAGAACCCACCCTCAGCTACTGGAGTCCCCCCCGACAGGATCAGTACTGACTTCTGAGCCTCGACAGAACCCACCTTCAGCTACTGGAGTCCCTCCCTACAGACAGGATCAGTGCTGACTTCTGAGCCTCGACAGAACCCACCTTCAGCTACTGGAGTCCCTCCCGACAGGATCAGTACTGACTTCTGAGCCTCGACAGAACCCACCCTCAGCTACTGGAGTCCCCCCCGACAGGAGCAGTGCTGACTTCTGAGCCTCGATAGAACCCACCTTCAGCTACTGGAGTCCCTCCCTACAGACAGGATCAGTGCTGACTTCTGAGCCTCGACAGAACCCACCTTCAGCTACCGGAGTCCCTCCCGACAGGATCAGTACTGACTTCTGAGCCTCGACAGAACCCACCTTCAGCTACTTGAGTCCCTCTCGACAGAAGCAGTGCTGACTTCTGAGCCTCGACAGAACCCACCTTCAGCTACTGGAGTCCCTCCCTACAGACAGGATCAGTGCTGACTTCTGAGCCTTGACAGAACCCACCCTCAGCTACTGGAGTCCCTCCTGACAGGATCAGTACTGACTTCTGAGCCTCCACAGAACCCACCTTCAGCTACTGGAGTCCCTCCTGACAGGATCAGTACTGACTTCTGAGCCTCGACAGAACCCACCCTCAGCTACCGGAGTCCCTCCCGACAGAAGCAGTGCTGACTTCTGAGCCTCGACAGAACCCACCTTCATCTATTGTGGGGTCTCCCTAGCATGCCTTGTGGAGCAAGGGAGAAAATTCTGGTCAACCAGACAAAACGGCCCCGCTGAATATTATGCATTGGAGTGCAGAGGGAGTCAGCAACAAAAAGACTGAATTTAAGAACTCTCCACTACAGCAAACTTTATCTAGAGAACCGGACTTCACATGTAGACCTAACAAGAAAAAGCATGGCAAACGAGAGGAGGAAGACTGCGATATATAATGAGCGTTGAGACGAGCTATCACTGGAACATAAGACAGGAAAGAGTTCTGAAGCTGATACAATTATTTAGCAAACAACGGGAAATATCTTTCTGAACGTTAACAGACAATGAGATTTGGTGCCCAAATGACCTTCAAGGTGACGGGCAACAAGAATACAAGTGGTGTGGCCCACATATTATTAAACTTGTTCCCATGTGGCCCTCATCTCGGGACTCCTTGTATAGGGAGGAGAAAATAGGCTCACTGAACCTTCATGCACGTCGTAAAAGACTAACAATGAGTGTTGTGTATGTGGCTAGCAATCTCATAGTGTAAAACACATTACCATAGAAACCACCACCGAAAGAACAAAGTGCTTTGACTAAGACTCCCTAAAGAATGCCAACTGTAGTGGTGGTCCTATACTCCAGCTGGAGTGAAAGAGGGACAGGACAGGTGTAGCCCTCAAGCTGGTTTCAGTTCGAGAACTCTGCTTTAAAACATCAATGAGTTTCTATGATGCTGCGCCTCTCAAATGATTATCTAGTGATATCTCTCTGGTGTGCGGACAAGACTTAGTCTTAGCTGAGACTAAGTTGGTGCTAATCATAACTTGTGAGAATAACAAACATGAGGGTGCGCATTCTTTGTATAACACAGAAAGAATATCAATGACCTGATTCTCCTCTTTTCTGTCTTTGCGTCCAGGATCTTTGGTCAGGATATATCTGCAGACCAGTCGCCATGATGAAGTCTGTAGTCTTCACCAGGTCGGAGCGTCTGCCCCACAGCTTTTGTCTCAGCTCCGCACCCTCTGGCCAGGTCTGGTATCTATTTTTCAATAGAGTGGGCATTCCTGTAGAATGTGTTCAGGATTCTGGCCTCCTGTTCCACATGGACACTCATTGGTGTGTGAGATCTTCAGTCGGTAACAGATGTTCTAGTAGTCTGCAGTGTCCAGTTCTCAGGCGAAATAAGGTAGTTTGTTGATTTCTTTTGAGTTGGTGAACTGGGTCTGGTCTACTGCTTATGTTCATGTCTTCTCGTTATCTCCATTGGTGTACATACTAACTTCTGATGATGTTATTAATCTATCTGTATGGTACTCAATTAAATTGTGCCTTTTTACTGCTAGAACGTCATATTAGCTCCAAGTGAAACATTGGAGTCACCACCACAGATGGCCTTGTTACAGGAAGAATGTGTCCAAGTATTTGCAGTGGTGGTTTCAATAGTAATGATTTGACATGATGAGGCTGCTAGATCCATGCACAATCCTCTTTAGTTGGCTTATATGATATGTTTAGACTGATTACTGTATATGAAATATAACAGATTGTCGGCATCAATACTACATGGCAAGAACAGAAACATGTACAAGGGAATTGTCAGAATCTGTACAACATGGCAAGAACAGAAACATGTACAAGGGAATTGTCAGCATCTGTACAACATGGCAGGAACATAAACATGTACAAGGAAATACAGTACACATATAAGGAATACATAATCTAATTGGATGCTTCAGTATATCATTTATACACATTTGTGAGAAGTTCATGTCTACTGTTATTGTATAGTCATGTGACTGACAAGCAGATCATGTGACCGGATTGCTGATTGTGTATTGATCATTTATTTCTTTGCTACAACAGGTGCATGTATCCACCACTGCATGTGTCCTCCTTTTAGAAAGCCTGTACCAGATGGCATGTATATGTTGTTACACTTGTGGTTTTCAATAGGACTAATATAAACATTGATTAGGGCCTTTACTGGTGAAATAGTGAATCATCATGTGTTTGACATCTAAAGAACTACATTATAAACATATTCTACGGAACACATTGGAAATGGTTTGATTGACATAAGGTTGCCACCACCAAACATTACCCTCCTTAGTCACCTTTACAACATGCATAGTAGGTTGAAGTAGTCCTTCCCAATAAAGTGCCCAGGAATCCACTTTGGAGATTTCAATGACAGTTTTGCTGTGCACATCAACACAAGTGGAAGGTATACAGTAGCAGGTAATCTAGCACAGAATAAACATTCCATCAGAAAAGATTACTGTAGTTATTTCATTTCTTACACTTCATAACCACGCAACATTCAATCACATTACGGAGCTTTTTATTATATTTTGCCATGAACAGATAACACAACATTAACCTCCAGACAAAGAAGAGGGCTGACATCAAATGTTAAACATCAACTGATCTGTTGGTACCATTATTAATTTTACAGCAGAATTCAATTCCCTGCCTCAAGACCAGATTAACCTCCAAACAAAGAAGAGGGCTGACATCATGTTAAAACATTAATGCCATTGTCCTCCATTCATTTCTTAGTCTGACAACACCAGTTTACTTTGCAACATATCCATTTTTTTTCATGTACAAAATATAAACCGGAGATTGCCCAATCACACAACACCATTAGCCTCCCTTGCTTTGTGGGCATAAACCTTTTCCCATTTGCGCAATCCGCAAGCAAACAGGAACTGATACAGGTTTCTACACATGCCTTCATTGAATGGATTATAATCATCATCCAGATACTTTAAATATGTGATTCTCTCCCTTGATGCAGCCTCCCAGGTAGTAAGACCCTGAAAAAGAATGTCCATCAGATATTTTCATTACATCAAAGATTCATCAAATTCCATTTTATTTTGCAGAACATCACGGCCCTATTTAGTTTCTCCACCTTTGTCTCTCAACTTTTATCTATTTTAAAAGTTAATTGTATAATACTTTTCTGTACACTTAATTGTCTTCTTCTTCTTCTTCTTCTTCGTTCATCCTGGAAAGGATGTTTAGTAAATGATATCATCATTCACAGTTGACTCTACCTGCACCCCTTGGGGCTGGACTCGTCTGGTTTCAACGCAACACATTTTTGGGACGGAGGTCGCCTTCCATCTTCGATCAATATTCTAGAGCAACAATAGGGTCTTGGACAAATTAACAACCAACGAGTCACCGACGCTGATATTAACAACCAACGAGTCACCGACGCTGATATTAACAACCAACGAGTCACTGACCCTGATATTAACAACCAACGAGTCACTGACCCTGATATTAACAACCAACGAGTCACTGACCCTGATATTAACAACCAACGAGTCACTGACCCTGATATTAACAACCAACGAGTCACCGACCCTGATATTAACAACCAACGAGTCACCGACTCTGATATTAACAACCAACAAGTCACCGACCCTGATATTAACAACCAACGAGTCACCGAACCTGATATTAACAACCAACGAGTCACCGACCCTGATATTAACAACCAACGAGTCACCGACCCTGAAATTAACAACCAACGAATCACGGACCCTGATATTGACAACCAACGAGTAGCCGACCCTGATATTGACAACCAATGAGTCACTGACCTTGATATTGACAGCCAACGAGTAGCTGACCCTGATATTGACAACCAACGAGTCACCAACCCTGATATTAACTACCAACGAGTCACTGACCCTGATGCAGACAGCCAATGATTAGCTGACCCTGATGCAGACATCCAATGAGTAGCTGATCCTGATATTGACAGCCAACGAGTCACCGACCCTGATATTGACAACCAACGAGTAGCTGACCCTGATATTGACAACCAACGAGTCACCAACCCTGATATTAACTACCAACGAGTCACCGACCCTGATGCAGACAGCCAATGATTAGCTGACCCTGATGCAGACATCCAACGAGTAGCTGATCCTGATATTGACAGCCAACGAGTCACCGACCCTGATATTGACAACCAACGAGTAGCTGACCCTGATATTAACAACCAACGAGTAGCTGACCCTGATGCAGACAGCCAACGAGTAGCTGATCCTGATATTGACAGCCAACGAGTCACCGACCCTGATATTGACAACCAACGAGTAGCTGACCCTGATATTAACAACCAACGAGTAGCTGACCCTGATATTAACAACCAATGAGTAGCTGATCCTGATATTGACAACCAACGAGTCACCGACCCTGATATTGACAACCAACGAGTAGCTGACCCTGATATTGACAACCAACGAGTCACCGACCCTGATATTGACAACCAACGAGTAGCTGACCCTGATAGTAACAACCAACGAGTAGCTGACCCTGATGCAGACAGCCAATGAGTAGCTGACTCTGATGTAGACAGCCAACTACGAGTCACGCTGGCTGCTGTCATCTCGTTCAATGCGTCTTCGGCTCTGCTTAATCAAGTGAAATTGCATTGCACTGTTTTGTTCGTGCTGTTTAATGTGGTTGAATGCCCACAATGAGTAGGTTTACTCTTTTGTGTGCCCTAAAACGGACGTTAAGTGGTGGGTTGTTGTAGCTTTCCTCACATCCTGAGCGTGCTGATGGTTAGGTTGGGCTATGCTTGGCTTCATCTGTGTGTCACTCACTACTACGGAGATCATAGCCCATTTCCGGGGAGATTTGCATGGAAGTGAGATGTGGGTCTTGGCCAGTATATTTTACCTGGCCCTGACTAACATCGTCCAATCAGTGTTTTGCCTGACCAGACGTTAGTCTTCCTTCCGCTACTGTCCAGGTAAATGATTTCCTCAGTGGGGTGTGTATGGTCGCCATTGACAATAATTCCTGCTATTGTGGAGTTGTAGCCACGGTTTAGTATTTTGGTTTTTGCCTGTGAGATGTAGATGGCCTGATCTGGATGCAAGGCCTTCTACATACTCCCGTGGTTTTATCAGTGCCTGAGGGTGGGCAACTAGTATGACTACGTCATCTGTGAAGTCGAGGTCGGTCACTGGCAGCTGTTTGATGGGGACTCCTAGGTTGTGTTTCTATAGCTGACCGAGGATCCAGTTCACAGAGCGGGAGAACAATGTCAGGGTGAGGGGACATCAATTTTGGACACCGGGCAAGGTAGTGAACCTGTTAGAGAGGTTGTGCACCAGACGAACTCTTGCTCCAGTGTTGCAATGTACTGGGAACTTCCACTGTCCACGAAGTCAAGGGCAGTTGACGTAAGCATCTAGTTTTCCTTATGTCTTCCATTCTATAGTAACTTTAGACAGCCTGTCCCTGAGTGGTCCGTCGGGGTCTTTGTATGACAAGGACAAGAATAGCACCACAGCCCCACCGAGAGAGCATGTTGTAAGAGGTGACTAACTGTGTCACATGGCACAACACCGGCCATGGTTAGGTGGTTTGTTTAGAGCAGCATACATGGTGCATAACAGGCTGCGGGTCTACTTTGCTCTAGTGTTTAGTCTATTAGGATGGATTTGCATGTCGGTTGACCACCCTCTGTGCGCTTGTCCCAATGCAGCGGAGTGGTAGGCTGCTCGAGCCTAGCCCACTGTGTAGGAAATGCTCCTCCCGGCTACATCCAGATCATACCAGAGCTGGGACCTGCACAGGGCAAATGCACCTGTGCAAGTAGAGGTCAACTAAGAACTAAGAAGACTGCCTGTCATTTTCCTGTCTGTCTAAAATCTGGCAAAGATGGCGCCATAACTGGCTGCGAGTCTACATTTCTCTACTGTTTTGGATCATTATGGATGCCGCTAGACCATGGATTTGCCTGGAATTCACACTAGTCGACGACTTCACTTGTGTTCACTGAAACGTGGTGTTGTTTTCCGTCTGGACTTGTTATTTCGTTCTTTTTTTGTGATTTCTTCCATCCGTTTATCCTGGTCTGGACGCTGGCTGAATGGTGCTACGCTTATACCTGTGACGTATTTCACGGGTTAGTTCTGCCGGTTCACCTTCGCGAATTTGGCGTGTGGGAATTTTAGATGCTACTATGATGAGTTCAATACAGCTGGGGAGAGATGCCAGACCCACTCACACGCTGAGTGTTGTCCATACGACCTCTTGTGGTTATCGAAAAGGCACGACAAACTGCGTTAGATGTCTTTCCACCCTGCGGGTTACATGTTTACGGAAAGGCTTCGGTGGTAACCCTGAGGCAAAATCTGCATCCTATGCTATCTCCAGTCGTCTCGATGAATGTCTTGCCACTGGCAAAAGGTAGCTTAGGCTCTGTGAGTGAGGTTGACAAAAGGCGCAGTTTCTTCCTCACTTTAATCCAAATAACCGCGCAAGTCACCCATTTCAGCGGACACAGCAAGAGATACGACTGTCCACACGGCTGAACAAAGAGAGTGGTCTTCATCACTTGTGATGGACAACTATTATACTAAAAAGCACTGATTAATACTCCAAACTCTAGAGTGAAAATGCAAGCATCTAATTGACCCCAAGCCTTTTTTGATGTACTTACCTTAAACATGAGGAAGCTATGGAAGCACAGAAGTCCAAATACGATCAAACCACCAAAAGATAGTATAAAGAGGTCGATAAATAGGATGGCATTTGTCTCCAACCAGTCCGACCAAAACAACCGAAATTGAAATGCATCCCTGATTGAAAAAGGTAAGAAATAGTGCACAAAAAAAAAACAAAATAAAATATTATGATAAAAAAAACACAACATACGACTAAAAACAATCATGAATTTAAAATACTATAATTTTACATAAAAATAAATTATTTAAAAAAAAATCATTCAAAACTATAATTAATTTTTAAAACTGGACAATTAAAACAACTATCCTTAAAAAAACTTTTAAATCTTAAAATCAAGATGCTGAGCAGTGCATGAGCTGAAGCAGCCAGTGAACCAGAGCTGACTGCTAGCATCATGGCCAGCGAACCAGAGCTGACTGCTAGCATCAGGGCCAGTGAACCAGAGCTGACTGCTAGCATCATGGCCAGTGAACCAGAGCTGACTGCTAGCATCAGGGCCAGTGAACCAGAGCTGACTGCTAGCATCATGGCCAGCAAACCAGAGCTGACTGCTAGCATCATGGCCAGTGAACCAGAGCTGACTGCTAGCATCATGGCCAGCGAACCAGAGCTGACTGCTAGCATCATGGCCAGCGAACCAGAGCTGACTGCTAGCATCATGGCCAGTGAACCAGAGCTGACTGCTAGCATTATGGCCAGTGAACCAGAGCTGACTGCTAGCATCATGGCCAGTGAACCAGAGCTGACTGCTAGCATCATGGCCAGTGAACCAGAGCTGACTGCTAGCATCATGGCCAGCGAACCAGAGCTGACTGCTAACATCATGGCCAGCGAACCAGAGCTGACTGCTAACATCATGGCCAGCAAAACAAAGCTGACTGCTAGCATCATGGCCAGCGAACCAGAGCTGACTGCTAGCATCATGGCCAGCAAACCAGAGCTGACTGCTAGCATTATGGCCAGTGAACCAGAGCTGACTGCTAGCATCATGGCCAGCGAACCAGAGCTGACTGCTAGCATCATGGCCAGTGAACCAGAGCTGCCAAGACCCTTCTCCACCTCAAATGCGATATCCCGGATAACAGGTTGCAACAGGGCAGACTGGCCAAAGAGAAGGGATCGAAGAGGGAAGGCTGACCATGTACCCAAAAATACCATACTGGAGTTGGATATGTCAAACCGAAAGGTGCAAATAAAGCAGTCAAGCTGTAAGCTATGACACAGTACATTCTGTTCTCCAGCCTACTTCTTGCAAAGCTCTTTTTAGGGCTTGGTAGTGGGAGAAAGAGAATGAACAACGAAGAAGAAGATGAAAAACTACAAATTCACAGACAATATATTTGTTCCATTACTTCTTTTTGTGTGACCCCTCTTCTACCCTCCCAAACAAATTGTCTATGGGTAAATGTGCCAGCTACCATACAAATGTAAAAAGTGCCAGCTACCATACAAATGTAAAAAGTGCCAGCTCCCACACAAATGTAAAAAGTGCCACCTCCGACACAAATTGTCTATGGATAAAAAGTGCCAGCTTCCATACAAATGTAAAAAGTGCCAGCTCTGACACAAATTGTCTATGGATAAAAAGTGTCAGCTCCCATACAAATGTAACAGTTCCAGCCTGAGCATGAGCGTTTAGGGCAGGGGTGATGTGGTTGCTGAGAACAAAGGTACCTAAATGCGTGCCAAGGTCACTCTCTGTCTGGTCACTACGCCAAGACCACTCACCGTCTCAACAAAGGAAATCGGAGTTGGGGGAAAGAATGTACAGGTAGGAACTGACCACTGGCGTTCCGATTTGGGTAGAGTGGGGGTGAGTGACAGCCGAGAGGGCAGCGGAGCTTGCTGCGATAGATGAGTGACAGGTGTTCAGAGTAATTCGTTCCAATAACGACTGAATAGAGCCATCCCCCTGAGATCCATTGGTAAGCTCTGATACTGCTGGAGAGTATATAACACTAGACAAAGTTTAGCTCAAGCAGGCTGGCATGGAGAGGGAATGAGTGAATGTAGATAGGAGTCTAGTTTAGCTCACAGACTTAGATAGAGGAGCGATTGATAGACTGTTGTACGAATGTTAGAGATAGAACAGGATCGCTCAAACAGCATACGCCGTTGAGTCGGGGCCAGCCGCTCAAATAGGTGTGTGTGGGCGTTATGTATTAATAGATAATCTGAACGTGTGTTGTACGCAGGACACCTTGTGAACGAGGTATGTTCTGATGAGTTTTTGAGAGTGTGTTGAGGATACAGATAAGGAGATGTGTGTACGGCAATAGAACTGGGTTCTGATAGTTGGGAATTCCATCAATAGCTAATGCTTAAAATTTCGGCATTAGTTAATATTTATATTTATATTTAGTTAAGATATGTATTGTATTGTGTTTGTAATTTCACTTCTCATTTTTCTGGTATGAGTATGATATAATAAATATGCCATCTGCTATGTCATTTGCTGTGTGTGGTCAGGAATGTTGTGGATGAGTGTGGTAACGTTTTCGTTAGAATAACCCTAGGGCAAACAGTGGGATCTGCTACACAAATGTAAAAAGTGCCAGCTCCCATACAAATGCAAAAAGTGCCAGCTCCCACACAAATGTAAAAAGTACCAGCTCCCATTCAAATGTAAAAAGTGCCAGCTGCCACACAAATGTAAAAAGTGCCAGCTCCCACACAAATGTAAAAAGTGCCAGCTTCCATACAAATGTAAAAAGTGCCAGCTTCCATACAAATGTAAAAAGTGCCAGCTCCCACACAAATGTAAAAAGTGCCAGCTCCCATACAAATGTAAAAAGTGCCAGCTCCCACACAAATGTAAAAAGTCCTAACTAACATACACAAATGTAAAACGTCCTAACTAACATACACAAATGTAAAAAGTCCTAACTAACATACACAAATGTAAAAAGTCCTAACTAACATACACAAATGTAAAAAGTGCTAACTAACATACACAAATGTAAAAAGTCCTAACTAACATACACAAATGTAAAAAGTCCTAACTAACATACACAAATGTAAAAAGTGCTAACTAACATACACAAATGTAAAAAGTCCTAACTAACATACACAAATGTAAAAAGTCCTAACTAACATACACAAATGTAAAACGTCCTAACTAACATACACAAATGTAAAAAGTCCTAACTAACATACACAAATGTAAAAAGTCCTAACTAACATACACAAATGTAAAAAGTGCTAACTAACATACACAAATGTAAAAAGTCCTAACTAACATACACAAATGTAAAAAGTCCTAACTAACATACACAAATGTAAAAAGTGCTAACTAACATACACAAATGTAAAAAGTCCTAACTAACATACACAAATGTAAAAAGTCCTAACTAACATACACAAATGTAAAAAGTCCTAACTAACATACACAAATGTAAAAAGTCCTAACTAACATACACAAATGTAAAAAGTCCTAACTAACATACACAAATGTAAAAAGTCCTAACTAACATACACAAATGTAAAAAGTCCTAACTAACATACACAAATGTAAAAAGTCCTAACTAACATACACAAATGTAAAAAGTCCTAACTAACATACACAAATGTAAAAAGTCCTAACTAACATACACAAATGTAAAAAGTCCTAACTAACATACACAAATGTAAAAAGTCCTAACTAACATACACAAATGTAAAAAGTCCTAACTAACATACACAAATGTAAAAAGTCCTAACTAACATACACAAATGTAAAAAGTCCTAACTAACATACACAAATGTAAAAAGTCCTAACTAACATACACAAATGTAAAAAGTCCTAACTAACATACACAAATGTAAAAAGTCCTAACTAACATACACAAATGTAAAAAGTCCTAACTAACATACACAAATGTAAAAAGTCCTAACTAACATACACAAATGTAAAAAGTCCTAACTAACATACACAAATGTAAAAAGTCCTAACTAACATACACAAATGTAAAAAGTCCTAACTAACATACACAAATGTAAAAAGTCCTAACTAACATACACAAATGTAAAAAGTCCTAACTAACATACACAAATGTAAAAAGTCCTAACTAACATACACAAATGTAAAAAGTCCTAACTAACATACACAAATGTAAAAAGTCCTAACTAACATACACAAATGTAAAAAGTCCTAACTAACATACACAAATGTAAAAAGTCCTAACTAACATACACAAATGTAAAAAGTCCTAACTAACATACACAAATGTAAAAAGTCCTAACTAACATACACAAATGTAAAAAGTCCTAACTAACATACACAAATGTAAAAAGTCCTAACTAACATACACAAATGTAAAAAGTCCTAACTAACATACACAAATGTAAAAAGTCCTAACTAACATACACAAATGTAAAAAGTCCTAACTAACATACACAAATGTAAAAAGTCCTAACTAACATACACAAATGTAAAAAGTCCTAACTAACATACACAAATGTAAAAAGTCCTAACTAACATACACAAATGTAAAAAGTCCTAACTAACATACACAAATGTAAAAAGTCCTAACTAACATACACAAATGTAAAAAGTCCTAACTAACATACACAAATGTAAAAAGTCCTAACTAACATACACAAATGTAAAAAGTCCTAACTAACATACACAAATGTAAAAAGTCCTAACTAACATACACAAATGTAAAAAGTCCTAACTAACATACACAAATGTAAAAAGTCCTAACTAACATACACAAATGTAAAAAGTCCTAACTAACATACACAAATGTAAAAAGTCCTAACTAACATACACAAATGTAAAAAGTCCTAACTAACATACACAAATGTAAAAAGTCCTAACTAACATACACAAATGTAAAAAGTCCTAACTAACATACACAAATGTAAAAAGTCCTAACTAACATACACAAATGTAAAAAGTCCTAACTAACATACACAAATGTAAAAAGTCCTAACTAACATACACAAATGTAAAAAGTCCTAACTAACATACACAAATGTAAAAAGTCCTAACTAACATACACAAATGTAAAAAGTCCTAACTAACATACACAAATGTAAAAAGTCCTAACTAACATACACAAATGTAAAAAGTCCTAACTAACATACACAAATGTAAAAAGTCCTAACTAACATACACAAATGTAAAAAGTCCTAACTAACATACACAAATGTAAAAAGTCCTAACTAACATACACAAATGTAAAAAGTCCTAACTAACATACACAAATGTAAAAAGTCCTAACTAACATACACAAATGTAAAAAGTCCTAACTAACATACACAAATGTAAAAAGTCCTAACTAACATACACAAATGTAAAAAGTCCTAACTAACATACACAAATGTAAAAAGTCCTAACTAACATACACAAATGTAAAAAGTCCTAACTAACATACACAAATGTAAAAAGTCCTAACTAACATACACAAATGTAAAAAGTCCTAACTAACATACACAAATGTAAAAAGTCCTAACTAACATACACAAATGTAAAAAGTCCTAACTAACATACACAAATGTAAAAAGTCCTAACTAACATACACAAATGTAAAAAGTCCTAACTAACATACACAAATGTAAAAAGTCCTAACTAACATACACAAATGTAAAAAGTCCTAACTAACATACACAAATGTAAAAAGTCCTAACTAACATACACAAATGTAAAAAGTCCTAACTAACATACACAAATGTAAAAAGTCCTAACTAACATACACAAATGTAAAAAGTCCTAACTAACATACACAAATGTAAAAAGTCCTAACTAACATACACAAATGTAAAAAGTCCTAACTAACATACACAAATGTAAAAAGTCCTAACTAACATACACAAATGTAAAAAGTCCTAACTAACATACACAAATGTAAAAAGTCCTAACTAACATACACAAATGTAAAAAGTCCTAACTAACATACACAAATGTAAAAAGTCCTAACTAACATACACAAATGTAAAAAGTCCTAACTAACATACACAAATGTAAAAAGTCCTAACTAACATACACAAATGTAAAAAGTCCTAACTAACATACACAAATGTAAAAAGTCCTAACTAACATACACAAATGTAAAAAGTCCTAACTAACATACACAAATGTAAAAAGTCCTAACTAACATACACAAATGTAAAAAGTCCTAACTAACATACACAAATGTAAAAAGTCCTAACTAACATACACAAATGTAAAAAGTCCTAACTAACATACACAAATGTAAAAAGTCCTAACTAACATACACAAATGTAAAAAGTCCTAACTAACATACACAAATGTAAAAAGTCCTAACTAACATACACAAATGTAAAAAGTCCTAACTAACATACACAAATGTAAAAAGTCCTAACTAACATACACAAATGTAAAAAGTCCTAACTAACATACACAAATGTAAAAAGTCCTAACTAACATACACAAATGTAAAAAGTCCTAACTAACATACACAAATGTAAAAAGTCCTAACTGACATACACAAATGTAAAAAGTCCTAACTAACATACACAAATGTAAAAAGTCCTAACTAACATACACAAATGTAAAAAGTCCTAACTAACATACACAAATGTAAAAAGTCCTAACTAACATACACAAATGTAAAAAGTCCTAACTAACATACACAAATGTAAAAAGTCCTAACTAACATACACAAATGTAAAAAGTCCTAACTAACATACACAAATGTAAAAAGTCCTAACTAACATACACAAATGTAAAAAGTCCTAACTAACATACACAAATGTAAAAAGTCCTAACTGACATACACAAATGTAAAAAGTCCTAACTGACATACACAAATGTAAAAAGTCCTAACTGACATACACAAATGTAAAAAGTCCTAACTAACATACACAAATGTAAAAAGTCCTAACTGACATACACAAATGTAAAAAGTCCTCACTGACATACACAAATGTAAAAAGTCCTAACTAACATACACAAATGTAAAAAGTCCTAACTAACATACACAAATGTAAAAAGTCCTAACTGACATACACAAATGTAAAAAGTCCTAACTAACATACACAAATGTAAAAAGTCCTAACTGACATACACAAATGTAAAAAGTCCTAACTAACATACACAAATGTAAAAAGTCCTAACTGACATACACAAATGTAAAAAGTCCTAACTGACATACACAAATGTAAAAAGTCCTAACTAACATACACAAATGTAAAAAGTCCTAACTAACATACACAAATGTAAAAAGTCCTAACTAACATACACATAAGAAAAGCTGCCTTACCAGGTGATATATGTTGTGCTCACAATGAGTACAAACGTAGACAAGAGAAAGAGCCAGAAATAGCGATGGTTCCGTTCCCCGATACAGGCTTCCAGCCAGGGACAGTGGTGATCAAACTTGCGGACACACTTGTTACAGTCTTCACAGTGCTTAGCTCTCATTGGTTGCTGAAACAAAGAGTCAAGAATAGTATACATTGGTGAAACAATGCACAACAATAGTATTATTTAACGACCTGTTTCTTAGCGGGGACTGTTCTGCTGTAGGTCCCAACTGATAACCATTGGGGGAAAATGGCTCCTTAACATTGTTCTCATGTAAAGCTGAACATTAACCTTCCTTTGTGCTGTCAGTCAGTCAAAGAACATTAACCTTCATTCGTGCTGTCAGTCAAAGAACATTAATGTTCATTCATGCTCAGTAAGTCAAAGAACATTAACCTTGTTTTGTGCTCAGTCAAAGAACATTAACCTTCATTCATGCTCAGTCAGTCAAAGAACATTAACCTTCATTCATGCTCAGTAAGTCAAAGAACATTAACCTTGTTTTGTGCTCAGTCAAAGAACATTAACCTTCATTCGTGCTGTCAGTCAAAGAACATTAACCTTCATTCATGCTGTCAGTCAAAGAACATTAACCTTCATTCATGCTCAGTAAGTCAAAGAACATTAACCTTATTTTGTGCTCAGTCAAAGAACATTAACCTTCACTCGTGCTCAGTCAAAGAACATTAACCTTCATTCGTATTCAACGACCCAAAGAACAGTAACAAATTCAGACCTTTGTAACCGAAATGGTTGGACACATAAAGGTATACTTACAGTAATGTCGCAATAATCACATACTCTGTATTTGAACCCAGACTTGTTCATAGCTTGTAGCACTCGGCCACTCTCCTCACTGCTGTCGATGTCCTCTTCATTGTCATCATTATTGTTTGTTCCTCCTCCTTCGGCATCTTCCAAGTTATCCATGTCTTCATCACTATTAGTGCTTGGCTTGATTATTGCCTTCAAGACGAAACATTTCTAAATAATATTTCACAGACAAAACAAAGAACTCATTACTCGTAATATTTTTTGCTAAAAATAAGACACTTCATACTACATGTCACAGACTGTAATATCTATGTCTTTCAACCTGGCCTATCAAGTCTTTTTATTCATTTTATCTTTCTTAGGCCTGTGGCTGTGACCAGACTACCAGACAGCAAGTGGTATGAAGTCTACTTCTTTGTATGCTTTCAGAAGTCTTTATTTGCCTTTTTTGTCCTGCTTGTGCCTTTCAGTGTCAGGTTACGAAGAGGTTTTTTTACCAGGCCTAAGTATGTGCTTCGTACATGGGGAGCTTTACTGCTTCTGTTATTTCTTCTATCCATCTTTTAATTGGTCGGCCCTTGGCTCTGTGTCCCCTATTTCTGTATAGCATTATTTTCTGAGAGATACTATCTGGTGTTTGACATGTCAACTGGTCGGACCATTTGATTTTCTGAGGTCTAGAACTGGTGTTGTGCCTACTTGTCTCTTGATGAGGTCTAGAACTGGTGTTGTGCCTACTTGTCTCCTAATATCTTCGTTTCTGATTCTACCCAATCTTGTTACTCTAAGCGTTCTGCGCAGACCTTTCATCATGTTGTTACAAATGTGTCTTTTATCTTTGCTTGTTAATGTCCAATTCTGGCACTGATAGCAGCACAATGTGGGTAGGACGTCAGCTGGAATACATCTCAAGGTCGCAGTGGTCGGCCTAATGTTGTTTGTATCTCTATAGAGCTTGTGCAGGAATGGTATTAGTGATGGTCACTTGTGCTTTCTCTTTCTCATATGTTGGATACTTTTGTAGCAGATGCTCAGCAGCCATTTTGTTGTTGATCTGTGTGCTCTGCTTCCCACTTGTTCCTGTATCTACACCTGGCAAACCTCTTGTTCCTGTATCTACACCTGGCAAACCTCTATTTCCTGTATCTACACCTGGCAAACCTCTTGTTCCTGTATCTACACCTGGCAAACCTCTATTTCCTGTATCTACACCTGGCAAACCTCTTGTTCCTGTATCTACACCTGGCAAACCTCTATTTCCTGTATCTACACCTGGCAAACCTCTTATTCCTGTATCTACACCTGGCAAACTTCTAAGTTTTACCTATATCAGGTTGAGCTAGCTTTTCACCTTCTCTGGAGATTACACAGAAGAGAACAAAGTTTCTCATCTCTCACTTCCAACAGGACACACCAGAGTCAATAGTCACTTAAACAGCATCAACCCTCCACACCTGCCCTTGTGCACTGCTCTCACCCTGACGAAACAGACACCTACTGTTACTTATGTAGTGCAAAGTGCTGCAGACTTGAGGAAAAGATTTGTACAAGTGCTGCAGACATGAGGAAAAGATTTGTACAAGTGCTGCAGACATGAGGAAAAGATTTGTACAAGTGCTGCAGACTTGAGGAAAAGATTTGTACAAGTGCTGCAGACATGAGGAAAAGATTTGTACAAATGCTGCAGACACGAGGAAAAGATTTGTACAAGTGCTGCAGACTTGAGGAAAAGATTTGTACAAGTGCTGCAGACACGAGGAAAAGTTTGTACAAGTGCTGCAGACATGAGGAAAAGATTTGTACAAGTGCTGCAGACATGAGGAAAAGATTTGTACAAGTGCTGCAGACATGAGGAAAAGACTACGAGGAAAAGATTTGTACAAGTGCTGCAGACATGAGGAAAAGATTTGTCCAAGTGCTGCAGACATGAGGAAAAGATTTGTCCAAGTGCTGCAGACATGAGGAAAAGATTTGTACAAGTGCTGCAGACATGAGGAAAAGACTACGAGGAAAAGATTTGTACAAGTGCTGCAGACATGAGGAAAAGATTTGTACAAAGCTGCAGACACGAGGAAAAGATTTGTACAAGTGCTGCAGACTTGAGGAAAAGATTTGTACAAGTGCTGCAGACACGAGGAAAAGTTTGTACAAGTGCTGCAGACATGAGGAAAAGATTTGTACAAGTGCTGCAGACATGAGGAAAAGATTTGTACAAGTGCTGCAGACATGAGGAAAAGATTTGTACAAATGCTGCAGACATGAGGAAAAGACTACGAGGAAAAGATTTGTCCAAGTGCTGCAGACATGAGGAAAAGATTTGTCCAAGTGCTGCAGACATGAGGAAAAGATTTGTACAAGTGTTGCAGATAATTGTCAATAGACTGTATAAAACAGTAGATCAAGTGAAGACAAATTTTATTTATATAAAAATGAGCACTGGGCTGCTCAGCAGCTGTGGAGCAGCAGCAACCACTTCAGAAATGAAACTTGTCAGAAAAACAATACTTCTTCTTCTTTGACATTCGTCCTGAAAAGGATGTTTCTGACATTGCGTCATGGCTTACAGCTGGGCTGCGATATCTGTGTCTTTCGGCCTGACACATCCGATTTCAGCACAACATTTTAGAGACTGGTTTTGTCTTCCCTCTTCAATCCGATTTCAGCACAGCATTTTAGAGACTGGTTTTGTCTTCCCTCTTCAATCCGATTTCAGCACAACATTTTAGAGACTGGTTTTGTCTTCCCTCTTCAATCCGATTTCAGCACAACATTTTAGAGACTGGTTTTGTCTTCCCTCTTCAATCCGATTTCAGCACAACATTTTAGAGACTGGTTTTGTCTTCCCTCTTCAATCCCTAACCTCTTAGTCAGGCTGCAGTCTGCTGTTTCCAGGGCCGCCACATGGAGGTGGAATAGGGTCTTGCTCAGTTATGATCACTGACCCTGATGCAAGCTGTCAGTTATGAGTTGCTGCTGCATCACTGACCCTGATGCAAGCTGTCAGCTATGAGTCGCTTCTGCATCACTGGCCCCGGAGAAACAATACATAATGAAAGAACAACGCATGGGCCCCATTCTCATGGTGCCTTTATTTTCTTTTCCAAAGTTAAAATTGAATCCACATCACCATTGTTGGCATGCCAGACAACTGTTGTTCTATCATTTCAGCCAGAATGGGATTGGTGTGGGCTAGTGGTTAAGCGACACGGCTCACAATCCGAAGGTGCTGGGATCACTCCCCATCACAGCACCGGCCGTTACCCCGGGGAAGCAAACCCTTAGGAAATACAGGAGGAAGCATACCCTTACATAAAATGCATGCCGAAGTTGGATGCACTGGGCAGACAGGCGCAAAATAAAAACATAGTGCAACGCACACTGCCTTGAAGAATGGAGAAATAAGGCGAACGCAAAAAAAAATAATCTTTAGTCAGCTTGCCGTGATAATGAAACTAGTACTGGATATGTATACAAGCAACAGTGATAAGTGATACCTTTTTCTTTCTCTTGGACACAACAATATAACCTGGATCTGTGATGCAGGCGATGTAGTACATGGTCAAGGCCATCAGAACCATGGTTATATAGACTACACCCAGGAGAATGTGCTCTCTGTCGACCAAACTGTGGTGCAACACTGAAAATATGTATGGATAAAAAGTTTGATAAATAGCATTCACCACTTCATTTTGACATCAGTAAAGTTCATTCCTTAATTTATCTTAGCAAATACAGAATGGGTGTTACTATAGCTGAGAGGTAAGGCACTCACTTCTCTAGAAACAAACGGACGAACAAAAAGCTGACTGTTCAGAATTCCACAAGCTTGAAACGCCCCTTGATCTTAAGGGAGATGAATACCTAGTCCTATTGGAGATGGATGATAAACTTGGAGGTCCTGTGTACACGCTATGCACTTAAAATAACTCTTGGCAGTTGAAATTTTAAAAAGTAGTGTGTTGCAGTTGTATGGGCAAATGTCTAAAGGTAATGAAATTCCTGTTTGTATGCACACTAACATGTAAGTATATACAAACGGATCTCTACACTCCAAAGGGTAGAAAATATGTGACTAAGAGAGAAATGATATACAGAATTCTGTGGGAGTTACAGTAAAACAATAAAATGTTTGTCTTTAAAAAGATTTTCTGATTCTGAATGTTCATGTTCCAAGTTTTCATGACCATATAAAATAAATGATCTCTCTAATGTTAGAAACACATTTTAGGAAGCAAAAACAATTTCAAATTAATTGAATGTCTGAATCATAATTTAAAATTGCCCCACTAACTGCTCATTTTTCCCTAGGCAAATAAATAACGGCAGCAGAAGATGGATGTGTCGGACAGAAAGTTGCAAATATCGCAGTCAATATGTAAACTAGTACCGCACCGCATTCTGTTCTCCGGACTATATTCTGCTACTTGTAAAACCCTGAACAGGGCTTGGTAGCAGGCGAGTGAGAACGAACGCAGAATTATTAAGGAATAATGTTATGTACCCGGGAAAATGTTCAACAGGGCCATTCTAGAGAGATAAAAAAAGGCAATAGATGACCAGTTGAGGGATGAGCAGACCGGGTTTTGACAAAACAGGTCCCTACGGACCAGATAGCAACATTTGGAATAATAATTGAACAAAGTGTGGAATGGAACTCACCACTTATAGTATTTGTGGACTACGAGAAAACTGTTGACAGCTTGGACTATGGAAGTTGCTCAAGCACTATGGAGTGCCTCCAAGTTCTCTAATATAACCCAGTAAACATATGAAGCAATGAGATATTGAGTGCTACATGACGGTCAGCTTTCTGAACCCTTTGAAATAAGAACAGGTGTTGATCAGGGCTGTCTACTATCACCACTACTCTTCCTGCTGGCCATTGACTGGATTATGAAATTGACTATATCCGTCACGCTTCTTCTTATTAAAGCCAACTTCAGGGTAAAATGGGCTGATCAACACCCCGACTTCCGAAAAGAAGACAGCTACCATAACTTAACTAGAGAAGAGCCAGTCATCACCTTCAGACTGAGAATTGGGCATAACAGACTCAAGAGTCATTTTTACAACAAAATGAGGATTGGGACAGATGACAGGTGCCCATGTGGGGAGCATATCATGACCGTGGAACACATCCTACAAAGCTGCACGCTCACGCAGGAAAAGTGAGAACAATGCTGGTCTCGTGAGACAGATATGAGACAAAAGCTGTATGGAGATGAAACAGCCTTACAAACAACGGTGTCCTTTGTAAGAGAAACCGGAACCTTGATTTGGGGATGAATGAAGAAGTAGAAGCTTCTTCTTCTTCAAGACAACTTGATGATCTCGACTTTACCAATGATTTAGCTCTTGTGTCCCATACCTACAGCCAGATGCAAAATAAGATATGTATACTTGAAGAGAGGTCACTACAATTAGGGCTAAAAATACACAAGACAAAACACAGGTTTTAAAAATAGATACAATTAATAATGATATAATTGGGTTCGGAGCAACCCAACTTCACAACGTGGAGTCTTTCACAGACCTTGGCAGCAATATAGACATAGTTGGGGGTACAGAAAACGGTGTTCAGTTAAGAATACAGAAGGTGAGAAGAGCTTTCATTGCATCAAGGAATTTATGGAAGTGAAAAGAAATTAAAACCACCACCAAAATAAAAATCTTCAATTCCAATGTAAAATCCGTTCTATTATATGACTCTGAAACATTGAGGACAACACAGGTACTTATGAAAATGGTACAGACTTTTGTTAATGATTGCCTGCACAAAATACAAGGGTGGAAATGGTATGATCAGATCACCAACGTGGAACTGAAGGGAAAAACGGGAGAAATACCAGTGGAGCATGAAATACACAGGAGGCGATGGATAAGTCACACATTACAGAAACCAGTGGATAACATTACCAGAGAAGCTCTGTTTTGGAATTCTTCTTCTTCTTCGTACGCAGGTTTTGGAATTCACATGGCAAGAGAAGTAGAGGAAGACCAAAACACCCACGGAAGAGGGAACTGGAAGCAAATATAAAGCCAGCAAACATGACGTGGACACAATTGGCTCACGATATGAAGACTTGGCGAGTATTTGTTGAGGACCTATGCTCCACAGGGAGCTGATAAGTTTTTGATTGATTAAATGAATAAATAATTATGATATAATGTGTTTGTAAACCAAGCAAGCAAAGAACAAAATCCAATGAATTGAAATAAGTATATACATCCGCCGAAGACGGATGTATCGGACAGAAAGGTGCAAATATCGCAGTGAAGCTGTAAACTAGCGACACAATGCATTTCATTCTCCGGACTACATCCTGCTACTTGCAAAACCCTGTTCAGGGTTTGGTAGCGGGAGATTGAGAACGAAGGCAGAAGAAGAAGTATATACAAGAAACAAGATAAACACGCAAATACTTACATGATTCTTTAAACAACAGTGTGATTGGTATTCCCAATACTATCAGTGTGTGGAATGTTCTCACAAATATGGCAGCTCCACACCGGAATCTGCCACAGTGACACATCTCTACCAGCAGTGAGTGCTTGCTGTTGCTAGTGTCACACACTCAGAATCTGGTGTAGGTTCATTCACTAAAATCTCCACCCACACCTGGATGTAACAAACATTATGAATTCAATCAGTTTAAGTTTTCAAAGTTAAAAGTAAAATAATTGTTCACAGTACAACTAATGAATGACATACCTTCAAATGAGGTACGCACAAAGAATCATTGAAAAGAAGTAAAAATAAAGCACTTGTAATTGTATAATCACAAATACAAGTTATAAAGTGGAGAATGGCAAGACAGGTATTCTTCACTGGGGCATTTGTGCGTGGGTGGGTGGATAACTGAACTGTGGGTATGCCACTGTGTGTGTTTCAGCTACTTACATTTATGAACGAACAACTTACAAATTATGATAAGTAGACTTGTCTGATAAAATATACATTTTGGATGTAAATAATGCACTTCTAAGTTCACACTCTTCGTAAAGGAGTCAGTATTATTATTAAGTATGAAAATCACCAAGATAGACAGGAGAGCACTAGACAACAACTCTACAAAACAATAACAAGTCAACATGAACATAATTACATAACATAGACAAAGTAAGGCATGAAAAGAAGAAGACAGAAAGAAAACATATAATTATTATTATATTATATGCACAGACTGACATCATGGCATGGGACAGATTTCAACAAAAGTAACGATCCAATCGACCAATAACAATATAATCATGAATGATCACTTATTATTTTCTTCATTTGGTTGTGATCACCTTTTCTAGCTTGGATTAGCAATGTAGGAGATTACTTACGCTTAGGGCTTAAAGTTTAGCATTAGCCGATTAGGGATCATACAGTGAATCAGTGATACACTTACTTTGACATATATATACTTACACATTGACATACCCCATGCCCCATAGTGGCATAGTCATACAGTTAGTGAGTTACACCGATGGCGATTCGACACTCCTGGTAGATCTAGACACTATTTAAGCGTTCCTATCATTTTCAAAATTCACTAACACACCAAAGTTAATGGGAGGCTGACAAATATGTAATTAACGACTCACGGGAGATGTTCAGTGACTGCTTCTTACATCAATGTAAAGTATGTTGTAACATTTTATAATTATGAAAGCATCCATTTTATTTTGGTTTGATAAATTGTGCAAGGGAGAACATTCAAAAATTAATAGCAGATCAATTGTGCTCGCTTCCCTTTGTCTATGAGCACGGTTACAGTTCAGTTCAAGTGCTATCTTCACATCAAACTTAAAGTCTTTATACTGGTTTAGAATTCTCTGCAGAGTCTGTATACAACCAGTTCCATTTACATCACCTTGCTCTAGAAGCTGTACGCATCAGCAGAAATGGATCCTCTGTCTCTTCCCATGATGGTGCAATCTGACAGAGTTTGACCTATCTTTTGATGATATCCTCCCATTGACAGTGTTGCTTAACTCCCACACGTTTGCCACTTTATTCCAGCATTGTTTTAGATTCATTTAGATTAAATTAGACTAGTTTGATAAATATCAAGCCGTCTAGACATTGGACATGGCATAGCCCCAAACAGTCAAATGCAAAGCCAAATTGATTATATACTGATCCACAAGATGTTTAGATCTAGCATCAATACCGACAAAATGAAAAGTTTTCCCAGAGCAGATATTAGAGGCGACCACGCTGCCGAAGATGGATGTGTCGGACCGAAAGGTGCAAATATCGCAGTCAAGCTGTAAACTAGCGACACAACGCATTACGTTCTCTGGACTACATCCTACTACTTGCAAAGCCCTGTTCAGGGCTTGGTAGCGGGAGATTGAGAACGAATGCAGAAGAAGAAGAAGAGGCGACCATGTTCTTGTTATGATAACTACACGTCTGCGATTGCAGTTGAAAAAAAAAAAGAAGTGACTAGATTAAAGTTTTCCTGGACAAACTAAAAGACCCAAGAATCATTGACGCGTTCGAATCAAGGGTAGGAGGGATATTTGCTCCAATATTGGCTCTCAGAGAGGTACTGGATACCAATTCAGTAACAGTCTCTTAACTCGTCACTCATAGATACAGCAACAGAGACCCTAGGGTGCAACCAAACAAAAAAGAAGCCATGGGTGACCAAAGAAATTCTAGAGCTTTGCGATAGAAGAAGGTCACTGAAAAACCAGAAACATTCACCTGATGAGGTTGGTAGATATAAAGAGGTAAAGAGAGCTATACAACAAAAGATGAGAGAGATGAAAGAGGCATGGATATGTGAGCAATGTACAAACATCAAAGAAAGTTAGACAGAAATTACACTAAAGGAGCATACAAGGTGGTCAAAGAACTGGTAACAGCAAGACAAGGCAGGAACCTTATGATCCAGGATAAAAGCGACAAGTGCCTTATTGAGGACAATAACGTACTGGCATGATGGACAGAGTACTGATCTAAGTTACACAACTATGAGGGACGGGACGAGCCAGGGAAAACAATCCCTCCAACACCAACAACGATGGAGGATTAAAAAACTGATAACAAAGAAGGACGTGGCTGCAGCGGTAAAAATGTTGAGAAGACGGAATGCGGCCGGCGTGGACAATATACCACCAGAGCTCTTACATGCAGGTGGGGAAGTAGAGTGGTGGAAGGCCTGACACACACCTGGAACAAAATATGGGTGACGGGAAACTTGTTGGACTTATGGACAAAATCAATGGTAATTCAGTTACCTAAGTCTGAAAACTTAAAGCTGTGCCAAAATTGCAGAATAATAAGCCTAATCAGCCACCCTAGCAAGGTCATGCTTAGATTAATCCTTGACAGATTAAAACCCAAAGTGAAGAACATCATTGCTGAGAAGCAGGCAGGGAAAAATCTCTACAGAACAGATCTTTAAGACTGATAAACAAGAAATATCTGGAACAGCAGCAAAAATTGAATCATGTGTTTGGTGATTTAAAAAAGACGTTTGATAGGGTATGGCACAATGCGCTCTGGGCAACCATGAGGATGTATAGAATCAACAGAAATATTATACAGGTCCTTGTACACCTGTATGACACGGCTTCTATCACAGATTTTGTGAATGGGAAGCAGGGGTACTGGTTTCGCACATCTGTCGGTGTGATAGAGAGTTGTGCACTCTTGCCAATACTTTTCAACATATTCCCTGATGAAATTATGAGTGAGGCACTTGGAGATTTTGATGACACTGTCAAGATTTGGGATTGAACGAGTACCAACATTCATTTTGCAGATAACAACATTGACGAGCACAGAGGTGGAACTCCAGGAATGGGTCAGAAGACTCGATGAAACAGCTCTTGAATATGGTATGGAGATTAACACTGGAAAGACAAAATTAATGACGAACAACGCAGAGGGGTCCAATAGTGGGGTAAAAGCTAATTCAAAGTGGTCGACAGTTTCAAATATATGGGTTCGATTGTCAGTGATGAAGGATCAAAATATGAAGTGTATGCCAGAACAGCACAGACAATAGCAACGCTTGCATGGCTTAATAAAATCTGGCAATAGACAAACGGATAGCCATTTGTACGAAAATCAGATCAATGTGTACATTGGTCCTGTCAATATTCCTGTATGCTTGTGAGACATGGACAATTACAGCTGATCTGCAGCGGAGGATATGGGCCTTAAGATGAGATGTTTCTGAAGACTTCTAAACGCCACGTACAAAGATTGAGTTATAAATGAGGAAATACAAGAAAGAATTGCAGCAGCAATATGCATTTTAAAGACCGCTTGGTAACGGTCAAAGGATGAAAACTCACTTGGTACGGGCACTTATTGAGATCAAACGGTCTTGCATATTCGATCCTGCACAGTAGAGGCAAGGCGGATGACGAAGAGGTCATCTCAAAAAGAGGTTGAAGGACAATGTCAAAGAATGGAACAATCTTCAACCAGAGGAGGCACAGGCAGTGGCCGCTGACAGAGAGGGGTGACATGCGGTTGTGGGGGTGTCTTCACGTGTGCCCCAAATGACCTGGTTACGAAATGACCTGATTTGACAGAAATTTAAACTATACCAAGTTTTTCAAAGTACAACCAGCTACAATAACAAGAGGGCTCAGTTTCAAATTGTTTAAAGACAGGTCCAGATTGGATATTATGAAATATTTATTTAGTCACAGAGTGGTGAATGTTTGGAATGCATTGCCACAGAATGTAGTGGACGCAGTCAGTTAATGCATTCAAAAATACATTTTTGTGTTTTTAGTATTGGTGAAGTGGAATAAACTGGTTGAATTAAAACAAAATATTCCGGTGTAATTGAGTTCAGGAATACTTGTTAAAGACAAGTGGAAGACGGACACCAGAATTTGTTTATAATTATTATGGATGTTGTAAAAGATGACAAAGGAGGGTGGTGCCACTTTATCATGTAAAACAAAGTGGTGCTGTAAGAACACATCAAAGCTTTGGATCATTAGTTCAGAAATGTTGAGTAAAAGTTGGACAAGGAAGATCATTAGTACAGAAATGTTGAGTAAAAGTTAGACAAGGAAGATCATTAGTTCAGAAATGTTGAGTAAAAGTTGGACAAGGAAGATCATTAGTACAGAAATGTTGAGTAAAAGTTAGACAAGGAAGATTATTAGTTCAGAAATGTTGAGTAAAAGTTGGACAAGGAAGATCATTAGTACAGAAATGTTGAATAAAAGTTAGACAAGGAAGATCATTAGTACAGAAATGTTGAGTAAAAGTTAGGCAAGGAAGATCATTAGTACAGAAATGTTGAGTAAAAGTTAGAGAAGGAAGATCATTAGTACAGAAATGTTGAGTAAAAGTTGGACAAGGAAGATCATTAGTACAGAAATGTTGAGTAAAAGTTGGACAAGGAAGATCATTAGTACAGAAATGTTGAGTAAAAGCGAAAGTAGGAAGTCTATCAGTGAAGAAATATTGACACCATGGTATCACAGAAATGCACAGTCAAGGAGGCTTGACAAAAGACACCCCTATCTTGTAATGATTGGACACATCATTCATTTAACCAAAGCCCGAAATCAAGGTTTGAAAATAAATTTTAATGATGAGTTCTCTTTTACAGTGTTTGAAAAAAAAAACATCAATGTCCTCCGCAATAAAATAAATGGAAGGAACGCAATGAAAACAATAATCATTAGTTGACATGACACAATGGCATTATGATAACATGAATGTAACAACAAACATTGAGAAACAACTGACAGTTATCAAACATGTAGTTATACTGTACACAAGCAAGGCATATTGGACATTCAGGAACACACTCACGTTACCTTCCTGGTGTAGATTATCTCAACAAGCAATATACCAGTGAATATAAAGCTATTCTTTGCAGAAGACAGAGCTAAACACCAGAACAGCACACACATGAGTGCTTACAAACATAAATGCAGTTTATAGCTACGTGACTCGGCTGTTTGTATACAAACACTCCCATCTAATCATCTAAACAAACTGGCATTGACTTTGCTATCTAGAAATGCATTTTGTTGATGCACAAAAATAAAAGCAAATATTGTTATAATAATATGAATGGTATTTATATGTTAAACATAGGTAAAACGGAAAAGTGTACTCTGACATAAATAAAATAATGAAAGTAAACAAAACACTGAGCTGACTCAGACTAGAACATGTTAAACAAAATGCATACAATCATGATTATCTCAAACCAAATGCATACAATCATGATTATCTCAAACCAAATGCCTTGCTTACTGATCCTGGTCACAATGTCTTCCTAAATTCTAGTCAGTTATGTTTTCAATTTCCTCCCAAGCCAAGAGTCACATCAAGAAATTCTCCATTCATCCATCTGCCTAACTAGCTACCTAACTAGCTACATACCTATATGTACCTATCTATCCATCCATCCTTTCTTCTTATTTCTCACTTTAAATGAATTATGCCAGATATTACAAGTTTTGATTATCTGAAGAACAACGCCAGATCAATACAAAATGTAGGAACAATTCCAGATCAATCTACAAGATGTAGGAACAATTCCAGAACAATCTACAAGATGTAGGAACAATTCCAGATCAATCTACAAGATGTAGGAACAATTCCAGAACAATCTACAAGATGTAGGAACAATTCCAGATCAATCTACAAGATGTAGGAAAACACTGTAGCACAGTGACTGAGCTGACAGAAGGCAGAGACATATGGATGGCTGTTTGTATCAGGGTCCAGCTGACCAAGACTCTATTCAACCTCCTAGAGGTAGCCCTGGAAACAGGCTGCACTAGTGTAGTCTGGCTAAGAGTTATGAATTGAAGAAGGAAGACAAAAATCGGTCTAAAAAATGTCATGCTGAAACTGGATGTGTTAAGTCAAAAGGCAAAGATATCACAGCCTTGCTGTAAACTACATTTCCTATTCATGACAAAAAAAGTGAAGAAGGAGATGAATTTACAAGTCTGGTAGGAAGTTTTACAGATTAGGAAGTTTTACAGATCGATCTACAAGTCTGGTAGAAAGTTTTTACAGATTAGGAAGTTTTACAGATCAATCTACAAGTCTGGGAGGAAGTTTTACAGATTAGGAAGTTTTACAGATCGATCTACAAGTTTGGTAGGAAGAGTTACAGATTAGGAAGTTTTAAAAATTGATCTATAAGTCTGGTAGGAAGTTTTACAAATCGATCTACAAGTCTGGTAGGAAGTTTTACAGATCGAACTACAAGTTTGGTAGGAAGAGTTACAGATTAGGAAGTTTTACAAATTGATCTAAAATCTGGTAGGAAGTTTTACAAATTGATCTACAAGTCTGGTAGGAAGTTTTACAAATCGATCTACAAGTCTGGTAGGAAGTTTTACAGATCGATCTACAAGTTTCGTATGAAGAGTTACAGATTAGGAAGTTTTAAAAATTGATCTACAATCTGGTAGGAAGTTTTACAGATCGATCTACAAGTCTGGTAGGAAGTTTTACAGATCGATCTACAAGTTTGGTAGGAAGAGTTACAGATTAGGAAGTTTTACAAATTGATCTACAATCTGGTAGGAAGTTTTACAAATTGATCTACAAGTCTGGTAGGAAGTTTTACAGATTGATCTACAAGTCTGGTAGGAAGTTTTACAGATTGATCTACAAGTCTGGTAGGAAGTTTTACAGATTGATCTACAAGTCTGGTTGGAAGTTTTACAGATTGATCTACAAGTCTGGTAGTAAGTTTTACAGATTGATCTACAAGTCTGGAAGGAAGTTTTACAGATCGATCTACAAGTTTGGTAGGAAGAGTTACAGATTGATCTACAAGTCTGGTAGGAAGTTTTACAGATTGATCTACAATCTGGTAGGAAGTTTTACAAATTGATCTACAATCTGGTAGGAAGTTTTACAGATCGATCTACAAGTCTGGTAGGAAGTTTTACAGATTGATCTACAAGTCTGGTAGGAAGTTTTACAGATTGATCTACAAGTCTGGTAGGAAGTTTTACAGATTGATCTACAAGTCTGGTTGGAAGTTTTACAGATTGATCTACAAGTCTGGAAGGAAGAGCTAGAGAAGTGAGGAAAGACCATCATCAGGTCACAAAGTCCGAAGCGACTCGTTGAGGACTTGAATTGTCAATCCTTCTACACCATGAGCCATTGAGGTCTTGTCTTAGTTCTTGTGGCTTCTACAGAAAGGTATACCAGGCCTTCCCTGCCAAACCCTCCGTCGCTGCCTCGTACTGTTCTGTGGTTCTAGTTCGACACAGGCAGATGAATGGATAACTGGATCCATATTAAGTGTGAAGTTAGAAGAAATTGCTATTTCTTGCAAAAAATCAACAAAGTGACAGTTCAGTGCCTTACAATTGAAATATTCCAGTCAAAAATACTTTACCTATGAAAATAAAAATATAATAATTATGTATTGAAATATATATTTCAAAGATAATGTTGTACATCTTATGATATATATTTCAAAGATAATGTTGTACATCTTATGATATATCTTTCAAAGATAATCTTGTGCAGATATGACAAGGTATGGCATGGGTTGCTCACAAGACTGCTATGACAGTCAGACCTAGAACAGTTAAAAAAGCTCTGGCTATAGACAATGAAGGTAAGCTATGATTGGTCTTACGAGTTGAGCGGCTACAAAAGATAAGCTGTTTCAGGGATAGCTACAAAAGATAAGCTATTTCAGGGATAGCTACAAAAGATAAGCTATTTCAGAGATAGCTACAAAAGATAAGCTATTTCAGGGATAGCTGCAAAAGAAATGTCATCTTACATTATCATAATAATAAAAGTCTAGAAAGTTACACACTCTTACTGCTTTCAAATGCTGTCACAGTCGGGAGTGGATCTGAGGACAAACTATCAATTCTGACTAAAATCTGCCAACACATAGTCAGTCTCTAACAGAAGGGGCCAACAGCTGGCCTTGTGGAGAGGTTGTTTCTTCATCCAGGAGAAGAGGCCAACAGCTGGTCTTGTGGAGAGGTTGTTACTACATCCAGGAGAAGGGCCAACAGCTGGTCTTTACATGGAGAGGTTGTTACTACATCCAGGAGAAGAGACCAACAGCTGGTCTTTTCATGGAGAGGTTGTTACTACATCCAGGAGAAGGGCCAACAGCTGGTCTTTACATGGAGAGGTTGTTACTACATCCAGGAGAAGCGGCCAACAGCTGGTCTTTACATGGAGAGGTTGTTACTTCATCCAGGAGAAGCGGCCAACAGCTGGTTTTTTCATGGGGAGGTTGTTACTACATCCAGGAGAAGAGACCAACAGTTGGTCTTTTCATGGAGAGGTTGTTACTACATCCAGGAGAAGCGGCCAACAGCTGGTTTTTTCATGGGGAGGTTGTTACTACATCCAGGAGAAGCGGCCAACAGCTGGTTTTTTCATGGGGAGGTTGTTACTACATCCAGGAGAACAGGCCAACAGCTGGCTTTTTCATGGGGAGGTTGTTACTACATTCAGGAGAAGCGGCCAACAGCTGGTTTTTTCATGGGGAGGTTGTTACTACATCCAGGAGAAGCGGCCAACAGCTGGTTTTTTCATGGGGAGGTTGTTACTACATTCAGTAGTAGCCAAAAGACAGGGAGAATGAACAGAATAAAAAATACTTTATTGAAAGCAGATATGCCAGACCAAAGGAACAGATATCGTCATAGTCCAACTGTTAAAAAAAGGCAGAACATTAACAAATAATTAAACAAATAATCAGCAAACAATAAGGAAATAAAAAAACCAGTGCAGTGAGTTAACAACTACACAAATATAACTGATCATGAAAGAGTTTATACATACAACCTACGGCTATTACTGATCACGTATGTTATCAGTTCAAAGACAGAAATGAAATTATGACAATTACAAGGCAGAATCTAAACGTAGATGTTTAATTATAAATCCTGGCTGGTTACCCCAATTATAAATCCTGGCTGGTTACCCCAATTATAAATCCTGGTTGGGGTTACCCCAAATATAAATCCTGGTTGGGGTTACCCCAAATATAAATCCTGGCTGGTTACCCCAATTATAAATCCTGGCTGGTTACCCCAATTATAAATCCTGGTTGGGGTTACCCCAAATATAAATCCTGGTTGGGGTTACCCCAAATATAAATCCTGGCTGGTTACCCCAATTATAAATCCTGGCTGGTTACCCCAATTATAAATCCTGGCTGGTTACCCCAATTATAAATCCTGGTTGGGGTTACCCCAAATATAAATCCTGGTTTCGGTTACCCCAAATATAAATCCTGGCTGGTTACCCCAATTATAAATCCTGGTTGGGGTTACCCCAAATATAAATCCTGGCTGGTTGCCCCAATTATAAATCCTGGTTGGGGTTACCCCAAATATAAATCCTGGCTGGTTACCCCAATTATAAATCCTGGTTGGGGTTACCCCAAATATAAATCCTGGCTGGTTGCCCCAATTGTAATCCTGGTTGGGGTTACCCCAAATATAAATCCTGGCTGGTTACCCCAATTATAAATCCTGGTTGGGGTTACCCCAAATATAAATCCTGGCTGGTTGCCCCAATTATAAATCCTGACTGGTTACCCCAAATATAAATCCTGGCTGGTTGCCCCAAATATAAATCCTGGCTGGTTACCCCAAATATAAATCCTGGCTGGTTGCCCCAAATATAAATCCTGGCTGGTTGCCCAAATTATAAACCCTGACAGGGACCCCAATATAAATTCTGGATGGGGCCCAATATAAACCCTGGATGGGACCCCATATAAATCCTGGATGGGCCCCATATAAAACCTGGATGGGATCCCTTAATGAGGATGCAAGAATAAGTCCACATAACCTAATGTGATGTTGTAACAGGCAACAAATGAGGATTGTACAATCTTATCAAGTGAAACCATGTGATCTAGAAACACCATATAAAGAGCAAACAAAAGATTAGTCACAGACTTCCTGCGAGAAGGCCAACCCCATGCAAAGACATCTACATAGTTTAGCTTTGACCAAAATGATGATATCTGAGTCATGCAGCATCTGTCTTTGATTTTTTCCACTTATTTTGTGCTGTTTTTGTTTATCTTGTGTCTGACAAAAACTGTTAAGTCATAATGTAGGTTTTGGGTTGTAAAAAACTATTTATTAACTATTTTCCTATTACTCACAATGCACATCTATTTTGTCAGTCATCTTCATCAAATTAGACAACATTTGATCTACAGTCTCCTTGTTTTTCATCGTCTTTGGCTCTCAAATAATCACATCTATTCCCCTCACGAGCTTGGCGGTCAAATATATACAGTGAATCGGTACCCAATAATTTTGGTTACAATCACAAAGTTGATGAGTCTGTAGCAGTGGTTGTGAGACTTGCTAGTCAGGGGACCCCACTCAGCAGTATCTGTTTTGATTCTTGTATCTCGGCAACATCTCCGCAGACCAAACTTCATGAACCACTAGCCAGCATAATTTCATTAACATTCAACAGTAAATGGTGACTAGCTGTCTGCTCTTACAAGTCAGGTGCAATAAAGTACAATAAAGATGTTAACATGACAATAACATACAGCAAAAGTGAGCTCATGACAAATGTTTGACAATGCAGAAAAACAAGGTACAATAAAACCGAACAAATTCATTTACAACAGATAGCTATCTTGACAAAACAAATCAATTTACAATAGAAACTTTTGGACAAACAGCAGGCGTGATCAAGGAAGGAAAACAAACATTTGTTAATACTGTTTTAGAAGCATCAATATTGAAAGAACTTATAAGGGTATGATCTACACAAGGGATTGGAAAGCTCTGGTTTGGGACAGCTCTGGACCGGGACAAGATATGGGACAGCTTTGGACTGGGACAAGGGATGGGACAGCTTTGGACTGGGACAGCTGTAGACTGGGACAAGGGATGGGAAAGCTCTGGACTGGGACAAGGGATGGGAAAGCTCTTGTCTGGGACAAGGAATGGCTGGGACACAGGATGGGAAAGCTCAGCACTGGGACAAGGAATGGCTGGGACACAGGATGGGAAAGCTCTGGACTGGGACAAGGGATGGGAAAGCTCTGGTCTGGGACAAGGGATGACTGAGACATGGGATAGCTCAGCACTGGGCCAAGGGATGGCTGGGACACGGGATGGGAAAGCTCAGCACTGGGACAAGGAATGGCTGGGACACGGGATGGGAAAGCCTGGGACTAGAACAAGGGATGGAAAAGCTCAGGACTGGCAGACATTAACAAAATCATATTTTGTAGGAAGTCCCGAATTTGATTGTTTCATTTAGTACTGAAGTTCTTCCTCTTGTCCTCCATCTGACGCTTGATGAATCATAGGGCTGACTCTTGATGAATCATAGGGCTGAATATTGGTGAATCCTAGGGCTGACTCTTGATGAATCATAGGGCTGACTCTTGATGAATCTTAGGGCTAACGCTTGATGAATTATAGGGCTGACTTGATGAATCATAGGGCTGACTCTTGATGAATCCTAGGGCTGACTCTTGATGAATCCTAGGGCTGACTCTTGATGAATCATAGGGCTGACTCTTGATGAATCATAGGGCTGACTCTTGATGAATCATAGGGCTGACTCTTGATGAATCCTAGGGCTGACTATTGGTGAATCCTAGGGCTGACTCTTGATGAATCATAGGGCTGACTCTTGATGAATCTTAGGGCTAACGCTTGATGAATTATAGGGCTGACTCTTGATGAATCCTAGGGCTGACTCTTGATGAATCCTAGGGCTGACTCTTGATGAATCCTAGGGCTAACTCTTGATGAATCATAGGGCTGACTCTTGATGAATCTTAGGGCTAACGCTTGATGAATTATAGGGCTGACTTGATGAATCATAGGGCTGACTCTTGATGAATCCTAGGGCTGACTCTTGATGAATCCTAGGGCTGACTCTTGATGAATCATAAGGCTGACTCTTGATGAATCATAGGGCTGACTCTTGATGAATCCTAGGGCTGACTCTTGATGAATCATAGGGCTGACTCTTGATGAATCCTAGGGCTGACTCTTGATGAATCATAGGGCTGACTCTTGATGAATCATAGGGCTGACTCTTGATGAATCCTAGGGCTGCTGTCGCCTAGACAAGAAGAGCACTTGGTGTTTGTGTAGATGAGGTTTCTGTAGCAAGTTTCTTTACATGATGAGGTTGCTAGCCCCATCCAGTTTCATATACTTATTTATACAATATATTGTTTCATCAGAAATAGCAATGACTCTCAAAGGAAAATGAGACAGTCAGACATAAACCACAACTTAGCCAATAACGATAGAAACTGACATAAAAATCATGACCCAGAACCGGGGAACAGTTCAATAGACTGAGCAGGAGTTTTGAAAGACACGATCAGACTTGATGGTCACTGACTGCCTTGTTAGTCAACTGCCATGGATACAAGAAGACAACATGGCTTCATATCTTCTCGATTGCCCTGTTGCCCTGTGTTTTGCGCCTTACGGTTCAGTGCATTAGAATTTTAAAAATTGGGTGACTTCCCATAGAGACACTACCATGCTGAACTCGAACATATTCATGTTTGGGTTGTAAGCCGTGCCACTAACCACCTCACTATGCAGCTACTGTGGCATCCTTCTATTGTCCAGCTAGTGAGAACACAGCTTGCCAATTTCTGACCTACAGAGTACATGATTGGAATCAGTAGTCAGTAGCAGACAGCATATCTGGCCAACATGACATTCATTCATATATTAAGTACACACACTAGGTTGAACCAAACACAGACTAGCCAAGGATTTGATGAGCTAATGGACAACCTGGATGTGAACAGCAGATAACTGTCCTGGCTGTCCGAGTAGCAGAGTGCTCACTTCTCACAACAAGGTACATGGTTCGATCATTGTTATTAACACTTTCCAGCAGCAAATGGGTACCTGACCACTCCCCCTCATTAGAAGATGTGACCTGGTACACTTACTAAATCTCTACCATTTCATCCCCGACAACAGCGTCTGCTAACCTTAGACCTGATATCTACCACTTCATCCCAGACAGCGGCGTCTACTACCGGACCACCTTCCATAACTGATCTTAAATGATCATCACCACCTGTAACAGGGTGCTCAAACATACAACCAAAGTATGTCTTAGGTAATGCTGATATAGATGAGACCTCAGATATCAAACATACAACCAAAGTATGTCTCAGGTAATGCTGATATAGATGAGACCTCAGATACCAAACATACAACCAAAGTATGTCTCAGATAATGCTGATATAGATGAGACCTCAGATATCAAACATACAACCAAAGTATGTCTCAGGTAATGCTGATATAGATGAGACCTCAGATACCAAACATACAACAAAAGTATGTCTCAGATAATGCTGATATAGATGAGACCTCAGATATCAAACATACAACCAAAGTATGTCTCAGATAATGCTGATATAGATGAGACCTCAGATATCAAACATATTGTTACAGTACATCTTAGGGCAGCTGTTCTATAACTCTGACATCCTAGGGATCCCTCTCATATTTATTTGTATTCCCCCTGCCTCCCTGACATCTTCATGGATACCAGTCTAACAGTCTAGGGATCCCTCTCATAAATATTTGTATTCCCCCTGCCTCCCTGACATCTTCATGGATACCAGTCTAACAGTCTAGGGATCCCTCTCAGAAATATTTGTATTCCCCCTGCCTCCCTGACATCTTCATGGATACCAGTCTAACAGTCTGGGGATCCCTCTCAGAAATATTTGTATTAGGCATGGGGCTGGCTACCCCATTCCGTGGGGACTTTAAGCCAGAAAAACTTCTACAGATATAGAGAAGTCAGTGTTTGATGATTTGTCATGTATTTGTTAAGATCTTTGCTTCACAGGGAACTGAAAAGGTTTCGGTTGATTAACATAGCAAAACTAACAATGATATTGTAGATGAAAACTAAAACAAGTCATGGATGTCATAGAAGAAGTCTTATCTTCACAGAAAATACACAAAAATAGATCCCAAAATTAAACAGACGGGCAGTGAGTACAAGAGAGTCACAACTTACACTGATGTAGCATTCTATCAAGACAACATAATACCAAACTGGCATATAGTTGGAATTACCGTTAACAAAGTCTCTGAAATGAGTGCACATACTAATTAATTTGTTATCACTGTACATAATCTTGATAATGAAGGTCAAGTATACAAGTAAACATTGCTGGTGTGTTGTTAGGGCCCGAAAGGGAAGCAATGAATAGCAACAATATCAGGTCTACTGTAAGATTATGAAGCATGGCTGATGACAATATAGCCAGAATTCAGAGCCACATCAAGAAATCCCGGGGACTTAGTGGTCTTGAGGGGGCTTAGTGGTCTCAAGGGGGCTTAGTGGTCTCGAGGGGGCTTAGTGGTCTCGAGGGGGCTTAGTGGTCTCGAGGGGGCTTAGTGGTATCAAGGGGGCTTAGTGGTATCGAGGGGGCTTAGTGGTCTCGAGGGGGCTTAGTGGTCTCGAGGGGGCTTAGTGGTCTCAAGGGGGCTTAGTGGTATCAAGGGGGCTTAGTGGTCTTAGTGATCTTGAGGGGGCTTAGTGGTCTCAAGGGGGCTCAGTGGTCTCGAGGGGGCTCAGTGGTCTTGATGGGGCTTAGTGGTCTCAAGGGGGCTTAGTGGTCTTGAGGGGGCTTAGAGGTCTTGAGGGGGCTGAGGTCTTGATAGAGCTTAGTGGTCTCAAGGGGGCTTAGTGGTCTCAAGGGGGCTTAGTGGTCATGAGGGGGCTTAGTGGTCTCGAGGGGGCTCAGTGGTCTCAAGAGGGCTTAGTGATCTGGAGGGGGCTCAGTGG
Source organism: Ariolimax columbianus (assembly GCA_036924085.1). Taxonomy (NCBI): domain Eukaryota; kingdom Metazoa; phylum Mollusca; class Gastropoda; order Stylommatophora; family Arionidae; genus Ariolimax; species Ariolimax columbianus. Next base: position 59,029,254 of record JAVGWX010000020.1, read on the forward strand.
TCTCGAGGGGGCTTAGTGGTCTCGAGGGGGCTTAGTGATCTCGAGGGGGCTTAGTGGTCATGATAGGACTTAGTGGTCTCGAGGGGGCTTAGTGGTCTCGAGGGGGCTCTGAGGTCTTGATAGAGCTTAGTGGTCTCGAGGGAGCTTAGTGGTCTCGAGGGGTCTTAGTGGTCTCAAGGGGTCTTAGTGGTCTCAAGGGGGCTTAGTGGTCTTGAGGGGGCTTAGTGGTCTTGAGGAAAGGTGTCCGCCTTGGCTGCCGGGGGTAGCAGGTTTGAATCATGGTGGAGTCCGGGATTTTTTCACGTGAATCTTCTGTTAAAAATTCTCCTGATCTCTGGGTAGTGAGATCGGACTTCAGTGTTCATGGTAGTTAGAAATCGAAAAGAGTACACTTAACAGTCGCTAACCCGGAAATAGATAAAAAAAAATTCTAGTTAACAATCTACCCAAATTATTTATACCTTCCCCCAGGCCTAGTAAGCCGCAGGAAGTTTGAAAATACCTACTACGTTTAACCGAAGAATTTGGCTATCTGGCAACAGACATTAACATGCCTGTTTGAATACCCGGATTCCAAGTGCATGGTTTGACAAGGTCACAAATGAAAGCTTATCGAAGAGAGCAGGATGAAGATATACAAATTTAAAAAGACGGTGGCATAGCCAATACAGCCAGGAAATCTGTCGTGGAAACCCAGGGAAAAAGAGGTCAAGAAAGACAAGATACAATACCTGAACAATGGGAAGAATCTGGAAAGAATTGGAGAAAATAGCGCAGAGCAGGATTGCTTAGGGATGCCTGGTTGATGACCTTTGCACGCTGAGGTGATAAGGGTGAAGAAGAAAGGTGATAAGGGTGAAGAAGAAAGGTGTAAGGGTCAACTAAGGAGGACTGGGCTAAAGGCCAGATACCTCAACCTGTAGAAACTATAAGCCACGAAAACAAAAATGGACAGGCCAGCTAAAAGTACAACTATAACTCAACAATTGAAGACATAGTAAGATGCTTCTCTGTCAAGAGGACTAACGACACGGCATAGGAAAAAGTGCAAGGAATCTTAAGAGCTAACTTCCATAAAACGTGGTGAGTGTCGGAAAGGATGGTCCAGGACAAGATTACTTGGCATGTATTTGCCAAGAACCCATGCTCCATAGGGAGGCAGAAAGATTTTGATGATTGATACAAGTAGAACATAGCTTACAGTAATGAGTTGACTGCCTGGAACATAGCTTACAGTAATGAGTTGACTGCCTGGAACATACAACATATAACCCATAGGAACAATTGATCTATTTACTCTGTGTGTACTGACAAACTCTCGCTTTACGACAGTGACTACTGATATTGGATGTTACTTCTCATTCTTCACCTTCTTTCGTTCGCTTTAAAATATTGTCTGTATCTGCAATGTTGTCTCTTGTATAAACTTGACTTGAAAATATTGTCTGTATCTGCAATGTTGTCTCTTGTATAAACTTGACTTTAAAATATTGTCTATATCTGCAATGTTGTCTCTTGTATAAACTTGACTTGAAAATATTGTCTATATCTGCAATGTTGTCTCTTGTATAAACTTGACTTGAAAATATTGTCTATATCTGCAATGTTGTCTCTTGTATAAACTTCACTTTAAAATATTGTCTGTATCTGCAATGTTGTCTCTTGTATAAACTTGACTTTAAAATATTGTCTGTATCTGCAATGTTGTCTCTTGTATAAACTTGACTTGAAAATATTGTCTATATCTGCAATGTTGTCTCTTGTATAAACTTGACTTTAAAATATTGTCTATATCTGCAATGTTGTCTCTTGTATAAACTTGACTTTAAAATATTGTCTATATCTGCAATGTTGTCTCTTGTATAAACTTGACTTGAAAATATTGTCTATATCTGCAATGTTGTCTCTTGTATAAACTTCACTGTCTTTTGTAGTTCACATACAGGTACATAAAGTTTCTCTTCCAGTGTTGTTTCTATGGGCCAGTGAGATTTTCTCTGTATATCATATTCAGGACAGTTTTGCAGTATGTGCTCTGCTGTCTGAGGCGCCTGTCCGCATGTACACATGGCTGAGTTGCCAATCTTCATTTTTGTGTACATGTGGCTGCGGAGTCGGTTGTGTCCTGTTCTAAGGCGCAACACAACAGTTTGCTCTTGTCTGTTCATGTTATGGTAATCGTCTGGTGTTACTGTTGGTGGCTTTCTGATTGATTTGATCATCCTTATCTTCTGTTGGTATGTAACTGGCACATCTGGTTGCTCGTCTGCAGCACCCTCCTTTGCCAATCGATCTGCTCTCTCGTTTCCTGGTATTCCACAATGAGAAGGTATCCACTGCATGACAATCTTGCGCTGGTTGCTCAGTTCAGACAGTAGAGCCTGTAGATCTGGCAGTTTCTCAAATTTAAGTACTTGGAGTGCTGATTGTGCATCTATAAGAAATACTACAGGTTGTGGACCGACATTGGTGTTCAACAGTTTCTCAGTTGCCACCTTGATTGCCTGTATTTCTGCATCATATATATGACATAATTTCCCCGTTCGTACTCGGACTGTATCCCTAATGTTGTTTGGGTATTCTATGTACACTCCCGCTCCACCACTTCTCATTTATATGCCTTCCCATGCTCAGTGCATCCTTCACTCCGATGTTCTCTTCCACCAACCAGCAATAGAGTTCAAAATAAGAGTCAGACACCATCTTGATGTCATAGCTGAGGCAGTATACTGTTGCTATTTGATTGGTCTTCATCTCGAAATGTTCTCTAACATTATAGATGTATTGTTATAGCTGTTCCTAGCTGTTTCGTCACTTTACTCTTTCACTGTTCTTCAATTATAACCACTTGCTTCATGGTTCGCTATTTTTTCACAGACACAGCCATCTTGTTTTTAGAAGTCATTCAGAGTAGATGTCTTAGAAATTGTGGGCAATGAGCCTTAAAATATCTGCTATAATATAGTATTTTCATACTTACATTTGTGATTATAATATTCTTCTTATTCTTCGATCGTCTTCAGACTTCTATGACTCTAACAAAGGCAGTAGTCAGTCCATGTACACTTTAGTACAGTTTTTCATGGAAGAACATTGGTTTTTGCCCCTTTCACTTGTGAATGACTGGAACAGATGTTTTGCTGTCATGGAGACAAACGTGCAAATGTCCGTAGTGCTGATCTTGTAATTTATTATAAAGATGACGTCTCAGTCTGTTGTGTCCTGTGTGTAGCCAGAAGATGATCACCGGATCTCACATGGGGAGTTGGTAGTAGATGTCATTTTCTATACAGCCAGAGTTTCAGATCCCACCTCACATCAGGTCAAACATACTGACCAAGATGCCACCTCACATCAGGTCAAACATACTGACCAAGATCCCACCTCACATCAGGTCAAACATACTGACCAAGATCCCCCCTCACGTCAGGTCAAACATACTGACCAAGATGCCACCTCACATCAGGTCAAACATACTGACCAAGATCCCACCTCACATCAGGTCAAACATACTGACCAAGATGCCACCTCACATCAGGTCAAACATACTGACCAAGATCCCACCTCACATCAGGTCAAACATACTGACCAAGATGCCACCTCACATCAGGTCAAACATACTGACCAAGATGCCACCTCACATCAGGTCAAACATACTGACCAAGATCCCACCTCACATCAGGTCAAACATACTGACCAAGATGCCACCTCACATTAGGTCAAACGTACTGACCAAGATCCCACCTCACATCTGGTCAAACATACTGACCAAGATCCCACCTCACATCAGGTGAAACACACTGACCAAGATGCCACCTCACATCAGGTCAAACATACTGACCAAGATCCCACCTCACATCAGGTCAAACATACTGACCAAGATGCCACCTCACATTAGGTCAAACATACTGACCCAGATGCCACCTCATGTCAGGTGAAACCCACTGACCAAGATCCCACCTCACGCCAGGTCAACCCCCCCCCCCCCCCCATACCACAAAGGTGACAAATGATGAAAGAAATACAGTCAATATATAAGTGAACAAATCAAAGATCAAGTTAGTTTCCTGACTGTATTTACTGCTTGCATCATGGGAAGATGCAGTTTCCATTCCTGTACAGATGGTGTTGAGTTGTACATCTTCGTCAGGATGTTAATAATAGCATGTGCACTCTCGAAAGTCCTATTGGTAGTATCATTTACACTTTTGAATGTCCTAGTACGAGGCTGAATACGAACGAGTTGACAGCAGCCAGCGACTCATAGCTGACTGCTTGCATTAGGGTCAGCAAACGAGAGCTAATCCCACTTCCAAGTGATGGCCCTGGAAACAGGCTACACTCGTGTAGTCTGGCTAAGTGAATGTGGATCACAGTGGTAAAGCAATCCAGGAATCCGAAAAGGGCTGCAGAGACTGGGTGTGTCTGGTCAAAAGGAGCAGATATCGCAGCTTTGGGGAAAACCACGAAACGTCACAACATCCTTTCCATGTGTCCTAATCTCAAATACCCCATTTAGAGCTAGGTTGACTGAAGCATGCCAATTACGCAACGACTGAACCCTGCACATATGTAGTGAGAAGCAACAGCGCTACCACCATGCTACTCAGACTCTCTCATACATAATAAAGACATAAATGACGGAATACCTGATTTTCCTGAGGAACACGAGAAGATAACATATCAGCCTTCTCTTTATGTCATTTTCTTTATTGTATAGAATATCATAAATCTCGCTGTTTGTCAGTCACGATACTGAAAATAGCACCTTAACATGTGACCTTTAATCTGTCAACTGACATCACGAAAATCCCAGCATTTATACAATAAGTATCTCTATAAATTTGTTAGCAGCGATACCTCAATTGGTAAAAGTCCAAATTTATTTGTTCTTTCTTTCATGTGTTTGTAAAAATACTGTTGCTATTCAAGACGAGCTTATTTGTTTCACTTGAACCAGTCAATTAAATCTCTTAACAATTTTTCTGTCTGTCACATGCTGCTACTCCTCTGAACCTCTCTCCTCATCTCTCCCACACACACACACCCAGCACTAACAGAACGTCAGCTCAGTTGAGCAGAGTATGGGTGATACTGTCAAGTGTGGCAGTAACCAATGGAAATGACCGCTCACTGTTTTGAGAGAAATTCTCAGAAATGAGCCATGTCTGTTAGGAGCCACATAAGTTGAGAGAAATAGTCAGATGTGAGCCATGCCTGTTAGGAGCCATGTCTGTTAGGAGCCATGTCTGTTAGGAACCATGTCTGTTAGGAGCCATGTCTGTTAGGAGCCATGTCTGTTAGGAGCCATGTCTGTTAGGAACCATGTCTGTTAGGAGCCATGTCTGTTAGGAGCCATGTCTGTTAGGAACCATATCTGTTAGGAGCCATGTCTGTTAGGAACCATGTCTGTTAGGAGCCATGTCTGTTAGGAGCCATGTCTGTTAGGAGCCACATGCCTTGAGAGCCATGTCTGTTAAAATCTAATTTTTTGAGTCGTATTCTTTTTTTTAAAAGCTTTTTCTGTTGATAGTCATATCTGCTATAAATCATTTCTGCCTTGAGCTATTTTTGTTGTGAACATAAGTCTGCTGTGAGCTATGTCTACAGTAGAACTTTGTTTTAAGCTATGTCTGTTGTAAACTATGTCTGTTGTAAACTTTTTCTGTTGTAAATTTTGTCTGTTGTAAACTTTGTCTGTTGTGAGCTATGTCTGTTGTGAGCTATGTCTGTTGTAAACTTTGTCTGTTGTAAACTTTGTCTGTTGTGAGCTATGTCTGTTGTAAATAAACTCTGTCTGTTGTAAACTTTGTCTGTTGTGAGCTATGTCTGTTGTAAACTTTGTCTGTTGTAAACTATGTCTGTTGTAAACTTTGTCTGTTGTGAGCTATGTTTGTTTTAAACTCTGTCTGTTGTGAGCTATGTCTGTTGTAAACTCTGTCTGTTGTGAGCTATGTCTGTTGTAAACTCTGTCTGTTGTGAGCTATGTCGATTATTAATCTTGTCTCCTTTGAGCCATGTCTGCAGTGAGCATTTGTAGATGAAGCTTAAATAACTTGATTTCTGTAAAAAAAACATCCCACAAAAATGTAAAACTGTTGGAGCCGAGCCATGGTAGAACAAACATCTGTAACTGTTGGAGCCGGGCCATGGTAGAACAAACATCTGTAACTGTTGTAGCCGGTACATGGTAGAACAAACATCTGTAACTGTTGGAGCCGGGCCATGGTAGAACAAACATCTGTAACTGTTGGAGCCGAGCCATGGTAGAACAAACATCTGTAACTGTTAGAGCCGGACCATGATAGAACAAACACAACCAAATATGTTGCCACAAGATTTCTCTGCGACAGAGCTCAATGAAACTTTGAATAACATCTTGTCTATGTGATTGTGATTAAATGCACAATTGGATCAAAACAAAGCTAAAATGACTTCATCATGAAATTAGGAGTACCAACAAGACATGCAACAAAAGGCAGGCTATTACTAAAGATGTTGGAGGAACTGTCAGAGAAGGAATACATCGTGAGAAAAAGTGTGGACACAATCAGATATAGCTAGATCAGGGGTTGGTAACCTTCTTCTGGACAAGGGTCAGAGGTCATGCCAGTGAGTGGACAAAAGTCAGAGGTCATGCTAGTGAGTGGACAAGAGTCAGAGGTCATGCCAGTGAGTGGACAAGAGTCAGAGATCATGCTAGTGAGTGGACAAGGATCAGAGGTCATGCCAGTGAGTGGACAAGAGTCAGAGGTCATGCCAGTGAGTGGACAAGAGTCAGAGGTCATGCTAGTGAGTGGACAAGGATCAGAGGTCATGCCAGTGAGTGGACAAGGGTCAGGTCATGCCAGTGAGTGGACAAGGGTCAGGTCATGCCAGTGAATGGACAAGGATCAGAGGTCATGCCAGTGAGTGGACAAGGGTCAGGTCATGCTAGTGAATGGACAAGAGTCAGAGGTCATGCCAGTGAGTGGACAAGGGTCAGTTCATGCCAGTGAGTGGACAAGGGTCAGAGGTCATGCCAGTGAGTGGACAAGGGTCAGGTGTCATGCCAGTGAGTGAACAAGGGTCAGGTCATGCTAGTGAGTGGACAAGGGTCAGAGGTCATGCCAGTGAGTTGACAAGAGTCAGGTCATGCTAGTGAATGGACAAGAGTCAGAGGTCATGCCAGTGAGTGGACAAGGGTCAGGTCATGCTAGTGAATGGACAAGGGTCAGAGGTCATGCCAGTGAGTGGACAAGGGTCAGAGGTCATGCCAGTGAGTGGACAAGGGTCAGCGGTCATGCCAGTGAGTGGACAGGGGTCAGAGGTCATGCCAGTGAGTGGACAAGGGTCAGAGGTCATGCCAGTGAGTTGTTATTAAATGACCAAGATGAGTAAGTTCACCCGTTTGTGTTCAGTGGCGGGTTGTAGTAGCTTTCCTCACATACTGAGCATGCTGATGAAGGTGGGCAGGGGTCCTCCAGGCCATTGTGCTATGTATGGCTGTGTGTCGCTCACTACTGCGGGGATCACATTAATCCCCACCTCGTTAGAAAGACTGCCATGAAATAGCCTGTATCCAGGGAGAGTTGCATGGAAGTGAGGTGGAGGTCTTGGTGAGTATATTCACCTGACACTGCCTAACATTGTTTGAACAGCTTGTTTGGTCCAAACAGACATTCTCCTCCCCCATGTCAATGTGTGAACAAGGGTAAGATGTTGTGTCATTGAGTTTAAAAGGGTCAGAGGTCATGTCACTGATTTGATAAGGGTCACAGGTCATGTCCGCAAGTAGACACAGTGGGGAGGTCTTTAGCTAATATAATAAGGCAGTCCTAATGACTGTTAATCCCATTGCTCTACATATATTTACATAAGGGCAAATCGAGACAAAAGACCAAAATGGTTGCAGATCTTCATCACATCTGAAATACAACACAGGCCAAGGGATACAATATTTCATTTTGGGATTGCGTGCTGGATAGTTTTGACTGACAGGCCGGATCCACTGCCATAGGTTGCAGACCCCTGAGCTAGACAATACTGTAGAAATAGATCAATAAAACAATCTGGTATGAAGGAAGGAGATAGACTTTAGTGGATTGTCTCTATTAAAATGATTGTTTACCATATCTATTTAAAGCCAACGCCTCCGCGGCCAAAAATGGTGTAACAAACGTACAGGAGTTTAGCCAATAATAAACCATCTCTGTAAATAAAGACACACACACAAAATAAACATTCATCTCGGTAAATAAAGACAGACACAAACACACACAATAAATCTTAATTTCGGTAAATAAAGACACACACAATAAACCTTCATCTGGTAAATAAGGAAACACATACAATAAACCTTCATCTCGGTAAATAAAGACAGACACAAACACACACAATAAATCTTAATTTCGGTAAATAAAGACACACACAATAAACCTTCATCTCGGTAAATAAAGATAGACACACACAATAAACCTTCATCTCGGTAAATAAAGACACACACACAATAAACCATCATCTCGGTAAATAAAGATAGACACACACAATAAACTTTCATCTCGGTAAATAAAGACACACACACAATAAACCATCATCTCGGTAAATAAAGACACACACACAATAAACCATCATCTCGGTAAATAAAGACAGACACACACAATAAACCTTCATCTCGGTAAATAAAGACACACACACAATAAACCATCATCTCGGTAAATAATGATAGACACACACAATAAACTTTCATCTCGGTAAATAAAGACACACACACAATAAACCATCATCTCGGTAAATAATGATAGACACACACAATAAACTTTCATCTCGGTAAATAAAGACACACACACAATAAACCATCATCTCGGTAAATAAAGACACACACATAATAAACCATCATCTCTGTAAATAAAGATAGACACATACAATAAACTTTCATCTCGGTAAATAAAGACACACACATAATAAACCATGATCTCGGTAAATAAAGACAGACACACACAATAAACTTTCATCTAGGTAAATAAAGACACACATAATAAACCATGATCTCGGTAAATAAAGACAGACACACACAATAAACCTTCATCTCGGTAAATAAAGACACACACACAATAAACCTTCATCTCGGTAAATACAGACACACACATATGCAATAAACTTTCATCTCGGTAAATACAGACACACATACACACACATATATGCAATAAATATTTATCTCTGTAAATATAGACAGACGCACACCTGAAGTTAAGGATAAACAGAACGACTCAGCTGGCCACGGTACTGCATGCAATACCTGAAAGAAGATCCTAAAAACGAGTTCCGTAAAACACTAAGGAATAAATATCAAGCACTGGAGCAGCTAGGGGCCAGCATTGAGGAGAAATGGGAACAAGTACAAAGTACATGGAAAACTGCATGTGAGGAAGTGCTAGGAATGAAGAAACTGCATGTGAGGAAGTGCTAGGAATGAAGAAACGGCAGCATAAAGAATGGATAAAGGCAGAAACAATCACTAAGATCGAGAAGAGGCGAAATAAGAAAACGGCCTAACTAAATAGTCAAACGAGAGACACAATAAGCACAAAACAGAAAGAGGATGTAGAGAGCAACAAGGAGGTTAAACAGAGCATTAAGGTGGACGAGCGACGTTACATTGATGGTCTGGCTGAGGAAGCGGAAGAGGCTGCAGGAAAGGGAAATATGAAAGGTCTATATGAGGCTACCAAGAAACTATCGGGAGAGTATCAACAAGGTACACCAATCAAAAATAAACTTGGGAAAAAGATAACTAACCTTGAAGAACAGATGGTTAGAATACTTTGAAGAGCTTTGGAACAGACCAACACCAGACAACCCACCAGCAGAGGAGGACCTGCCAATCAACTGCGATAATCCAAGTAAACAAGAGATTAGAAGGGCAATAGAGTTTCTAAGGAATGGAAAAGCAGCAGGGCCTGATTGGATACCACCGGAAGTCATAAAAGCAGATGTTGAAACATCTACTAACATGCTCCACAACTTGAAAGGCGCCATCTTGGAGAAAGAAAGCATACAAAAAGAAGGAAGAGAGCGCTACTTGGTGAAATTGTCTAAGAAGGGAGATTTACAGGAATGCAAAATTCATAGAGGAATAAATGTTATTATCAGTACCGTGAAAGGTGTTAAATAGAGCAATACTAGAAAGGTTGAAAAGGGCAGTGGATAACAAGATAAGGGATGAGCAGACGGGCTTCAGACAGAATAGATCATGGATTGACGAGATAGCCACATTGCTGGTAATTGTGGAGCTATCATTGGGATGGAATTCGAGTTTGTACATCCATTTCGTTGATTATGAAAAGGCTTTCGACAGTTTGGACAGAGATATACTCTGGAAACTACTGGGGCACTATGGAATTCATCGAAAGCTCACAAACATAATTAGACAGACTTACATAAAAGTTTTCAGTTCAAATGTGAAGCCAGTCCTGCTGTATGGAGCAGAAACTTGGGAGGATGACCAAAGGCAATGACAGGAGACAGCAGGGTTTTATCAACAGATGCCTGAGAAAGATTCTTGGTATAAAATGGTTTGACAAAGTTACAAACGACAGACTGTGGGAGAGAACAGGACAACGTAAATTAGAACAGGAAATCTTAGGAAGAAAGTGGAGATAGATGGGTTATACATTAAGAAAGCCCCAGGCCAGTATCACCAGGCAATCCCTATCATGGAACCCCCAGGGAAGGAGAGGCATAGGCAGAAAAAGGAATACACAGAGATGAGATATGAAGGCGGAAGTAAAGAAAACAGAAAAAAGCTGGAGGGAAGTGGAAAAGATTGCACAGGACAGAGCTGTTTGGCGAGGGTTGGTTGATGGACTATGCACACCTTGGTGATAGAAGGTGAAAGAGAAGAGAGAGACACACATATACACATGCAATAAACCTTCCTCTCTGTAAATCAAGAGAGACACACACACAATAAACAATCATCTCTGTAAATATAGACACACACACACATATATATAACATAGTACTGCATGTGTTTCGTACACTGTCATTACACACAGTGTGACAGTATTTGATGTAAGCATACTTAAGAGTGACAGATGAGTTCACATATAAAGAAACCTCCATAACGCTTCTCTACGTTCCTCTCACACTGCCACAATATACACACAGTAACATCCCCCACACACAGTGTGACAACAACATCTTATGTAGATATTTCATACTACATCCTCCGAAGGGCATGCGGGTTCAAAAGAATAGAACCACCACTGTAATCTGTCAAAAATGTGACTACAGAGGGTTGTCTATTGGGCTAGCAAGCTTATCATGTAAAACCATTGCTACGAACACCACTGCAAATGATCAGATACAGATATTCTGTAAAAGAACTAGTTGTAGTGGTGGCATATGCTTCGCTTGGAGCCAAAATGCAAGTCAATATTGATCTTTTAAAGCTATGAAAGGAATATTGACAATACTGGACTCACCAAATTTGACTTAGAATTAGACATAGAAAGCAAAAGTCCTGTGGACAAGGACGTCATAGTATAAATAAAATATAATTTGGTTTGTTTAAAATAGAATATAGCTTTCATATTGGCTAATATTGCAGATAGTTGTATATACAAAAATAACCAGAAATAAATGTGTAAACAAATTATGTATAAAAGCAAATAGTGAGAGGAGAACAAAACGAAAATAATACACACAATACTTGAATTATTTCGTTACAATTATCATCTCTCCCTCGGTGAGGTCTACCTCCATAACATCCTAAATGATGGAAAGTTACAAAGGGACATCACAAACTTACTCTCAACATAGAGATATGAGTTATGTGCCCTTTCCACACAAACCACTGGCCAACCAAATTGTTAGAAATGTCACAATGAGAGACTGTCTGTGATAACCATTGCTGACAGTATTACAAAAACAAAAAATGTCCATAAAACTGGAAAAGAACAATCTTTGTGTAATCCCAATTTCAGCTATTAACACAACATTTGTCTATAGAGTGTCCATCAAGTCGTGGTGCAATGGTACAATGAAAAAAAAAATTTTGCTCAGAAAATAGCTTATAGAATTTAATCACAATTTGGATTCGACATTAGCGTTAAAAAAGTGTTAATTATTCATTTTTTGCACGCTAATGCAATTGAATTTACGAAACGTTGATATAAAATAATGGTTAGTATGCACTGAAGAGTAAGTATAATAGAATATTGAGAGTAGGACAAATACCATTTATGACATTTCAATGCAGAAGTGTGGTTTGTACAGAAACGTTCATTATTTCATCCTATCGCACCAATTAGCACTCAATGAACAGAAATTGCCATCTGTAAGTGTTTAACACCAGAGACAGTATACTCCATATGTGAATGCTTGTAGAAGCTGAAGTGATGGCTCTAAGAATAACATTTATTACACGGAAAGCAATTGCAGTGAAACTGTATAGATATTCTCACAGGAAGCTGAACAAGTCAGTCCTTTTTATAAGTTATCAAACTTGAGGAAAAGGATCATGGACATCCTGAAATGCAGTATAGTCCTATCTCAAGAAGTATGAAAGTGCTTTTAAGGAAAAGAAATGAGACAGTTTTGACAAAGAGATCATTATAGGCGAGATGCGTCAATTGTTTGTATCAGAAGAAGCCTTGACACTTTGCAAGTTGAAAGGTTCCATGGGAAGAAACAATGAATTTTAAATTAATGAAATGTTCATTGGAGAAGACTGTACAGGGAGCTGGTTTTACATTTCGGATGTATGCAGGAAGTAGAAATGTGAGAAAACTCACCTCGTTTCAAGAAGCCGTTATTTACGAGAGTTCAGAGAAATATGTGCTGCAAATTAGACGTAGTGCATCTTGATGAGTCATACTAATGAAAGAGAGAGTTGATGGAAGTATAAAAAGGTTAGTGCCAAGTAGCAAAGATTGATAATACCTTCGCAGGCAGCGGAGAAAAGGGTTTACTGGAGAATGTGGAACTGGTTTTCCAATCTAAATCTACCGTTAATCGTGACTACCATAAAGATATAAACTGAATACATTTTCCAAAATTGGATTCAGAATACGGTATTTCTATGTTTAGTTAGACTCTCATGTCTGGTAATGGACAATGTGTCATTCCATAATGTACTGGCGCTCGAAGGCAATGTTCCTACTTCCTCAACTACTAAAACTGATGAAAAGGCGTGGCTTAACAGGGAAAATATTTATTTTAGTGGATTGTGCATAAAACCAGAGCTACTAGCACATGTGAGAAAGGCAAACAAGAATATATTTCAGATCGATAACATTCTACACAAGAATGGTCATAAATGTTTAAAACTGAACATCTTTACACTGGTTTAGAAAACTTCCATCTTAGCATTCTCATTGAAATCCTACAGAGTATGTGTGGGCTAAAGTCAAAGACCAATGGTCTCTCAAAATATAACATTTAAAAAAGTCGATGTGAAGAAACTTGCACGTGATGCCGCATCGAATAAAGATAAAGAATACTGAATGAAATATGAAGATCATGTCGTGAAAGAGAAACATAAATATTGGGAAAATGATGGTTTACAATTCATACAGCCTATAACAGCCATCAGACTCTTCCGATACTGATAGAGGTGAAAATCACTTGTGAAAAAAAATATACGTATAAACTCACGTATAAACAAAATTTCTTCTGATGAGACAAACGAAAGTATTAAAAATTGAATGTGTTTTTTAACATATATGTCAGTCCCAATTTATCATCATTTTCTGTCAACTAGTTTCCAAGATATTTACATTCAAACCAGTCCCACGACTTTATGGACGGACAATAACAAGATTTTTTTCAAATGTGTACAAAAGGAAATAAAAACACAAGTACTGATATAATGGCACCGACCTACTCATCATGTTCTAACTACAGCAGTACAAATGGTTTATGGCATCAGGTTTATATATCCATTTATGATGTTTTTGCTACTGCTGATTTCAATTCTGTCTGCTGAGGATGTTCTTTTTTCTTTCTCACTAAAACAACCATTTCATAGATAACACTGAGAAAGATAGCAGACAAGTGTAGCCAATATCTTGGCTTGATCCACTATCATCACTGAGTGTCAGAACTTGGCGATGACATCGGGGTCACACAAAGCTTTCATCCACGGCTGGCATAAGCAGATTGAGATAAGATACAGGCTTTCTAAGGACACACGACACACATACATTTGTAGAAACCAGGTATTCAAGTGACACTTCATGCTGAACACTTTCTCCCTATGCAAGATATATCACAATAATTATAGTATCATAGTGTTTCTATACCAAATCACTGACGAGAACAATAGTTATTTAATTACTTGGAATCACTAATCACGACCAGGCAGAAATTATTAGCAGATTTTGTGTGAAAATTGTTTAATTATTAGCACGAATCAATAATAAATTATTAACTAATTTTGGGTGAAAATAGAATATTTATTAGTCCCGCCAAAAGATAAATTATTAGATGATTTTGTGATTCGTGTCTATTAGCCATGTCCAAAGATAAATTATTAGCTGATTTTGTGATTCGTGTCTATTAGCCATGTCCAAAGATAAATTATTAGCTGATTTTGTGATTCGTGTCTATTAGCCATGTCCAAAGATAAATTATTAGCTGATTTTGTGATTCGTGTCTATTAGCCACGTCCAAAGATAAATTATTAGCTGATTTTGTGATTCGTGTCTATTAGCCATGTCCAAAGATAAATTATTAGCTGATTTTGTGATTCGTGTCTATTAGCCATGTCCAAAGATAAATTATTAGCTGATTTTGTGATTCGTGTCTATTAGCCATGTCCAAAGATAAATTATTAGCTGATTTTGTGATTCGTGTCTATTAGCCACGTCCAAAGATAAATTATTAGCTGATTTTGTGATTCGTGTCTATTAGCCATGTCCAAAGATAAATTATTAACTGATTTTGTGATTCGTGTCTATTAACCCTGTCCAAAGATAAATTATTAGCTGATTTTGTGATTCGTGTCCTATTAGTCCAACCCAAAGATAAGTTATTAGCTGATTTTCTGAGAAATGAGTGTGGTCTAGCAAGCTAATAAGCCATGCTATCTCTGGATAACACCCATGATCTCCTTGTTTGTTGACTGTATATCGTGGAGCAGTCTGCCACCCCCTGATGGTGTCGTGCTTGTGTAGGTTTTCAAGTTCTCACTGTGGGCTTGCATCCGTGACAATAGTTCACGTGCATGGAATTTGGTGTGCGGCGGGAGATCATCGATGAACCGTGAGCAAAGACAGTAAAAGGCCAGGACCTCCTCTGACAGGATCATAAAATTAGTGCTAGACTTATTCCCTGCCTGCGCCAGTTTGTCAATGCATGATTTTAACCTGTCTGAAGCAGATCTGATAGAGTCAAAGTTCACAGGTTCTGTAAAATTTGGCTGGATATTGCCTCCGTCTCCTGCCGTGGATGGTGACTGCTGAGGGTCGGACATGTAACTCCCACTCATTGAAATAGATTCTAAGTATGGCCCTCCACCTGGTGTGGTGGGTAAGAGCTTCACACCCGTGGATCTATAGGCAACAGTCTCAGATCTGTTGGTTGGGGGAGCAGAATCAGCGGTAGAACAAACATCAGTGTTGACTAGATCTATATTCGTCTCCCTGGAAGTAGGAGAAGGCTGGAGCTTTTGCACGGAGTTGGAATTAAGGTTCACTGACGGTTTTGTGTAAATTTTGAACGAGCTTACATTGCTGGGTGTTCCATTAGACTGTAGGTGGTTATCTTCATTTCTAGATTTCAGACCAACCATCCAGGCAGGGGGTCGGTAAGCTTCTCCGCTGCTCATAATTGAACAGTCTGTAGTTACATTGTTGGGAGGCACTGTGGCCAAAGGTGGCTGGATCAGAAGCTGTGGCTGGTCTTGATTGACAAGTTCGTCCCCGTACTGGCGAGAAAACCGCGGACTTGGTTTTGGTTTGTTCAGCAAACCAAGGTCAGGAAAATGTGATGTATTGGGTGGTGCTGAGTGAGGTGGGGCAGGCTGTGGCGGGGAGTGGTCCACCAGGTAGGACAGCGGATCTGTGTCCGAGCGATGGACAGAAGTCGGGTGGTGATAGCCGGACGATGTAGCTGATGTGACCATCTGATCCGATGGAGTGAAGAGCTCAGACGGTGTGGTTGGCTTGCTGGAGGAGGAGAGGTCAGACTTGTGCCTCTGTAGCAAGCCTGAGTATTGAGACTTGACATTGGTTGTCTGTACTCCCTGGTGCTGATGTGAGCTGGGCAAGGGCACTCCGTCTCCGAGGCCATGCTGTGACTGAGACTTCACAAAGGCAGATGGTTTTAAATTTGGTTCTTGCTTAATGCCGGGATCTGAGTCTTCACTAATACCGTCAACCCTCTTGCCCGTAGCAGCCCCCACATTCCCTCCACTGCCAGTTTCTATGTTGTGATCTCCACCTAAAGCTGGACAGGAATTCACACTTGCACTGTCTGTACCTGAGTCATGATCATCTACAGAGGGTAGCTCATGGCCGTGGCTCTCTTGTTCTCTCTCCATTGATTCTAAATATGCTCCAATCCTGACCCCTTTAGGAATAGTCCCATATCTGTTTATTGCTTTGGCAACATTGGTTACATCTAACTTGCCCACTCTAGGAATGCTCTCCAACTCTGCTTCATCCACACTTACACTGTGGGTCAATTCAGGCGGCAAAGAATGCTCAGAAAGTTTTTTACGAGGCAGAAGTGCTGACCGCTGGGTAGGAAGCAGTGCCTTTTTGGGGTACTGCCCCGATCCTGGATGCCCCATGTCCTGACCACAGTCTAGTCTTTCTCCAGCTCGTCCTCCGAGACTTCTTGTACTGCTTCTTTCTGGAGCATGCTTGTCAAATGTTCTGGCATTGGCTTCTGAAATAAGGTACTTGGACCTGTCTATTTGAGCTGCCTTTAAGTTGTCCACCGATGTCTTGCTAGCCTTATCTTCCCTTATGAAGGTCGGAGAACCAGTCTGGCCTCCCTGTCCCTTCAAGACTGGTGTAGCTGATGAACTGTGTTGAGAATATGAGAAAGTTCTGTGAGCAGAATCTATCCCAAGGCCACTATCTACGAACTCTCCTTCTTCCACTAAGCACGAGCTTTCTATCTTAGCTTTTTGCAGACGTATACGATTCTTCAATTCCATATCTAAATCGCCAGCACCCGAATCAGGTGCTCCCTCTTTTACAGATGTAGTTCTGCGTGGTGGAAGGGGCGCTGACTTGCCAGATTTCTTTCTTGATGATTTTCTCGAAAGTACTTGGTTGACTTTTGCAGCAGTAACTTCTGCCTCATCTAGAGTGGAAAGGACTCGTCTTCCCACCGGTGGCGTTGGACCTGAATATGGAATATTGAAAACAATTTCTGTACATGACATCCTCACGATCCATACACTTAATACAATGTGCATATTATCATTAACATGATCTAAAAGAATAAAAAACATTGTTTCCACCCAAAACTGCTTGACCTACTTGGACACTGGGTCAAGGTTGGGTTATGTTACACACCATCGCTGTGCTGTCATGTAATGGTGGATGCCTTGAGATGGGACAAAGTGGTGAGATGAGACAAAGTGTTGAGATGGGACAAAGTGTTCAGAGAGTACAAAGTGGTGAGATGGGACAAAGTGTTGAGATGGGACAAAGTGTTGAGATGGGACAAAGTGTTGAGATGGGACAAAGTGTTGAGATGGGACAAAGTGTTGAGATGGGATAAAGTGTTGAGATGGGACAAAGTGTTGAGATGAGACAAAGTGTTGAGATGGGACAAAGTGTTGAGATGGGACAAAGTGTTGAGATGGGACAAAGTGTTGAGATGGGACAAAGTGTTGAGATGGGACAAAGTGTTGAGATGGGACAAAGTGTTGAGATGAGACAAAGTGTTGAGATGAGAGAAAGTGTTGAGATGGGACAAAGTGTTGAGATGTGACAAAGTGTTGAGATGGGACAAAGTGTTGAGATGAGAGAAAGTGTTGAGATGGGACAAAGTGTTGAGATGGGACAAAGTGTTGAGATGTGACAAAGTGTTGAGATGGGACAAAGTGTTCAGAGAGTACAAAGTGTTGAGATGGGACAAAGTGTTGAGATGGGACAAAGTGTTCAGAGAGTACAAAGTGTTGAGATGGGACAAAGTGTTGAGATGAGACAAAGTGTTGAGATGTGACAAAGTGTTGAGATGGGACAAAGTGTTGAGATGTGACAAAGTGTTGAGATGGGACAAAGTGTTGAGATGGGACAAAGTGTTGAGATGTGACAAAGTGTTGAGATGGGACAAAGTGTTGAGATGGGACAAAGTGTTGAGATGTGACAAAGTGTTGAGATGGGACAAAGTGTTGAGATGTGACAAAGTGTTGAGATGGGACAAAGTGTTCAGAGAGTACAAAGTGGTGAGATGGGACAAAGTGTTGAGATGGGACAAAGTGTTGAGATGAGAGAAAGTGTTGAGATGGGACAAAGTGTTGAGATGAGACAAAGTGTTGAGATGGGACAAAGTGTTCAGAGAGTACAAAGTGGTGAGATGGGACAAAGTGTTGAGATGGGACAAAGTGTTGAGATGGGACAAAGTGTTGAGATGAGAGAAAGTGTTGAGATGAGAGAAAGTGTTGAGATGTGACAAAGTGTTGAGATGTGACAAAGTGTTGAGATGGGACAAAGTGTTGAGATGGGACAAAGTGTTGAGATGGGACAAAGTGTTGAGATGGGACAAAGTGGTGAGATGGGACAAAGTGGTGAGATGGGACAAAGTGTTGAGATGAGAGAAAGTGTTGAGATGAGAGAAAGTGTTGAGATGGGACAAAGTGTTGAGATGGGACAAAGTGTTGAGATGAGAGAAAGTGTTGAGATGGGACAAAGTGTTGAGATGAGACAAAGTGTTGAGATGGGACAAAGTGTTCAGAGAGTACAAAGTGGTGAGATGGGACAAAGTGTTGAGATGGGACAAAGTGTTGAGATGTGACAAAGTGTTGAGATGGGACAAAGTGTTGAGATGTGACAAAGTGTTGAGATGGGACAAAGTGTTGAGATGGGACAAAGTGGTGAGATGGGACAAAGTGTTGAGATGAGAGAAAGTGGTGAGATGAGAGAAAGTGGTGAGATGGGACAAAGTGGTGAGATGGGACAAAGTGTTGAGATGAGAGAAAGTGGTGAGATGAGAGAAAGTGGTGAGATGGGACAAAGTGTTGAGATGGGACAAAGTGTTGAGATGGGACAAAGTGTTGAGATGGGACAAAGTGTTGAGATGGGACAAAGTGGTGAGATGGGACAAAGTGGTGAGATGGGACAAAGTGTTGAGATGGGACAAAGTGTTGAGATGGGACAAAGTGGTGAGATGGGACAAAGTGTTGAGATGAGACAAAGTGTTGAGATGGGACAAAGTGTTGAGATGTGACAAAGTGTTGAGATGGGACAAAGTGTTGAGATGTGACAAAGTGTTGAGATGGGACAAAGTGTTGAGATGGGACAAAGTGGTGAGATGGGACAAAGTGGTGAGATGAGACAAAGTGTTGAGATGGGACAAAGTGGTGAGATGGGACAAAGTGTTGAGATGTGACAAAGTGTTGAGATGTGACAAAGTGTTGAGATGGGACAAAGTGTTGAGATGGGACAAAGTGGTGAGATGGGACAAAGTGTTGAGATGAGAGAAAGTGTTGAGATGGGACAAAGTGTTGAGATGGGACAAAGTGGTGAGATGGGACAAAGTGTTGAGATGGGACAAAGTGTTGAGATGGGACAAAGTGTTGAGATGGGACAAAGTGTTGAGATGGGACAAAGTGTTGAGATGGGACAAAGTGTTGAGATGAGACAAAGTGTTGTCAGGTCAGGCCATCCTGTAACTGGTGAGATCACTGATGCACCCATGAAGACACCCCTGTAACCCCACACCACCCCTCTCTGTCAGCAGCCTGTGCCTCCTCTGGTCGGAGATTGGTCCATTCTTCGATGTTGTTCTCCCGACTCTTTTTGGTATGACCTCTTCGTCGTCTGCCTTGCCCCCTGCCATGCAGAATCGTATTTGCAAGACCATTTCATCTCGATATGTGGGACCGTACCAAGTGAGTTTCCATCTTTTTATCGTTGCCAAGAAGTCTTCAAAAGGCCCTATTGCGGTTGAAGTTCTTTCTTGTATTTCCTCATTTGTAACTTGGTCTTTGTGTGTGACGTTTAGAAATCTTCGGAAACATCTCATCTCCAAGGCCTGTATCCTCTGCTGCAGCTCAGCCGTAATTGTCCATGTCTCACAAGCATAGAGGAATATTGACATGACCAATGTATGCATTAATCTGATCTTTGTGCATATGGCTAACCGTTTGTCTTGGCAGACTTTGTTAAGCCGAACATGTGCCGCTGTTATCTGTATTATTCTGGCCAACACCTCACATTTTGATCCTTCATCACTGACAAGCGAACCCAGACATTTAAAACAGTTGACCACTTCGACTTCCTGGCCATTAGCTTTTACCCAAAACTGTTGAAGCCCTCGGTGTTGTTGGTCATTAATTTTGTCTTTCCAGTATTAATCTCCATATCATAGTCAAGAGCTATTTCCTCAAGTCTTCTGACCTATTCCCGTAGTTTCACCTCTGTGCCGCCAGCCTGGCGATGTCATCTGCGAAACAAAGGTTGATAATTGCTCGGCCCTCATATCTTGACACTACCAACATGATCTCCCAGTGTCTCACTCATAATTCCCTCAAGAAATATGTTGAAAAGGGTTGGGAAGATTGTACAACCCTATCTGACACCGACAGATGTGCGAATCCAGCTAGTCTCACGCACAACCCTACTCAGTGACCCTTTTACTACATGGATAGTAGAGTTGATGCATGAATACTACGTAGTTGTATATAGGGTTGCCAAACTCATCACATATAATTAAGTGCTACATACACCAGCTCTACCTGTGCGCATGCATGCTGTGACGAAGGATGAGAGCAGCTGTAGCGAAGACGACAGTAGTCAGACGGAGAAAAGAGCTCAGTTTTGGCCATCAGGAATTAGGTTGAAATACGTCCAGGGCCGACACTTTCGTTAGCATGCTTATCCCAGCAAAGGTATACAAGAGTGAGGTTTGGAGTCTGTGCAAATCAGACGCAGAGAAGCTTTGAATTACCGAAAGAGCAATGGAGCGAAGTGTTCTAAATATCTCCCTAAGAGATATCAGAAATACGGACATCCACAACCAGAGCTCGGGGATATCATTGACTCTGCGTTAATACGAAAGTACAGATGGCCGGCCATGTGGTCCGCATGACTGACGATAGATGAACGAGGAGGGTGTCTTTCTGGTGGTCATACAACTACAAATGCCCGCGTGGCCACCTACCAACAAGATGGAGAGATGACCTACACTAGGCACTTGGGTCATGATGGTAGTCCAGGGTGAAGGACAGACACAGATTCAAGCAGTTTTTGACTACCTGGCATCAGTCAATCTTACCTGATTGGTTACCAGGATTCAAATAATTATTTCCAAAACAGAAACAATGTGGCATTACGAACAAGAAAATAATAATTGAATATCAGATTGTGGTAGAAGGGAAGGTACCAAAGTAAATGACACATTTTGGGGTCGGCGTGGGCTAGTGGTTAAGTGACATGGCTCACAACCAGGAGGTGCTGGGTTCGATCCCCATCACAGCACCGGCTGTTACCCCTGGGAAGCAAACCCTTAGAAATGCAGGAGGAAGCAGACCCTTACATAAAATGCATGCTGAAGTCGGATGCACTGGGCCGACAGGCGCAAAATAAAAACCATGGTGTAACGCACACCACCTTGGGGAATAGAGGAATAAGGTGAAAGCAAAAATTTATAAAAAATGACACATTTAGGATACATTTATAATAGGTTGCAGAAATATGAAACAAGGACACCTACTTACTTACTTAGTTGCTCCTCTTCTACCGTGAGGTGTAGAGGTTTGCCAAAGAGAACGCCACACTGCTCTATCCGCCGTCCTTTTTTTTGGCCTCTTTCCAATCCAGCCCTCTATCACTTAGGGACTGTCGTATGTTGTCTTCCCAACGTACTTTGGGACGTCCTCGGGGTCTGCGTCCTTGACTTTTGATCTCCCATGACCGCTTTGGTATCCGATCTTCTTCCATTCTACAGACATGGCCAAACCACTGTAGTTGGGACTGCTCCACTCGTGTCTGCAGTGGTTGAACTTCAAGATTGCTACGTATTGTCTGGTTACGGATCTTGTCCCTTTTCGTCACCTGAACCGCCTTTCTTAAGTACCTCATTGCTGAAGTTTGTAATTGCCTTTCTTGGGCTGTAGTCATTGCCCATGACTCACATCCATATGTCAGGACAGGCACATAGGTCGAGCGGTATACATCCATCTTTGTTTTCCTGCTTATTTCTCTTCTACTGAGGAAACCTCTGTTTATTGCATGGAACAGTCTACCTGCTGCTGCCCTTCGTGCAGTTAACTCCTCTTTGATTCCTCCCCTGCTGTCTATTACCACTCCTAGATATTTAAAATTGCTGACCTGCTCTAGTGCTCGTGTTCCCAGGGTTATCTGATGTCTCTTTTCATCTCTGGCGATCACCATGGTTTTTGTTTTGGAGTTGCTGATGTGCATTCCTCTCTTCTTCAACTCTTCTTCCCAGACCTGCAAGTTGATCTGGAGATGTGCTTCGGTTTTCGTGATCAGGGCCACATCGTCTGCAAATGCTAGTTCCGATATGTAACTTGGTCTCATCTTCCAGTACCCTACTTCATACTTTTTTGTCCGTTCCTTGCAGGCTTTGATGACTTCATCCATGAGGAGTATGAAAAGGTAAAACAAGGACACCACGAGCTAAATAAGGTTTAACTGCAAGTATCCCTTGACCCTAGAGTCATCAAACTTGTCTTCATGCAGCCCTCAATTTTGTCCTTATGCAGCCAGTAAAATGGTGTGTGTGCAAGAAACTGGCTAACACAGAGAATATCACATGAAGCCCAGAAAATGTCATCCGAAGCACAGAAAATGTCATCCGAAGCACAGAAAATGTCATCCGAAGCACAGAAAATGTCATCCCAAGAACAGAAAATGTCATCACAAGCACAGAAAATGTCATCCGAAGCACAGAAAATGTCATCCGAAAAACACAGTAAATGTCATCCGAAAAAAAACCACAGAAAATATCCCAAGCACAGAAAATGTCATCCGAAGCACAGTAAATATCCCCCAAAGCACAGATGTCACATGATGTATAGAAAAACGCTAGCTTACATATTTCAAACATTTCAGGAAAAAAATGAATTAACAAAACATTTGGTAATACCTGCACTATTTCGACCATCATTCAAGAATTCAGCCGAATCCTGACTTCGGTTTTTCTTGGATGGTAAGCCTGGTGGTTTTTTCTCGGTCTTCTCCAACTCCTTTTCGACTTCTGCATGAAAGACATTGACAGACATTAGGAACAACGTAGAACATTATGTCAACTTATTCATGTCTAAACTCAAAGCAAATGATATTATTTACAGCTGCAACAAATAATGTAATAGACGCGATAATGCTGTCGAACTTCTTGTATTAAATTAGTGTTACCTCGAGCTGGGGAGAGGAGGAAGACTAACGTCTGGTCAGACAAAATATACTGATCAGACATATTAGTGGGATCAAGACGCTGAGCAGCCCATGAGCTGCAGTGGTCAGCGACCCATAGCTGACTGCTAGCGTCAGGGCCAGCGAACGAAAGCTGCCAAGACCCTTCTACACCTCAACGCGGTGATCCTGGATAACAGGCTGCAGCAGGGCAGACTGGCTAAGGAGAAGGGATCGAAGAGGGAATGCTAACCCGGTACTCAAAAAATGCTTGCTGAAGTCGGATGTGTTTGACTGAAAGGTGCAAATATCGCAGTCAAGCTGTAAACTACAACACAACGCATTCCGTTCTCTGGACTACATTCTGCTACTTAAAGCCCTTTCAGGGTTTGGTAGTGGGAGATTGAGAATGAACGAAGCCAAGCCAGACATATTAGTCAGGGCCAGGTAAAATATACTGATTAGACATGTTAGTCTAGGTCAGGCAAAACATACTGGTCAAGACCCTCACCTCGGCTTCCTAGTAGCCCTCCCTGGAAACGGGTTTTCATGGTAGCCTGGCTGATGAGGTGAGGGATCGACGTGATTCCCGAAGTAGTAAGTGACACGCAGATGAAGCCAAGTATACCTTCATCAGCATGCTCGGGATGAGAGAAAAGCTACTACAACATGCCACTTGACGTCCTTCTCAGGGCACACAAAAGAAAGAGACTTACTTACTCATTGTGGGCATTCACAAACAACAACCACCGTGGGCTGAGACTAGGCTCGGGAGAACAGAAGAACTGTATCATCATCTGACTAGTGTCTGATGAAGGTAGAACGTTAGCGACAGAATGACCAGCAGTCTAGGTCAGGAATGAAAAATACATATATAGGGGTCTTATTCATAATTATTGTCCTTCGAATATCCACTGACCCCTATTTTGGGACACCTTGAGTCACCGTTGCTCTGGTTCTAGCGATGGTACTTCAATCTCTATTCAACATTTTCTTACATTGTGACTCCCAGTTTAGCACATGATGATGATCATATCTGTTGACCACATGTGATAAAGACCACTCTCTTTGTTCAACCATGTGGATAGTATTTTCTCTTGCTGTGTCCGCTGAAATGAGTGATGTGCTCTGTGATTTGGATTATAGTGAGATAAAAACTGTGCCATTTGTCAACCTCTCTATCTCGTCCTGAGCTACCTTTGGCCAGAGACAAAACATTATCGAGACGATTGGAGATAGTACAAGTTGCAGATTGTTGTCCTCAGCACAGTGCTAACTCCTGAAGCTTTTCCCGTAAACATGTATTCCGCAAGGCAGTGGTCCAACTGTAAAATGTTGCATAACATATATTATGCTCGTCAACAGAAGAACAAAGTAAAAGAAGAAGACAAAATGAGGTTAAAGGAGCAATAATTTTCTGCCAGTTAACAATATTCTTGTATAAGCTACTTGTACCGAGTTCTTCACTCATGACATGATGTTCTCTCTGGTAGCAGATCATAAGGACCCTTCTTATAATCTAGGGATTTCTAGAGAAAGGCGGGGCGGGTCTTTTAGAAGGCTTACGATTATGGGGATAAGTCGATCCTTACCTTGTTGGTGAAGGTGTTGTAACAAAGCATGTTTCCAGGTGCACGGGGTTGGTGTGAGATGGGATCTGGGTCAGCATGTTGTACTTAAACCTGCCATGAGGTGGGGATTTTGATCAGTGTGTTGTACCTGACCGTGATGCGAGTCTTGGTCAGTGTCGTTAACTTGACCCTAACATCAAGTAGGGAACTTGGATAGTATATTGCACCTGACTCTGACAGGAGACGAGGTTTTGGTCAGTATGCTGACCCTGACATTAGACTAGCTTTTGGTCAGTATGCTAACCCTGACATGAGACGATGTTTTGGTCAGTATGCTAACCCTGACATGAGACAAGGTTTTGGTCAGTATGCTGACCCTGACATTAGACTAGGTTTCGGTCAGTATGCTAACCCTGACATTAGACGATGTTTTGGTCAGTATGCTAACCCTGACATGAGACGAGGTTTTGGTCAGTATTATGACCCTGACATTAGACTAGGTTTTGGTCAGTATGCTAACCCTGACATGAGACGAGGCTTTGGTCAGTATGCTGACCCTGACATTAGACTAGGTTTTGGTCAGTATGCTAACCCTGACATGAGATGAGGTTTTGGTCAGTATGCTGACCCTGACATTAGACTAGGTTTTGGTCAGTATGCTAACCCTGACATGAGACGAGGTTTTGGTCAGTATGCTGACCCTGACATTAGACTAGGTTTTGGTCAGTATGCTAACCCTGACGTTAGTGGCTTGGCACTGTTCTCCAGCACCTCACAGAGCAATACATAACTCCATTACCTTCATTAATACTGGACTTCTCAAACATGTTCTCCAACAGAAAGTGGATCTCCTTGAAGGTTGGCCTATCCTTTGGTTCCCACTGCCAGCCTATGAAGGAGATGAAGTGACAGAGTTAGTAGCAACACTCTTCTATCTTTCACTGTAAACAAAAGACAAATGTTCTGACAGGTACACAACAATAAACAATGGTTGAAGAGATTTTGTTCTTGAGGCTCATGGTTTCTGCAAGACTGGTTAGCCTGCCTCATGCTCAATCCTCCTTAGCCAGCCTCATACACAACCCACCTTAGCCAGCCACAAGCTCATCTTCTACACCATCAAGGCTGGTAATTCACTGGTAACTCAGCCTTTACCGGAGCTAATCTGAGGCCATCTGCTGCACCATCAAAGCTGGTAACTCACTGGTAACTCAGCCTTTACCAGAGCTAATCTGAGGCCATCTGCTGCACCATCAAAGCTAGTAACTCACTGGTAACTCAGCCTTTACCAGAGCTAATCTGAGGCCATCTGCTGCACCATCAAAGCTGGTAACTCACTGGTAACTCAGCCTTTACCAGAGCTAATCTTAGGCCTTCTGCTGCAACATCAGGATGGTTACAATATTCCAATGCAATCACAACAACTAGCTGACAGACACTGACAAACACAAGCTGGCAACTCACACTTGAGCATCAGGGTGTGGATCTCTGGGGGAGTTCCTGGAGGTCGTTCCATCCTGTAGCCCTTCTCCAGCAGGTGATAGACTTCAGTCAGGTCTACCCCTGGGTACGGAGACATGCCAAATGTGGCTAGCTCCCACAGCAGGACCCCGAAAGCTGTAGAAGGTCAGAAAGAACAGTTTGAGGTTGTTATAAAAACCAACATGACTACATTAGGTCATTGTTTTAAAGATAATATAATTTATTTCTGCATTTATTTCCATAACTGGTGGGCCCATGGAGGATTATATGACTGATGAATGAAGACTGATTGTTCCTGTAGTCATGATGTGTGATCTCTTATATGACTGATGAATGAAGACTGATTGTTCATGCAGTCATGACATTAGATCTCTTATAGAATAATAAATGCAAGCCCCGCCAGAGTTTTGAACCTTTGTCTCCTCAGTCAAAAGACTTATCAAAACTGTTCAGCCACTCACCATTGCTATCATAGCCATTCAGCCGCTCACCCTTATTATCTGACATAAATGTATTCCGTGACAACCTACACAATGCAAGTCATACATGTCAGCACTAATCATATATATTATCATTTTTATATTAGCACAAGTCACATACATTAGTAACATTACGTAGGCACTATTGTGTAAGCACTTTCAAATATGTTAGCACTAACCGTTAAGATTAGCATTGGTAGATAAGAGTAACATGAGTTTCAGGTGAGACATACTGATAAAGGTCGGAGAGAAGTGGAACATTGAGTTTCAGGTGAGACATACTGATAAAGGTGGGAGCAAAGAATAATCAGGTTCAGGTGAAACATACTGATCAAGGTGAGAGCAAAGAATAATCAGGTTCAGGTGAAACATACTGATCAAGGTGAGAGCAAAGAATAATCAGGTTCATGTGAAACATACTGATCAAGGTGAGAGCAAAGAATAATCAGGTTCAGGTGAAACATACTGATCAAGGTGAGAGCAAAGAATAATCAGGTTCATGTGAAACATACTGATCAAGGTGAGAGCAAAGAATAATCAGGTTCAGGTGAAACATACTGATCAAGGTGAGAGCAAAGAATAATCAGGTTCAGGTGAAACATACTGATCAAGGTGGGAGCAAAGAATAATCAGGTTCAGGTGAAACATACTGATCAAGGTGAGAGCAAAGAATAATCAGGTTCAGGTGAAACATGCTGATCAAGGTGGGAGCAAAGAATAATCAGGTTCAGGTGAAACATACTGATCAAGGTGAGAGCAAAGAATAATCAGGTTCAGGTGAAACATACTGATCAAGGTGAGAGCAAAGAATAATCAGGTTCATGTGAAACATACTGATCAAGGTGAGAGCAAAGAATAATCAGGTTCAGGTGAAACATACTGATCAAGGTGAGAGCAAAGAATAATCAGGTTCATGTGAAACATACTGATCAAGGTGAGAGCAAAGAATAATCAGGTTCAGGTGAAACATACTGATCAAGGTGAGAGCAAAGAATAATCAGGTTCAGGTGAAACATACTGATCAAGGTGGGAGCAAAGAATAATCAGGTTCAGGTGAAACATACTGATCAAGGTGAGAGCAAAGAATAATCAGGTTCAGGTGAAACATGCTGATCAAGGTGGGAGCAAAGAATAATCAGGTTCAGGTGAAACATACTGATCAAGGTGAGAGCAAAGAATAATCAGGTTCAGGTGAAACATACTGATCAAGGTGGGAGCAAAGAATAATCAGGTTCAGGTGAAACATACTGATCAAGGTGAGAGCAAAGAATAATCAGGTTCAGGTGAAACATGCTGATCAAGGTGGGAGCAAAGAATAATCAAGTTCAGGTGAAACATGCTGATCACAACCCCCATCTCACATCCTTGATAGGCTCCTGGAAACAGCATGCTTCACAGCAGTCTGGCCAACAAGGTGGAGGTCAAAACTGTAATCCCCCCCATTATGGTGAGCTTACTGAGAAACCTCACACTGCACTAAAATTAGGGTAACCCCGGTCCAACCTTCTCAAACACATCTCAGGATATACGAAGAGCCACTGAAATCCACCACCAAACATTGTCCTGAGTTAAGTTTGAGCACTAGACTCATTAAAAAAAAATAAACGACAGAATTCGCTATTTTAAGGCTGAACCATCATTTAGATTGATAATGACATCTGAAATTTCATTTAAATGATATCAACTGTTTCTCTTCACTTAACTTAGTCACTCCTCTTCTACCACTGTAATACTTGCAATCGAATGTGCATACAAACAGGTGACTGGCCTGTTGTGTACATGCATGATGGAGGGGCTGCCTCCTCTCGGACTTGATGCCGGTCACTATTGGGCAGGAATTTCATTACCTTTAGAATTTTTGCTCTGACAAGACTCCTGCTCTTTTCAATTTTCAACTGATAAAAGTTCTTTTACACACAGAGTATACACAGGCCCTCTGAGTTTAATCGTCAGTCTCCAATAGGACTAGGCACAGATCTCATTTACTTGAGTCTAAGGAACGACTAAAACTGGTAAGATTCGAACTGCTCACTATTTCGAGTTGAGAGGCAAGCGAGCACCTTAGTTTTTGGCGATAACGACCACTCAACTGTTTATTAAACTTTTCATTGTATCAGGTTCTGCTAATTTTGTAACAACTTTATGTTTTGTTTATCTAGATGTTGCAGATAGCATTCAGTCAGATATCAACCTGACCTATGTCATGTGACTTGGCTGATGATGGGACTGATATTGTTTACGAAACTGAATGACGTCAAACAAAATTGGTTGTTGTTGTTTGTGAATGCCCACAATGAGTATTACCCTTTTGTGGGCCCTAAAGGACATTGAGTGGCAGGTTGCAGTAGCTATCCTCACATTTCGAGCGTGCTGATGAAGGTGAACCAGGGTCCTCTAGGCGGTTGTGCAACGCTTGGCTTCATATACCTGTCACTCACTACTACGGGGATCACGTCGATTCCTTCACCTCGTTAACCAGGCCGCCACGAAAACAGCTCGTTTCCAGGGAAGGCTACTTGGAAGCTGAGGTGAGGGTCTTGGTCAGTATGTTTTGCCTGACACTGACTAACATGTCTGACCAGTATGTTTTGCCTGACCCTGACTAACATCTTTGACCAGTATATTTTGCCTGATTCTGACTAACACGTCTGACCAGTATGTTTTGCCTGACCCTGACTAACATATTTGACCAGTATATTTTGCCTGATTCTGACTAACACGTCTGACCAGTATGTTTTGCCTGATCCTGACTAACATGTCTGACCAGTATGTTTTGCCTGACCCTGACTAACATGTCTGATCAGTATATTTTACCTGATTCTGACTAACACGTCAGACCAGTATGTTTTGCCTGACCCTGACTAACATGTCTGACCAGTATGTTTTGCCTGATCCTGACTAACATGTCTGACCAGTATGTTTTGCCTGACCCTGACTAACATGTCTGATCAGTATATTTTGCCTGACCTTAACTAACATGTCTGATCAGTATATTTTGCCTGACCAAACGTTAGATTTCCTTCCCAAACACAATTGGTAGAGCACTCTCATAAGTGGTGTTGCTGCTACACATAGGGTTAGGTCAGAGAGGAAAAGACGTGTCAGTCACAGGAAATAGGTAAGGATGAGGAAAACCATGCAGCATGTACGTTCGTCCCACCATGAAAAAAGGGCAGCATAAATAAGCTGGAGTTTTCTCCACATGTACTGGTTGCAACATAACTCAACATAACTCACCCCAAACATAGATTAACATAACTCACCCCAAACATAACTCAACATAACTCACCCCAAACATAACTCACCCCAAACATAACTTAACATAACTCACCCCAAACATAACTCAACATAACTCACCCCAAACATAACTCAACATAACTCACCCCAAACATAACTCAACATAACTCTCCCCAAACATAACTCAACATAACTCACCCCAAACATAACTTAACATAACTCACCCCAAACATAACTCAACATAACTCACCCCAAACATAACTCAACATAACTCACCCCAAACATAACTCATCCCAAACATAACTCAACATAACTCACCCCAAACATAACTCATCCCAAACATAACTTAACATAACTCACCCCAAACATAACTCAACATAACTCACCCCAAACATAACTCACCCCAAACATAACTTAACATAACTCACCCCAAACATAACTCAACATAACTCACCCCAAACATAACTCAACATAACTCACCCCAAACATAACTCAACATAACTCACCCCAAACATAACTCAACATAACTCACCCCAAACATAACTTAACATAACTCACCCAAAACATAACTCACCCCAAACATAACTCAACATAACTCACCCCAAACATAACTTAACATAACTCACCCCAAACATAACTCAACATAACTCACCCCAAACATAACTCAACATAACTCACCCCAAACATAACTCAACATAACTCACCCCAAACATAACTCAACATAACTCACCCCAAACATAACTCAACATAACTCACCCCAAACATAACTCAACATAACTCACCCCAAACATAACTCAACCCAAACATAACTCTCCCGAAACATAACTCATATAACTCACCCCAAACATAACTCAACATAACTCACCCCAAACATAACTCAAAATAACTCACCCCAAACATAACTCACATAACTCAACATAACTCACCCCAAACGTCCGATCTTGTGGAGAATCGGTTAAATGCTAAACCTTCTGGGGCAGTCCACTTGATGGGGAACTTGGCTCCAGCATGAGCAGTGTATGTGTCATCCTTCATTAGTCTTGCTAAGCCAAAGTCAGCCACCTTTACAATATTGGCCTCTCCCACTAAACAGTTCCTGGCAGCTAAATCCCTGTTGCAGGAAATTGAAAAACAGCATGAGGTTCAGCGATAGAAAACATTTGTCATCAATCAACAAGTACAGATGGCTTGGCGCTTCTTTAGTTCTCAATCACCCACTGCCAGGCGGCGAGAAGGGCTTTGCAAGTAGCAGGATGTAGTCCAGAGAACGGAATGTAGTTTACAGCTTGACTGCGATTTTTGCACCTTTCGGCCCAACACATTCGACTTCAGCAGGCATTTTTTGAGTAACGGGTTAGCCTTTCCTCTCGATCCCTTCTCCTTAGCCAGTCTGCTCTGTTGCAGCCTGTTAACCAGGATCACCACGTGGAGCTGTGAAAGGGTCTTGGCAGCTCTGGTTCGCTGGCTCTAACGCTAGTAGACAGATTTGGGTGGCTGACTGCTGCAGCTCATGCGCTGCTCGCCGACTTGATCCCAACAAGTACAGATGATAATGCTTCTTCTCCGTATCTTGATGCCCCCAGTACTATTTGAGCTTATTTAAGATGCACGTGTCTATATTGTTAGTTTCCATGTAAAATTACCATTTATTTGTATTTTAGCCTTTATTTGTGTTAAGGCTTATTATGCAAGTCCCGAGTGGTCCCACGGGGTCTATGTGTATGACAAAGACAAGAATAGCACCACTGCCCCACAGAGAGCATGTCATAAGAGGCGACTAACTGTGTGACATGGCATAACACTGGCCATGGTTAGGTGGTTTGTTAAGAGCAGCGTAGATTGCGCCTAACAGGCTGCAAGTCTATTTATCTCTAGTGTTTGAGTCTATTAAGATGGAGTGTTCTGGGAACTACCACTTGTTTTAAGGCATTCCAGAAGGCAGATCTGTCCATGGAGACAAAGGCAGCCTTGAGTTCGACATAAGTGTTGTCGAGAGAGTTCAATCTCTGGTGCATCTCCTTGAGTAATTGAAGAGCAAGGACGGCAAAGATAGTGGAACGACAGGCAGTCAAGTCAGACTGTTGGGGGAGCTGACTCCTTTTCAACAAAGGTTGGATGTAGAAGAGGAGTGTGTGGGCAAAGACTTTTCTGGGGACAGACAGCAATGTGATGGGCCCGTAGCTGTTTCATTCAGACGTCCTTTTCCTTTGAGCAGGAGATGACACAGTGTACCTGGTCTGACATGGCACCTTAAGTTGCAAACTGGTTTTGAATTGCAATGGAATATTGCTTGACCAAGACGAGGTCAATATCAATGTTGTAGCCAGCTGTTGGTTTCACTTGGAGTGTGGTATTTGGCTGAAAATGTAATGCTGGATACAAGTGGGTAGTGCTCAGTGCTGGCGGAGGCCTATGCGATAATACGAACTGTATAATTGAACTATACCTGGGTTTCTTGAGTATGTGGGCCAGGTGTATTTTTGGTTTGGTAGTCATTGGATATCCTGGCGTATGTCTTTTTGTTTGACCATGGACTAGTAATCCTGAAGCCAAATGAGGAGCAGAAGGAAATACATCTAGCGTTGTTGTCATTTGAGGTACTGTTTCTGAAAGGACTAGTGTTCCATTTGCAGGCCATTCTTCAAGTCTTTAGCAACAATATTACCAACGTAGTTATCTGCCCATGGTGACATCATCAGATATTATTTTGTCTTGATGTAACTTACGCTGTATTTGGATTATAGTGAGGAAGAAACTGCGCTGGTTATCAGCCTCACTCTCTGGTCCCAAGCTGCCTTTGACCAGTGGCAAGACATAAGTCAAGACAACTGGAGGTAACTCAGGATGGAGGGACTCAGATCCTACCTCTCTTGAGACCAGGGGTCACTTAAAATTTTCCAGAATTAGATCGCCAACCGCTTCTGTTCATCGCTTTGGGAGGAGAGTGCCTGACCTCTTGACCACAGCAACCCCCAGATGACTCTGAAGAGTCTGTAGACAACCAGTTTTACATTCCAGTTGTGTAGTTTCATCAGAAAGTGACCAGCGGACGATTGGGATGGTTATACCCCCGAAGTCACCAGTGCACAGTCATGCTGGCGCTGTAGGGGTCTAGACTGATGGATCTGGGGTTGTCATTGGCTATCACTTTCCTGATCAGAAGGTCAGTAATGATCTGGAAAGATGGTTTCGCTAGTACCGTGCTGCTGTAGCACCACTCCGTCCGCCTCAACCTTCTACTGTTTACCTGGAAATTGCCTGCCCCTTGAGAAGTGCACCAATGAGGATGCTGGAATGTGATTTTCATAGATTTTCTGCATGAAAACGGGTTGTGTAGACAAAACGCCAGGACGATAGTTGACCAGGTCTCAGTGGCCTACAGTAGTCAATGACGTGGACAACAATACTGCCAACTTACATGACAATGGCACTGTGTTTCCAATTTCTATCGCCAATTTTCAGGTTATCACTTGACTTCTTATTATGATAGGGTGTGGGTTTCTGGAAGCTAAAGGCTCAACTCTTAATACAGCTGTGTTATTTTCTCTGTTTCCTTCCTTATGATGCGTAGGGCCAACACCTTTGATGGCTCCTCACAGGAAGTTTCTGTCAGAGCACTTTGGGTGCTCTTGTAGTGTGTTTATGTAGCTACATTTGGTTTGTGATGAGGAGGCTGCCAGTCCCATGCACATCTGTCTTTAATTATGTACATGGAGGTGTTGTTATCTTATATTCTGTCCTCCACAGTGAGGGTCTAGGGAACTCCATGGAGAACAACGTGTTATAGATACCAGAGGCAGAAGATGCAGCAGTGAATGGGCTGGCAGCAGTGAATGGGTTGGCAGCAGTCAACGACTCGTAGCTGGCTGCCTGCATCAGGGTCAGTGACCCATGACTGACCATGATCCTATTCTGCCTACAAGTGGCGGCCCTGTAAACAGACTGCAACCATACAGTATGGCTAAGAGACTAGGGATTGAATTGTCCCAAAAATGCTGAAATCTGAAATGTCAAGTTGAAAGGTGCAGATACTGCAGAATGTCACAAACATTCTTTTCAGAACTAATGCACAAAAAATATAAGATTCACAAAATGTGAAGTAAAACATGCTTTTTATTAGAATGAAACTACACAAACACAGGTGAGACAGTGTCTACCTTTGTATACAATTTCACTATTTGAATGGAACCAAACAAACACAGGTGAGAAGGCGCATACCTGTGTATAAAACTTCTAGCCTCCAAGTAAGCCATGGCCGAAGCAATCTGGGTAGCCATGTACATGAGAACCGTGGGACCAATGTCATCCTTGTTGGAGCAGCGGAGATAGTCCAAAAGGTTACCACCTGGCATGAACTCTGTCACAATGTAGAAAGGTGGCTCCCTTGTGCACACACCTGTAAAGGTAGAATCCCATGAGCTGATAACTATACACTAAACCATGCATCTGTAACCTATGGCCCACAAGCCTCATCTGACCTGCCAACCACAAATATTGGTTTCTGCCAGCTGAAAACATCTGGGTCGTAATCTCAAAACTAAATATTTAGAAATTAAACATTGTTTTTAATACCCTAAGTTATGAACTTTGTTCCAGTAATTCATTTTGCACACATAGCAGTGCCAGACACTGACTTTCATAACCAATCTTGTTTATAAAACTTTACAACTTTTTCTTTCAATAATTTTGGCATTGTCAGACTGGCATGTCTGTGGATTTTCTTTCCACCACGGGCAGAAATGTACTGTCTTGACACTAAGTAATTATGGAGGGACATTAGCAATGCCCCAAGATATGGTTCACTGTGTTCATTCCTTGCCACCAGTGGTCCACTGGTTTGGTCAAGTTCTAAAAGGCACGTAGACAATTGACCAAAAGACAATTGGATCATCCCATCCTGGGCTATTGTACTCATATGTGCCTAGATTCTGTCTCCATGTGTTAAGCCTAGATTCTGTCTCCATATGTTGTGCCTAGATTCTGTCTCCGTATGTTGTGCCTAGATTCTGTCTCCGTGTGTTGTGCCTAGATTCTGTCTCCGTGTGTTGTGCCTAGATTCTGTCTCCGTGTGTTGTGCCTAGATTCTGTCTCCATGTATTGTGCCTAGATTCTGTCTCCATATGTTGTGCCTAGATTCTGTCTCCGTATGTTGTGCCTAGATTCTGTCTCCGTGTGTTGTGCCTAGATTCTGTCTCCGTGTGTTGTGCCTAGATTCTGTCTCCGTGTGTTGTGCCTAGATTCTGTCTCCATGTATTGTGCCTAGATTCTGTCTCCATGTATTGTGCCTAGATTCTGTCTCCATGTGTTGTGCCTAGATTCTGTCTCCATGTGCTGTGCCTAGATTCTGTCTCCATGTGCTGTGCCTAGATTCTGTCTCCATGTGCTGTGCCTAGATTCTGTCTCCATGTGCTGTGCCTAGATTCTGTCTCCATGTATTGTGCCTAGATTCTGTCTCCATGTATTGTGCCTAGATTCTGTCTCCATGTATTGTGCCTAGATTCTGTCTCCATGTATTGTGCCTAGATTCTGTCTCCATGTATTGTGCCTAGATTCTGTCTCCATGTATTGTGCCTAGATTCTGTCTCCATGTATTGTGCCTAGATTCTGTCTCCATGTATTGTGCCTAGATTCTGTCTCCATGTGCTGTGCCTAGATTCTGTCTCCATGTATTGTGCCTAGATTCTGTCTCCATGTGCTGTGCCTAGATTCTGTCTCCATGTGCTGTGCCTAGATTCTGTCTCCATGTATTGTGCCTATATTCTGTCTCCATGTGCTGTGCCTAGATTCTGTCTCCATGTGCTGTGCCTAGATTCTGTCTCCATGTGCTGTGCCTAGATTCTGTCTCCATGTGCTGTGCCTAGATTCTGTCTCCATGTATTGTGCCTAGATTCTGTCTCCATGTGCTGTGCCTAGATTCTGTCTCCATGTGCTGTGCCTAGATTCTGTCTCCATGTATTGTGCCTAGATTCTGTCTCCATGTGTTGTGCCTAGATTCTGTCTCCATGTGTTGTGCCTAGATTCTGTCTCCATGTGTTGTGCCTAGATTCTGTCTCCATGTGTTGTGCCTAGATTCTGTATCCATGTATTGTGCCTAGATTCTGTCTCCATGTGCTGTGCCTAGATTCTGTCTCCATGTATTGTGCCTAGATTCTGTCTCCATGTATTGTGCCTAGATTCTGTCTCCATGTGCTGTGCCTAGATTCTGTCTCCATGTATTGTGCCTAGATTCTGTCTCCATGTGCTGTGCCTAGATTCTGTCTCCATGTGCTGTGCCTAGATTCTGTCTCCATGTGCTGTGCCTAGATTCTGTCTCCATGTGCTGTGCCTAGATTCTGTCTCCATGTATTGTGCCTAGATTCTGTCTCCATGTGTTGTTAGTGTCAGGAATGCCACACTTGTCTTTTAAATTCTGGTCTGCATCTATATCCACTGGCATGTCAAGTGTGCTGCCCAAATCAGTAAAGGCCTACACCTCTTCCAAAGACCCCCCCCCCCCCCGAGAAAATTGCTGCACTAATACGATTTGTGTGTAGATAGTTCAATAAAATATTCTAAATACAGGAAGATTTCAAAACAAGACGGCAACTTGTACCAGAAATAAGAAGAACAATGAACAACAGCGTGCAAAGAGAATGGTTTGTGTTCGACGGAGGCACATAGATGAAGGGATGACAAACTTAAGAAGATCCAGCATATAGTACAACTTACCTAAGAGCTGGACTAAGTTTGGGTGTTTCATCTCTTTCATGATGGCTGCTTCTTCCAAGAAGTCCTTGAGAGCCATAGTGTCCTCCTTGAGGGTCTTCACAGCCACAGTCTTACTGTAGCGTTTCCACACCGCCTCATAGACATCCCCATACTGTCCCCCACCTGCAAGTAGGCAACCAAAGGTTATTATTTCACCTCAAACTTACTTCTATTCTTCTCTTCTTGATTACGCTGTGTACATAATTCTGCTTGTTTTCAGCATTTCGGCTACCTCTTCTATTTTTTTCTCTCATTTGTCTAGTCTCTGCGGAGTGCATTGCAGTGTGTTTTATACCTTAACGACACACTGCATCCTAATTGAGCACATTTTTTAAATGTGTAAATTTCTCATAGAGGCTCGACCTTGCCTTTTTATAAATGCAACAACTACAAGCAAGTTTGAGCTAAGAGTCATGCCACTACCTGTTTCATCTAATTCAGCTGTGGTTATAAAAACCTTTGACTTATCTTACGTCTAATGGAAGATATACAAACACAATTCAAAATCAGTTTCACATAAGAACAGTATTGTTTTTACTCAAGTGAATAATCCTTTATCTAAGATTTGAACTGATGAAACAGGACAATGTTACATTTGCCAAGTAACTACATCACATCAGTTGATGTTAAATGCCCACAATGAATTTTGTGCGCCCTGAAAAGGGCTGTAGCTTGCAGATGAAGGTGCGCCACGATCCTCCAGGCTGTTGTGCTATGCTTCACTTCATCTAGTGATGCTCACTAGTACAGGGATCAAATCGATCTACATCTCGTCAGCCAGACTGCCTTGAAAACAGCCTGCTTCCAGGGAAGGCTACATAGAAGAGAGATAGTGGTCTTGGTCTGTATATTGTGCCTGACCCAGATGCGACGTACTGGTCAGCATATCGTGCCTGACTCTGATGTGATGTCCTGGTCAGCATATCGTGACTGACCCTGATGCGACGTCCTGGTCAGCATATCGTGCCTGACCCTAACACGATGCCCTGGAAAATATATTGTGCCTGACCCTGATGTGATGTCCTGGTCAGTATATTGTGCCTGACCCTGATGTGATGTCCTGGTCAGTATATTGTGCCTGACCCTGATGTGACGTCTTGGTCAGTATATAGTGCCTGACCCTGTTGTCCTGGTCTGTTTATCGTGTCTGACCCTGACGCGACATCCTGGTCAGTATGTTTTCAGCCCTATGCACTCTAACCTAAATGTGTCTTTATCGTGGATTGGTCAAAGAAAAATAAAACAGCATCTCATTTGTCCTGTGAGAAACACGAAAACAGCCACATAAACTCACAAATATAATAAATATGCATTTATCAATATATCAAGGATTGGCCAATGAAAAATACACAGCATTTAGAAAAAGATATGCCAGAAAGCATCTGTGGTAACTTATCAGCTGTCCCCACTGCTTAGGTACCCGAGCATTACTTGACAACAAAGCACCAGCTGATAAACAGTATATTTATGCCGACTCTGTGCTATCAGTGCCAAACATGGCCTCTGCTAGGGCTCGTGAGAGCAGAATTTCAACGTATGAAATGAAGTGTTTGAGGAATGTCAACGGTGTTACCAGGAGAGACAGAATGAGGAACAACAACATTCGTAGTATGGTCGGCACTACGGCTTGTGTCAAATACATTTCCAGGCAGAAAATAAGTTGGTCTGGTCATCTCATGAAAATGCACACCTCATCAACTTCCATTGATGGCTTACAATGCTGGTAGATCTGGCTACAGGACGCCCGCGAGGCAAATGGATAGACGACAGAGTGATTGTACAGCGACACAGGTTAACATTGATTGACGCAATGCATGCACTTGGCGCAGGATGGACGACTGAAGCTCCCTACGACGGTCAAAGGCACGAGTGTAAATAAAACTAATTATGTCAGTATACGTTGGTTACTTTTCTCATGTAAACTGCATTTCTTCTTCTTCAGCATTTTGTCATGAAAGGGACGTTGTGATGTTGTATTGTAGTTTACAGCGAGGCTGCAATATCTGTGCCTTATGACCTGACATATCTGGTTTCGGCTGGCTTTTTTGGGAACTGGGTTCGCCTTCCTGCTGCCATCCCTATTCTCTTTGCCAAGCTACACAGGTGCAGCCTGTTTCCAGGGCTGCCACTTGGAGACCGGATATGGTCTGGGTCAACTCTCATTCGCTGATTCGCTGACTCTGATGCAAGTAGCCAGCTACGATAGAGCCCTTTCAACCACAGACAGGGGATCAAGACGCTGAGCAGCGCATGAGCTGCAGCAGTCAGCAATCCAAATCTGTCTACTAGCTTCAGTAAACCAGAGCTGCCAAGATCCTTCTACATCTCCATGTGGTAATCCTGGATAACAGGCTGCAACAGAACAGACTGGCTAAGGAGAAGAGATCGAAGAAAGAAAGCTAATCCGGTACTCAAAAAATGCCTGCTGAAGTCGGATGTGTCGCACTGAAAGGTGCAAATATCGCAGTCAAGCTGTAAACTACAACACAATGCATTCCGTTCTCTGGACTACATTCTACTAATTGCAAAGCCCTTTTCCGGGCTTGGTAGCGAGAGATTGAGAACGAACGAAGCCAACCATAGACAGTCTTTGGTATCAAGTTGTACTGAAGTCGCTCATATTATATGTGGTAAATGAAAACATATTTCTCTTAGTTTTCATTTCTTGTTTGTATGTGACGATTGGCCCCCATGCTCCTTCTGGAGCAAAGCAAGCAAGAAAAGATGAAGATTCAGAGATAAAAGATGAAGATACACAGAGAAACAATTAACATGCTTGGCTACGCTGATGGTGTGTACCCTCGACAGTAAATAACCCAATAGGATATACTAAGTCTGTTCAAAAAGTTCCTGAACTTTTGAAATTATACGCCAATCAGATGCCATTGCAAACTTCTGGTCAGTGGCGCTGCCTGGTGATAACTTTCATAAGTAACTTATCATTTCCAGTGTTTTTCTGCTGTTTCGGTTTCTTATTCTATAGCTAATTGTTTATGTGTGTTGCAGATTGTTTTGTGTTTCATGAGCAGTGAAAAAATACCATCAAATTTTGCTTGAAACCCATTCATTGAGACTCGTGAAACATTAAAAGAAGTTGATAGGAATCAGTGTATGAGCTGTATGCACTATTAGGAATGGTTTCAGTAATTTAAGGATAGTCGGCAGTCAACACATGATGACTCACATTCGGGATGATCCAGGTGCATTCCAATCGTTTGACAGCTCCAGAATATTACCTTAACATCTTAACTTAACATCCTTATACTGGTTTAGAAGCCTCTGCTGAGTCTGTATACAACCAGTTTCATTTACATTTCCTTACTCTAAAAACTATGCGCATACAATCTATTCTTAAATGGATTAATTGGCATTGCCTGCTCTACTTCCTATAGTAATTTGTTCCAATCATTCACCACTCTATGACTAAAATAATATTTCCTAATATTGTGCCATGATATTCTAGCAGTGAAACGTTACGTGACAAAAATCCTTTATTTTATATTGAAAACAGAAATCCAGCTTGAAAGGATGATTTGGCTTGGCTTGGCTTGGTTCGTTCTCAATCTCCCACTACCAAACACTGAAAGGGCTTAAGTAGCAGAATGTAGTCCAGAGAACGGAATGCGTTGTGTCGTAGTTTACAGCTTGACTGCGATATTTGCACCTTTCGGTCCAACACATCCGACTTCAGCAAGCATTTTTTGAGTACCAGGTTAGTATTCCCTCTTCGATCCCTTCTCCTTAGCCAGTCTGCCCTGCTGCAGCCTGTTATCTAGGATCACCGCGTGGAGGTGTAGACGGGTCTTGGCAGCTCTGGTTCGCTGGCCCTGACACTAGCAGTCAGCTATGGGTCGCTGACCACTGCAGCTCATGCGCTGCTCAGCTCTGGTTCGCTGGCCCTGACACTAGCAGCCAGCTATGGGTCGCTGACCACTGCAGCTCATGCGCTCGAAAGGATGATTTCAAATCATTGAAGAAATGAAGCGTAATTCTCAGATGAATCTATACATGATCCTCAACAATGCTTACTAGGACTGAGATCAGATTCTCCAAAAGGAGGTTATCAAAAGTAACTATAAAAAAGATCTTGTTACACCTGGTATGCACAAACAGGTAGGCATGTCTGGTATGCACAAACAGGTAGGCATGTCTGGTATGCACAAACAGGTAGGCATGTCTGGTATGCACAAACAGGTAGGCATGTCTGCCGGCAGGTAGGTGAAAACTACCTGTATTAGGTTCTGTTTGCGATTTGCTTCCTGCTGCTTGCTATGCCTGGGGGAAGGTAGGTGGTATATTGCAGTGCATGTCCACAGAAAAGTGATTGTGGTTTAAGTCATAAACTGATTGACTTGAGGTGATCTAAGGTCTAACTGGCTAACGATTACACTCAAATGATGTCAGCTACACAAGTATCGTAACTTTTCGAACACAAGAGCTATTCTATATTTGGCATATGTCTTTAACAAAGTAGATTTCTTGGAAGGAAACGCCTACAAATATCGTGATTTGTAAATTAGGTCATTCGAAAATTGATAGACAAGTTTTTGTTTAGGTTAATTTATCTGCTTCCTCTTCTTCTGCATTCGTTCTCAATCTCTCGCTATGAAGCCCTGAATAGAGCTTTGCAAGTAGCAGGATGAAGTCCGGAGAATGGAATGTGTTGTGGCGCTAGTTTACAGCTTGACTGCGATATTTGCACCTTTCAGTCCGACACATCCGTCTTTGGCAGGATTTATCTGCTAATACTGTGTTGTTATATTTTGGAAGGCAAGTTTTTTGTGTGTGTTATTGTGTTGTAAAATTTAAATCCCAACAAGATGGAGACAAAAAAAAGTCAAACAGCAAAAACTTTGAACGGTCTGTGAAACATGTTTTCAATTTTTACCATTTGCATGTGTAAAAAGGTTGGGAAACACGTGTATTGGGTATGAATTTAATTATTTTTCACAATTTTTGTGTGTCTGGACAGCGGCTAACAGCCTAGTCCTTTTGATTGTCTGTACACGGAACTTCCAGAGTTTATCATTCATCTCAGATATGACTAGGAGACTCTGATTCTACCTCACTTGAGACGGGAAGGTAGACTAACGTCTTGGTCAGGCGCAACATACTGATCAAACAATGTTAGTTATGGTCAGGTACAACATACTGATCAGACAATGTTAGTCATGGTCAGGTACAACATACTGATCAGACAATGTTAGTCAGGGTCAGGT
Source organism: Ariolimax columbianus (assembly GCA_036924085.1). NCBI lineage: Eukaryota > Metazoa > Mollusca > Gastropoda > Stylommatophora > Arionidae > Ariolimax > Ariolimax columbianus. The sequence goes on from JAVGWX010000020.1 coordinate 59,071,532, forward strand.
ACAACATACTGATCAGACAATGTTAGTCAGGGTCAGGTACAACATACTGATCAAACAATGTTAGTTATGGTCAGGTACAACATACTGATCAGACAATGTTAGTTATGGTCAGGTACAACATACTGATCAAACAATGTTAGTTATGGTCAGGTACAACATACTGATCAGACAATGTTAGTCATGGTCAGGTACAACATACTGATCAGACAATGTTAGTCAGGGTCAGGTACAACATACTGATCAGACAATGTTAGTCAGGGTCAGGTACAACATACTGATCAAACAATGTTAGTTATGGTCAGGTACAACATACTGATCAGACAATGTTAGTTATGGTCAGGTACAACATACTGATCAAACAATGTTAGTTATGGTCAGGTACAACATACTGATCAGACAATGTTAGTCAGGGTCAGGTACAACATACTGATCAGACAATGTTAGTCAGGGTCAGGTACAACATACTGATCAAATAATGTTAGTTATGGTCAGGTACAACATACTGATCAGACAATGTTAGTCATGGTCAGGTACAACATACTGATCAGACAATGTTAGTCAGAGTCAGGTACAACATACTGATCAGACAATGTTAGTCAGGGTCAGGTACAACATACTGATCAGACAATGTTAGTCAGGGTCAGGTACAACATACTGATCAGACAATGTTAGTCAGGGTCAGGTACAACATACTGATCAAACAATGTTAGTCATGGTCAGGTACAACATACTGATCAGACAATGTTAGTCAGGGTCAGGTACAACATACTGATCAGACAATGTTAGTCAGGGTCAGGCAAAACATTCCGATCAGACATGTTAGTCTGGGTCAGGCAAAACATACTGATCAGACATGTTAGTCAGGGGCAGGCAAAACATTCCGATCAGACATGTTAGTCTGGGTCAGGCAAAACATACTGATCAGACATGTTAGTCTGGGTCAGGCAAAACATACTGATCAGACATGTTAGTCAGGGTCAGGTACAACATACTGATCAGACATGTTAGGGTCAGGCAGAATATAATGGCTAAGACCCTCACCTCGGCTGCCACGCAGACCTTCCTGGAAACGACTGTTTTTGCGACAGTCTGGATAATGAGGTGAGTGATCGACATGCTCCCTGTAGTAGTGAGCAACAGGCAGATAAAGCCAAGCATAGCACAACTGCCTGGAGGACCCCTGTCCACCTTCATCAGCACGTTCGGGATATGAGGAAACTATGACAACCTGCCAATTTATGTCCTTTTCAGGGCTCACAAAAGAACAATCCTACTCATTGTGGGCATTCAGCAGCAGCAGCAGCAGCAACAACAACAACAACAACAACCTCACTTGTGACCAGGAAACGCTTGAAACTTTCGTTATAACAATATCCCGACCATGACATGCTTCCACATAGTGAAATAACGAGCACCTTACCTCTCTGCTTTAGCAACCTGTTCTTGTTAAATTCCGTTTTCCCCTAACAAACTAGGTTTTACAAATGCATTCAACATACCCAGTTTGTGTTTCATAGCTATCTCTGTCCTCTCAATTTCCCACTTGTCCGGCTCAGGGCTGACCCCAAACACGGTGGGTTTCTGTCGCTTTGGTGCAGGGTACAGCAGAGTGGTGACGAGGCCATCAGCGTGGATGGAATGGTGGTGGACTAGTTCTCCCAGTGTGTTAAAACGATGCTCTTGTGTGACAAAAACCTGAATGGCAGAGTAACGGATGGTAGAGGTTATCTCTTTTAACGAGGTAATCAATCAATGACTCAATCAGTGAATCGGACATTTAATCATCTCAAACAGGTAGCATTCGCTAGGTGGATACATATCAAACTTCTTCTTCTTCTTCATCGTTCGCAGTCAGACATCAACCTTTATTTTTTTTTAAAAAGCAGTGGTCATCCTGAGGCTGTCGACATTGCCATAGAGCTTGTCTGGTGTTGCCACTGGTGATGGCCACATCTGCTCTCTTGCCATAGAGCTTGTCTGGTGTTGCCATTGGTGATGGCCACATCTGCTCTCTCTGATCCTCATATGTCGGGCAGTTATGCAGCAAATGCTCAGCGGTCATTTTCCCGATACCACACGGGCATTCGTCAGTGCCACCTATCTTCAATTTGTTGAATAGGTGGTACCTCAGTCTATTGTGGCCAGTGCGAAGTCTGAAGACCACGACCTGCTCTCTTCTGTTCAACTGGTAATAGGCATCGTTTTTTGTGTAGCCAGTATGTTCGGTTTCCTATTTGGTCAGGATACATTTCAAACAGGGCACACAAAATAGGTCAACTACATCCTACTCTGGAATTAGTGGCCGTCCTGACCGTCATCAAGGATGAAGTGACAGATACTTCATTGTGCTAGGTATAACTTGACTGGCTACGAACACTAACTTGACTGGCTACAAACACTAACTTGACTGGCTACAAACACTGAGGACTGGCTACAAATACTAACTTGACTGGCTACAAACACTAACTTGACTGGCTACAAATACTAACGACTGGCTACAAACACTAACTTGACTAGCTACAAATACTAACTTGACTGGCTACAAACACTAACTTGACTGGCTACAAACACTAACTTGACTGGCTACAAACACTAACTTGACTGGCTACAAACACTAACTTGACTAGCTACAAATACTAACTTGACTGGCTACAAACACTAACTTGACTGGCTACAAACACTAACTTGACTGGCTACAAACACTAACTTGACTGGCTACAAACACTAACTTGACTAGCTACAAACACTAACTTGACTGGCTACAAACACTAACTTGACTGGCTACAAACACTAACGACTGGCTACAAACACTAACTTGACTGGCTACAAACACTAGTGACTGGCTACAAACAGTAACCTGACTTCCAACAAACACTGACCCGACTGTCAACAAACACATCAGTATACTATACCTTGCCATCAGAGTCTTCACTGATCCTGTAATGATAAACTCTGCCTTCAAATCGAACAGATATGGACCTCTGACCAGGACTACTCTCACTCTCCCGAACAAGAAAACTTCCATTGATGCCAGAGCTGAGCAGGTACTCTGAGGCATTCCTGGAAATGGGTCCGTGGTACCAGGAAAACTTGTCTACACTGTTGGCAGGGCCGATGTAATTACTAGGCACCCAACCTCCCTGACCTGCTCTGTTAAGGACTTCGCACCACTCACCACTGTTATTGTAGGCTATCATGGTCACCATCTCACCTGAAACATAATGTGGTTAGCAACATTAAGCTGCACGAAAATTGTTTGCGGATGGCGCTATACTCTTTGACAGTTATCTGCCAGGTGGTCAACACTCTTTGACAGTTATCTGCCAGGTGGTCAACACTCTTTGACAGTTATCTGCCATGAAGTCAATACTTTTTGACAGTTATTTGCCATGAGGTCAATACTCTTTGACAGTTATCTGTTCTGAGGTCAATACTCTCTGACAGTTATCTGTTCTGAGGTCAATACTCTCTGACAGTTATCTACCCAGACGTCAATATTCTTTGACATACTTATCTGTTCTGAGGTCAATACTCTTTGACAGTTATCTGCCAGGTAGTCAACACTCTTTGACAGTTATATGCGAGGGGATCATTACTCTTTGACAGTTATCTGTCAGGTAGTCAACACTCTTTGACAGTTATCTGCGAGGGGGTCATTACTCTTTGACAGTTATCTGCTCTGAGGTCAATACTCTCTGACAGTTATCTGCCCGGACGTCAATACTCTCTGACAGTTATCTGCCCAGATGTCAATACTGGTGTTCGTCCTGAAAATGACGTTTGTGACATTATGTTGTAGCTTACAGTGAAGCTGCAGCATCTGTGTATTTCAGCACTAGACATTCACTTTCAGCACTGTATTTTTGGGAACGGGTTTGTCTTCTTTTTTGATCCCTAATCTCTTCTTAGCCAGGCTGCAAAGTTGCAGTCTGTTTGCAGGGCCACCACTTGGAAACGGAATGAGGTCTTGGTCAGTTATAGGTCACTGACCCTGACGCTAGCTTCCAGGTATGAGTCACTGGCTGTTGTCAGCTAATTCACTGCTGCATCTTCTGTCAATAGTTCTATACAAAGTGTTCATTTATCTGGCCTCGGAGGAAGTGATGTCACCTTCAGTTATATTTCTGAATGTTCTTGCACTGTTTTAGACCTTTAGAGCCCGTTTATCAACCGCTGTTGTTTATTATAGGTGAGAGCTTGAGGTGTGAGGTTTGCTGGACCTACGCAGAATGTCTTGTAGCTCAAGTTCTCTACTGCAACTTCCTGTTCAGTCAGGCAGATCAGTGCCTGATGCCAGGTTGTCGAAAGCTATCCTTTTGTTCCGAAAATATCTGTTCGGCCCTTAGAAGATGCTATCCAATGTCTTCACTTGTTGGCCTTACAGACGACTAGTAATTTTTTGGTAGTTTCTTTCTTGCTTCCTGCTAGACCTAGTGGAGTGTGTAGCATAGTCAACAGTGACCTGATTTGCTAGACTGGGATTACAGAGTGTTAGGGTTCGAAATCAGGAACAAACAGAACTAATTCTAGATGTGGTTCGCGCCTGGTTCGACTGTTCCTCCAGTTTACTCAGTTGTAAATGGGCACCTAATGTATGAGTTAATAATAATAATGTTCGCGTAGGCATCAAAGGCCCGTTGCGTCGATCAACCACTACCACGTTCAACTGGTGAGGCTGTGTGCGTAACGTGTCGACCGAAATCCCTACAGACTCCCCGGTAAAGCCGAGTACTCCGCTACCTTGGGATGAGGGAAGTGAGGAGTGTGTTAGAGCAATGTTTGTGTCAGGGCCTCTGTATCTGTCCATGTCAAACTCCCTGTTTTTTTTTCCATGTCCTACCGCCGAGTCCTCTAGATTGTGTCCACCTTTTTGTCAGCGTGACCCTTGCTGTGTTGAGAACAGGAGGTTGGAAGAGGTATCGTGTAACCTCCTGAAAGGGAAGGGCGGGCAGGAGGAAGGCAGGTTGTGATAACCTGGACCGAACTCTGATGTGCAGCCAAGCGGAGCGCCGAACTCTATCATAGACTGGCCTCCAACGGTTCAAGCCAGGCATGAAATGCAGCATAACAAACAGGATAACCGATGAAAGGCACATCAGTTCCATACAAGTATGAGTTGAAGAAGGTGAAAAAACAGCAAGGAAAGAAACTGGCCACCCCACACAGGCAGCGGCTTAGTACATTAAGAGTTTTCTTCATCCCCGACGGCAATTGTTGCCATGGTACCTCCCTTTACTAGTCCTGGGAAAAGACTTTTCTCTGCTGACCTGGGAAAAGACTTTTCTCTGCTGACAGTTAGATCAGCCCGCAGTAGAAACACAAAGACATATTTCTCGGAGAAACACAAAGACATATTTCTCGGAGAAACACAAAGACATAATATTTCTCGGAGAAACACAGACATAATATTTCTCGGAGAAACACAAAGACATAATATTTCTCAGAGAAACACAGACATAATATTTCTCGGAGAAACACAAAGACATAATATTTCTCGGAGAAACACAGACATAATATTTCTCGGAGAAACACAAAGACATAATATTTCTCGGAGAAACACAAAGACATAATATTTCTTGGAGAAACACAGACATAATATTTCTTGGAGAAACACAGACATAATATTTCTCGGAGAAACACAAAGACATAATATTTCTCGGAGAAACACAGACACAATATTTCTCGGAGAAACACAAAGACATAATATTTCTCGGAGAAACACAAAGACATAATATTACTCGGAGAAACACAGACATAATATTTCTCGGAGAAACACAAAGACATAATATTTCTCGGAGAAACACAAAGACATAATATTTCTCGGAGAAACACAAAGACATAATTTAACTGACCTTTGGATATGCTCAGCTGATTGTCTCCGCCAGCCTGGAAGTCATACAGTGCCACAAACAAAGTGGGGTCATCCTCCATTGTCATGGACAATAAATTCTCCTTGGACATCCATCTCGTTCCTCCCAGAGGAGCATCAGGCAACGGCCTGTGCTGGAGTAAGGTCTCTGTGAGATAAGAACAAGAATGTTTAATCAATATGCAGCTGAGACGAGTGAACAGCTTCAACAACGACGATGACAACATCAATACAAAACCCACCAAAAACAAAGGTATTAATTAAACTCTGACTGAGGGGACGGCGTGGGCTAGTGGTTAAGTGACACGGCTCACAACCAGAAGGTGCTGGGTTCGATCCCCATCACAGCACCGGCCGTTACCCCGGGGAAGCTAAGCCTTAGAAAATGCAGGAGGAAGCAGACCCTTACATAAAATGCATGCTGAAGTCGGATGCGCTGGGCTGACAGGCGCAAAATAAAAACCACAGTGTAACGCACACCGCCTTGGGGAATAGAAAAATAAGGTGAACTCAAAAACTCAACAAAAAAAATGACTGAAGATTCTTCCTGAACACAAGTTCACACACAATTATAAACTATCTTCATTCATATATACACACCATCTTCCAAACCTATGTTGTTAGATGTTGGTGAAGGTCTACAGTCTGTATGTGACAGAGACATCTGTTGGTGAAGGTCTACAGTCTGGATGTGATACTCTTAGTTACATGTGACGGAGACATCTGTTGGTGAAGGTTTGAGGCTTGAATGTGAAGGAGACATCTGTTGGTGAAGGTCTACAGTCTTGATGTGATACTCTTAGTTACATGTGATGGAGACATCTGTTGGTGAAGGTCTACAGTCTGGATGTGATACTCTTAGTTACATGTGATGGAGACATCTGTTGGTGAAGGTCTACAGTCTGGATGTGATACTCTTAGTTACATGTGACGGAGACATCTGTTGGTGAAGGTCTACAGTCTTGATGTGATACTCTTAGTTACATGTGATGGAGACATCTGTTGGTGAAGGTCTACAGTCTGGATGTGATATTCTTAATTACCTTGTGGTAATAACTATTTTGGAAGCATGATATCATCCTATGGGTGCAGCGGTCCTGATATATCAAGACAGATCAGACTAGCTGCGTCTGCTATGCATGACCTCCGACGTGTGTGGAGTAATAGCAAGATCTTACTTGGAACAAAAATCCAGATCTACCAGTCCTGCGTTGTCCCAGTCCTGCTCTATGGCTCCGAAATCTGGATATTGTTGAAACATGACATGTCGAAACTAGAGGCCTTCCACATGCGCAACCAGCGGCGTATCCTGGGCATCCAATGGCATGACTACATCCACAACGTGGAGGTCTCTGCTAAAGCTGGCCTCCTCCCAATCTCAGAAACACTTGACCACCGCCGAGTCTCTTTGTTCGGTCGTGTTGTATGTTTGGACCAGGAAACACTTGACCGCTGCCGAGTTTCTTTGTTCGGCCGTGTTGTATGTTTGGACCAGGAAACACTTGACCGTCGCCAAGTTTCTTTGTTCGGTCGTGTTGTATGTTTGGACCAGGAAACACTTGACCGCTGCCGAGTTTCTTTGTTCGGTCGTGTTGTATGTTTGGACAAGGAAACACTTGACCGCTGCCGAGTTTCTTTGTTCAGTCGTTTTGTATGTTTGGACCAGGAAACACTTCACCGCTGCCGAGTTTCTTTGTTCAGTCGTGTTGTATGTTTGGACCAGGAAACACTTGACCGCTGCCGAGTTTCTTTGTTCAGTCGTGTTGTATGTTTGGACCAGGAAACACTTGACCACTGCCGAGTTTCTTTGTTCAGTCGTGTTGTATGTTTGGACAAGGAAACACTTGACCGTTGCCGAGTTTCTTTGTTCAGTCGTGTTGTATGTTTGGAACAGGAAACACTTGACCGCTGCCGAGTTTCTTTGTTCAGTCGTGTTGTATGTTTGGACCAGGAAACACTTGACCGCTGCCGAGTTTCTTTGTTCGGTCGTGTTGTATGTTTGGACAAGGAAACACTTGACCGCTGCCGAGTTTCTTTGTTCGGTCGTGTTGTATGTTTGGACCAGGAAACACTTGACCGCTGCCGAGTTTCTTTGTTCGGTCATGTTGTATGTTTGGACCAGGAAACACTTGACCGCTGCCGAGTTTCTTTGTTCGGTCATGTTGTATGTTTGGACCAGGAAACACTTGACCGCTGCCGAGTCTCTTTGTTCGGTCGTGTTGTATGTTTGGACAAGGAAACACTTGACCGCTGCCGAGTTTCTTTGTTCGGTCGTGTTGTATGTTTGGACCAGGAAACACTTGACCGCTGCCGAGTTTCTTTGTTCAGTCGTGTTGTATGTTTGGACCAGGAAACACTTGACCGCTGCCGAGTTTCTTTGTTCAGTCATGTTGTATGTTTGGACAAGGAAACACTTGACCGCTGCCGAGTTTCTTTGTTCAGTCATGTTGTATGTTTGGACAAGGAAACCCTGGCCCACAAGATACTACACAAGTTGTTCCTCAGCGCCAAAAGTCTTCTTCCGACCGGATGGAGGCGCAGAAGAGACCGTCCCCGCATAGTATAGCTTCAGCAGATATCGACCTCGACCTCTGTCCTGGACCAGGCCCGGAACCACGCCGTGGCAGTGAGTTATGGATGTGGCCGACCGACACAGCAAGCCTTAGACACCTAAGCGAAAATTATTATCATTAATGTCTCCTTACTGCCTCCAAACAAAACTAATATCAACTATTATACAAAAATTGTCTATCCCTGGCGACAATGTCTCCGTACTGCCCCCAAACAAAACTGACATCAGCTATTAAACAAAAATTTGTTTATCTCTGGCGAACAATGTCTCCTTACTGCCCCCAAATAAAATGACAAAGTTAGTGACATGTCAAGCACTAAACACCAAAGAGCAGCCTCATCATCATGTAGCATGTCCTTTGCAGAAAGTTGCTCTCATCACAACCTGTGATGAATCTCCGTCGGCCGCTAGAATTCCTGGAGCTTCATGGTGAAATTCAATATTTCTTTGATACCTTGTATTAATCAACATCTTGGTCAGCCTCTGCCTTGTCTTCCTTAAACAAAGTGCTATATACAGCAGCACTGAAAAAGCACATGAATGTTCTAGCCCAGGCTTCCTTCAAGGAGGAGGACTGCAGGTGTAGACCCTTCTGTTGTTTCCATTGGAGCGAATATGGGAAAACACTTAATAGATGGAAAGATAGCTACAACAGCAACGATATTCTCCAGAACCACAAAAGAACATGCCAGAAACGTCATAGACTCTCCTCACACAACAACCATTCAATTAGCGCTGGCAGACTTGGCGGTACCTTGGTTGGGCTTGCTGTCTACTGATCTGCTTTCTTTGAGGCTGACCTTCTCACGCCGGTACGGGATGTCATTGAGTCCTGCAAGAGGGAAAGAAAAGAGTTTTGATTATAATATATAACACTAGAGTAGAAGAATCTCAAACTCATTCTACTGGAACTCGACTAAAAGCTTGCCATGTTTTGGGGTAGCTTCTTGGGTTTGAAAGCCAGTTCAACAAACAACATCCCAAATATGATACAGATATATATCAGTCAGTCAGTCAAGTATAAGCCAGTCACATGTAAACAACAGAGCCCTTAAAACAGTTATTTTTATAAGGAGGTCAAACGGATTTGATGCTCAGTAGGTCAATCTTCTCTGTTCTTGGCACATATGGTGGTCGGCACATATGATGGTCGGCACATATGATGGTCGGCACATATGATGGTTGGCACATATGGTGGTCGGCAAATATGGTAGTCGGCACATATGGTGGTCGAGCATATGGTGGTCGGCACATATGATAGTCGGCACATATGGTGGTCGGCACCAAACTCTGTAGATATAACAATCATCTCAGACTGATCAGTTTTTATTTAGCTACACCTACGAGCATACCACGAGGAAGAGGAGGCACATTTAGCCACCATCTTCCTGGGCAGGTTTTACCACATACAAGAGACACATATAGTCAGGACATACAAGAGACACATATAGTCAGCACATACAAGAGACACATATAGCCAGCACATACAAGAGCCTCATATAGCCAGGACATACAAGAGACACATAAAGCCAGGACATACAAGAGACACATATAGTCAGGACATACAAGAGACATATATAGTCAGCACATACAAGAGACACATATAGCCAGCACATACAAGAGACACAAATAGCCAGCACATACAAGAGACACATATAGCCAGGACATACAAGAGACACATATAGTCAGCACATACAAGATACACATATAGCCAGCACATACAAGAAACACATATAGCCATGACATACAAGAGACACATTTAGACAAGACACACAAGAGACACATATAGTCAGCACATACAAGAGACACATATAGCCATGAAATACAAGAGAAACATATAGCCATGACATACAAGAGACACATTTAGTCAGCACATACAAGAGACACATATAGCCAGCACATACAAGAGCCTCATATAGCCAGGACATACAAGAGAGACATATAGCCAGCACATACAAGAGACACATATAGTCAGCACATACAAGAGACACACATATAGCCAGCACATACAAGAGACACACATATAGCCAGGACATACAAGAGACCCATATAGCCAGCACATACAAGAGACACACATATAGCCAGCACATAAAAGAGACACATATAGCCAGGACATACAAGAGACACATATAGCCAGCAGATACAAGAGACCCATATAGCCAGCACATACAAGAGACACATATAGTCAACACATATGGTACAAGAGACACATATAGCCAGCACATACAAGAGAAACATATAGCCAGCACATACAAGAGACACATATAGCCAGCACATACAAGAGAAACATATAGCCAGCACATACAAGAGACACATATAGCCAGCACATACAAGAGACACACATATAGCCAGCACATACAAGAGACACATATAGCCAGGACATACAAGAGACACACATATAGCCAGCACATACAAGAGACACACATATAGCCAGCACATACAAGAGACACATATAGCCAGGACATACAAGAGACACATATAGCCAGCAGATACAAGTGACCCATATAGCCAGCACATACAAGAGACACATATAGTCAACACATATGGTACAAGAGACACATATAGCCAGCACATACAAGAGACACATATAGCCAGGACATACAAGAGACACATATAGCCAGCAGATACAAGAGACCCATATAGCCAGCACATACAAGAGACACATATAGTCAACACATATGGTACAAGAGACACATATAGCCAGCACATACAAGAGAAACATATAGCCAGCACATACAAGAGACACATATAGCCAGCACATACAAGAGACCCATATAGCCAGCACATACAAGAGACACATATAGTCAACACATATGGTACAAGAGACACATATAGCCAGCACATACAAGAGACACATATAGCCAGGACATACAAGAGACACATATAGCCAGCAGATACAAGAGACCCATATAGCCAGCACATACAAGAGACACATATAGTCAACACATATGGTACAAGAGACACATATAGCCAGCACATACAAGAGAAACATATAGCCAGCACATACAAGAGACACATATAGTCAGCACATACAAGAGAAACATATAGCCAGCACATACAAGAGACACATATAGCCAGCACATACAAGAGACACATATAGTCAACACATATGGTACAAGAGACACATATAGCCAGCACATACAAGAGAAACATATAGCCAGCACATACAAGAGACACATATAGCCAGCACATACAAGAGACACATATAGTCAACACATATGGTACAAGAGACACATATAGCCAGCATATACAAGAGACACATATAGCCAGCACATACAAGAGACACATTTAGCCAGCACATACAAGAGACACATATAGTCAACACATATGGTACAAGAGACACATATAGCCAGCACATACAAGAGAAACATATAGCCAGCACATACAAGAGACACATATAGCCAGCACATACAAGAGACACATATAGTCAACACATATGGTACAAGAGACACATATAGCCAGCACATACAAGAGACACATATAGCCAGCACATACAAGAGACACATATAGCCAGCACATACATGAGACACATATAGCCAGCACATACAAGAGACACATATAGCCAGCACATACAAGAGACACATATAGTCAACACATATGGTACAAGAGACACATATAGCCAGCACATACAAGAGACACATATAGCCAGGACATCCAGCACATACAAGAGACACATATAGTCAACACATATGGTACAAGAGACACATATAGCCAGCACATACAAGAGAAACATATAGCCAGCACATACAAGAGACACATATAGCCAGAACATTCTAGACAACTTATACCCCATACATCAATGAGCTGACAAATGCTTACATATACTCAGGTCTGAAAGACAACGACTAAGAAGAATCGTGTAACTGCTTATAAAACAGCCCTATCTATCTTATCTAAAGAAGACATATTTTACAGGTTCAGCCGCCCATTTCTTCGCCCTAAATAAAACGATGGAATTTGGCCCGCTCACGAGCTGCGCGAATGTGTTTATAAGTGGCTTCAGGCTCGCACCGTTTTTTCTGATCTCACCTGGTGGAGTTTCTGCATGAATTATTCCCATCTACCTGCCTGAACTAATGACGTTTCTTCTCTCTTGCAGATGTCTGCTGGTATTGCTATGTTTGTTTTCCCGCAGATAAAGACTATTTTATGCAGACGTTAAGACTACTTGGTAAATCTAAGGTCAGGTTGCTCCCGCTCGCGCGTTTAGCTGCACTAGTTGCTTCACGCACCTCAAACACACAGGTCACGCGCGACTCCGGCTCGTAATAATGGTTTCTCTGCGCAACTGTTCACATAGTAAATATATGCTGTCACATAAGCAGCAGGTCACACAAGTAAAGACAGATTCGCATATCAGGCAGTAACGATGGGGTTGTAGATTGATAGGGTTGTAGATTGCTGTGAACAAAATAAAGGAGATGAGAATAAATAACAAGCAAAGAAACCCCATCAAAATTAACGGTCAGACAATTGAATCTCTCATCGGACTCAAATAACATCCACACTCAAACTTAATTCTTCTGTAGATTTCAGAAGGTTTCGTAACAGAAATAACGCTTCCTTTTTCTCCCCCGGTGAAAGTCAACAGTGGGGCGGCCATGTTGTACGCAATATTGCGCATGGATATACTATACTACTCGATCGTCACAATCTTTACATGGATTTTGCTGAAAAGCCATTTTGTGTCATGAGATAAGATTGTTCATTGTACATAATGTTCCATGCACTTTATAATAACATTGCTGTTACTTGATTAATGTCCTTCGTAGTTTATCACTTTCAGTTCCTTTAGGTCTATATCTTGCTGGTGTCGTAACCACTGACAGTGTGTCAGTGAAGAGAGCAACTTGTCTCTCTGTTTTCGTGTCATTGTCCGATGTAGTTTTCAGTGGTTCTGCTCTGTTTTCATGTCAATGTCTGCTCTGTTTTCATGTCAATGGCTCTGCTCTGCTTCCATGTCATTGTATGCTGTAGTTTTCAATGGCTCTGCTCTGTTTTCAATGGCTCTGCTCTGTTTTCATATCATTGGTTGCTGCAGTTTTCAATGGCTCTGCTCTGTTTTCAATGGCTCTGCTCTGTTGTCATGTCAATGTCTGCTGTAGTTTTCAATGGCTCTGCTCTGTTTTCAATGGCTCTGCTCTGTTTTCATATCATTGGTTGCTGTAGTTTTCAATGGCTCTGCTCTGTTTTCATGTCAATGTCTGCTGTAGTTTTCAATGGCTCTGCTCTGTTTTCAATGGCTCTGCTCTGTTTTCATGTCAATGTCTGCTGTAGTTGTCAATGGCTCTGCTCTGTTTTCAATGGCTCTGCTCTGTTTTCATATCATTGGTTGCTGTAGTTTTCAATGGCTCTGCTCTGTTTTCATGTCAATGTCTGCAGTAGTTTTCAATGGCTCTGCTCTGTTTCCATGTCATTGTCTGCTGTAGTTTTCAATGGCTCTGCTCTGTTTTCAATGGCTCTGTGCTGTTATCATGTCATTGTCTGTTGTAGTTTTCAATGGCTCTGCTCTGTTTTCATGTCAATGTCTGCAGTAGTTTTCAATGGCTCTGCTCTGTTTCCATGTCATTGTCTGCTGTAGTTTTCAATGGCTCTGCTCTGTTTTCAATGGCTCTGTGCTGTTTTCATGTCATTGTCTGCTGTAGTTTTCAATGTCTCTGGTGTGGAGTTACTTGAAAATTGTCCAGTCGCCACTGATAGCTGTCTTTGTGTACTGTTATTTTATGCCCAGAAAGCTCTCCCCCCCTCCCCCAATCTATTATATTCTCATATGTCACATACATCCTTCTACCATCGACGGTTTGAGACCACACGTTTAGACGCCATCTTCAGACACGCTTCAAATGTAGCAGTATTTCTATAATAGAATATGGCAGACATATTAATCCGGCTGTAGTGGATCAGCCTAGAAATAGGTTACCACGGAGTACATATATATGACGAACTGTTCACCATAGTAAACGATTATGGAGCATGAGGTCAGTTATTTGATAACATAAGGGCGCTATATCGTAGGGATATAAACGTGAGGGCGCTATATAGTAGGGATATAAACGTGAGGGCGCTATATCGTAGGGATATAAACGTGAGGGCGCTATATCGTAGGGATATAAACGTGAGGGCGCTATATCGTAAGGATATAAACGTGAGGGCGCTATATCATAGGGATATAAATGTGAGGGCGCTATATCGTAAGGATCGTAATGAACGTTTGTGTTGGACAGCATGGGTTGGGTGTGTTCTTCCCCTACTGCTGTTAGACATTTACACAAACATAATCACAACAGAGCCCAGCTAAATAGCAACACCAGAAACAACCAAATTCCACATACGAACTGCTCTTTGCTGACGGTCAGTTCCTAAAATGCCAAGATAAAAATAAACTTCAAACTCACAAGAACGCGCTTGCCACATCTAGTGCAAAATATAACGGGACAATTAGCGAAACGCGAAGTCAGGAATAGCCTAGCATCTGGTCGATTCAACATAAGTGTAAACTATACAGCCCTTCACCAGGTACGTTGGAGCTGTGGTATCCGGGCAGTATTATCTCAGAGTGTTAGGGGAAGCGTGAGTAGTGAAGGAATCTGATGTGACCTACCTACTAATTGTCGCTATACGAGCATCAACGAGGCGACATAGCAACAGTTGAGAAACAGTATATGGAATGCCTACTCTGCCTAAACAGTGCCAACCATGGACGTTGTAACAGGCGCGCGAGAGTAGATGCCGACACGTGAGACGATGTGTCTGAAAAAGGTGATCTACAATAGAGAGAGATTGCTAAAGAGGGACTTTCGATCAATGGTGGGTACTGCGTCTTGTGCTGAGTACATTAGGAGACAAACATGGGCACTGCGTCTTGTGCTGAGTACATTAGGAGACAAACATGGGCACTGCGGCTTGTGCTGAGTACATTAGGAGACAAACATGGGCACTGCGGCTTGTGCTGAGTACATTAGGAGACAAACATGGGCACTGCGGCTTGTGCTGAGTACATTAGGAGACAAACATGGGCACTGCGTCTTGTGCTGAGTACATTAGGAGACAAACATGGGCACTGCGTCTTGTGCTGAGTACATTAGGAGACAAACATGGGCACTGCGTCTTGTGCTGAGTACATTAGGAGACAAACATGGGCACTGCGTCTTGTGCTGAGTACATTAGGAGACAAACATGGGCACTGCGGCTTGTGCTGAGTACATTAGGAGACAAACATGGGCACTGCGTCTTGTGCTGAGTACATTAGGAGACAAACATGGGCACTGCGGCTTGTGCTGAGTACATTAGGAGACAAACATGGGCACTGCGTCTTGTGCTGAGTACATTAGGAGACAAACATGGGCACTGCGTCTTGTGCTGAGTACATTAGGAGACAAACATGGGCACTGCGGCTTGTGCTGAGTACATTAGGAGACAAACATGGGCACTGCGGCTTGTGCTGAGTACATTAGGAGACAAACATGGGCACTGCGGCTTGTGCTGAGTACATTAGGAGACAAACAAATGTGGTAGTCCGATCATCTCGGGAGAGTGGGGACGCGTGGGCTCACAATCTGAAGGTGCTGGGTTCGCTCCCCAATCACAACACCGGCCGATACCCCCGGGAAGAAACCCTTAGAAAATGCAGGATGAAGCAGACACTTACATGAAATGCATGCCGAAGTCGGATGCAGGGCCTTACATAAAATGAATGCTGAAGTCGGATGCAATGGGCCGACAGGTGCAAAATAAAAACATAGTGCAACGCACACCCCTTTGAGGATTAGAGAAATAAGGTCAACGCAAAAAGAAGGAAAAAAACCCTCAGGAGAATGTACCATGACTAACTTCCACTGGTGCCTTACAGTGTGCTCGCTCCTCGAGACAAAGATATCGGGTTCGAACCCAAATCGTCGACCCGGCTGTAAATGGATGCCCGGCTTACTATTAGGGAGGTGTCAGATGGGCAGCGAGGTAAGAAATTTGATACCGACACCCCACGTGACATTGGAGCCGAGGAACCGATAGCAGCGAATACTATGTGACTGCATGTACCCGTTCCATTATGTCAGCTCGACTGGCTATTCTCCTGGCCGGCCATCGACAGTCATTCCATCTAACCTGACATCGTCTTTATGTGTGATATATTCCTCCCTATTCTGCGGTTTTATTCTTTTTCTCGATGCTTTGTCTTGACTCGGCTGCTCTGAGTCACCCATAGACCGCATTCAATGACTCATTATTACATAGATTTCCCTGGGTAGCCTGTCACCGTGTATGTTGTGCGAGCCTACAGGAACATCATCTTCTCTTTCTGCGGTGGGGCATGGGGTATATTGTAGGGTGTTAAGGACAGCCCCACTGCATCCTACAATCATTACTATCCACCTGGTTCCCAGTGGAGCATAAGACTGAAATGGTTGCTCTCAATTTGCTCGTATTCTGAACCGTCTTCTTGAGTCCCGTCCACTATAATCTAGTTGCAGTGGCTTCACCCTCTTCCATCACACTTCACAAGGTGTTTCCACTCGTCTGTCCCTGTGGGTTTCAATCAAGCCCATATCTGTATCCTGCTATGTTCAGTCTGAGCGGGGAGCAGAGAAAATTAACAGCAGTAACCTACCAGGCATGTGACAATAGCTGACGATGGTTGGGCATTGGGCCGGCTAATTGATCACATAGAAACTTCAAGTGACACACACACACCAACAGATATGTGCTTGCTGTGTAGCGACACACCCCAACAGTTATGTGCTTGCTGTGTAGTGACACACCTCAACAGATATGTGCTTGCTGTGTAGCGACACACCCCAACAGATATGTGCTTGCTGTGTAGCGACACACACACACCAACAGATATGTGCTTGCTGTGTAGTGACACACACACCCCAACAGATACGTGCTTGCTGTGTAGTGACACACACACCCCAACAGATATGTGCTTGCTGTGTAGCGACACACCCCAACAGATATGTGCTTGCTGTGTAGTGACACGCACACACACCAACATATATGTGCTTACTGTGTAGTGACACACACACACACACACACCAACAGATATCCGCTTGCTGTGTAGTGACACACACACACACCAACATATATGTGCTTGCTGTGTAGTGACACACACACACCAACAGATATCTGCTTGCTGTGTAGTGACACACACACACACACACCAACAGATATGTGCTTGCTGTGTAGTGACACATCCCAACAGATATGTGCTTGCTGTGTCCCCGTTGAGGGTGTGTGATCTGAAAGTCTTCACACGTGACCAATTGTCTCTGGTATTGACATTGTGGTGTTTCTGGCATACATGGGTGTACTCAAGATGGACATAGGTGCTCCTTGCCGTAAAGCAATCCAAAGTTCACCCAGCAGCCCAATCACAGTTTTTATTCCCACTCCGTTGGCCTGGCTGCTGTGAAACAGCATGTATGAAGGTGCACAGTTTGATCGTGAAGTGGGGTCTTAACCCTAGCCTCAGAATGTCTACCGAGCAAAGGGTATCAATCCATTGGTCTCGTGCCCAATAAGCCATAGTGACCGTTGACAATCACGTGCGCTAAGAGAGTCAGTACTTTTCGTCTTCGATTCGCTCTTGTTCTACGTCGATCTATCCATCCATCCCACCAACCGTCCGTCCACCCACCCCTCCATCGCTTTCTCCTTACACCTATGTCTCTTCTCCTCTCCCTTTACTTCTACCTTCCTCTCAGTATTTCCCCAGCCTTGTTATCACATTATCCCTCTCCTCTCTCCTCCTCCCTCTGACGTGTAACAGGACCAGATAACGGCTTCCTCATTGCCCTTATTTCACTCCTGACGAAGTTTAAGACCATCGACGTAGTTGAACTCTCCCTTCTTCTTTCTATCTTCCCCCTGCCTCCCCTATATCCCTCTATCTCCCTCCCCCTCTCTTCTTCCTCATTTCCCCTCTCCCTCTGACGTGTAACAGGACCAGATAACTGCTTCATTCCTGCCCTTATTTCACTCCTGACGAAGTATAAGACCATCGACGTAGTTGAACAGTTACAAAAACCCTACGCCATTTCTCGTTCTGACTTCTGCAACAATCTGCTTGACCTCAAGTTTGCTAATTTCATACACAACCCTATCTAGTCGCCTTTTTCATCATGATTGGTAGGCTGTGATGGTTATATACTTTGGAAACAAGAGCCCGTTGCGTCAACCGTCTTAAAGCTCGCGGAGTTCCAAGATGCATGCAGTGAGATTGATGTCTTTCCGATTTCACTCACTTTGGTGTTGTGTGAACGGCCGCTGGGGTGGAACCATCAAGGTAAGCCCGATAATAAACCCTCCCCTGGACTCTCAACAATTATCATATTAGAAACAAAGACCCCGAAGTGTGCCAACAGTGAAAATAATAGACACGAAATACAAATAAACAGACAGAAGATAAAGCACACATGAAGATTAAATACAGCAAACGGCTGGGCGGACAACATATGAGGAAATAACACTGGAAATAGACGATTACGGGCGGAAGAAGGCGCGAAAGCAGAATGAAAATGTATAGGAAGGAACGAGTGGTCAAGTGGTTTGGTTACTGGCCTTGAGGTTTCTGCATCTACTTATTTTTATCCTTGTTCGCCTTATTTCTCTATCCCCCACGGCGGTGTGCGTTGCACTTTGTTTTTATTTTGCGCCTGACGGTCCAGTGCATCCGAATTCGACATGCATTTTCCTACTGCATTTTCTAATGGTTTGCTTCCCCGGGGTAACGGCCGGTGTGCTGTGATTGGGGAGCGAACCCAGCACCTTCGGGTTTTGAGGCGTGTCCCTTAACCACTATCCCACGCCGTCTCCTGTACATACAAGCTACCACTAGACATTGTTTCTCCGCCTGTTACATAAGGCCTGTGTGGTCTATATTTGAGAATATGTAGGATAGGAAGTCATTGAGCCTTATGTATGGATCGAACCCGGTTTAAATCCCACAGTCGCAAGTGTTGGGTGACGATATGTTTGGCCAGTTGTAACACATTTTTTGAGGTGCACTGATCTAGTACCTTAACCTTTTACAGCCAAACGTAATTGTTTGTCTTAATGCCCAAGACAAGAACAACTATCTTACATCTTTAACAACAAATTATTTTATAAAAACAAATTTTGATTGTTAAATTGAAAAATTCCGCTTTTGTTGATAAATTTAACTTAGGTAAACAACAAGATATGAATGACATGCAACGTATTGTTTCAGATACATCTGACTGCAGGGGGTGCTACCGTACTCTAGTTGACTGCAATGATCTGACTGCAGGGGGTGCTACCGTACTTTAGTTGACTGCAAATGGTGCTACCGTACTCTCGTTGACTGCAAGTGCTACTACCATACTCTAGTTGACTGTGAAGGGTAAACTCATCTCACGCTTGTGGAAAGGCCCGTCTGTACCTGGAGGTCCGACGATCAAAATCCAGGCTGCCCATTTCTTTTCTGTTGTTAGTTAGACATGCTGCTCGAGAGCATATCACATAAATAGTGTTGTCTTGTGATCGCTGTTACCAAGAAACATTATGTGTTTACAACTCGCTGTCCCCAAGTTTCCACATATTCCCTTTAATGACCAAGGTGCACTGGTTCAAAACCCAGTGTGTATGTTTTGCGTTACCATGGATGAAATAAAATATACAACCTGTACAATGCGTGGCAAATGTGCGAACACGCAGCCTTTATCCCACGGCCCAATGAATGCCCCTTCCACCCACAAAGGGGATGCTGGCAGCTATGATAGTTGGCCGTATTTTGGCCATAGTTTCTATGGAAGCCATTGAGAACATCTAGGGCGATCAGAAGGGGGAGACAGCTGACGGCATGTAATGTGTGTAACTGTGCCAAGGTCAGTTAAGTGTTTCTATTTTGAGCTGGAGCTGTTACAAGCCGAAAACTCTTCATCCAAAGGGTTAACACAGTAATAGCAACCTGGAGATGTAAGTGCTGAAAGTTGTACAGGGAAGGAAGTGGGAGACGAACTGGAAAACTGAATAGAAGATCGAGAGGACAGACACAAGTGCTTACTACACACGCCCACACTTACTTGCCTGAAATAGTTGACATAATGAAGATGTGATGATATTACAATTTTTTCCACCGAAATCTTGACGAACCCCCCATCCCCGCCCCCCCCCCCCCCCAAAGTTAGCTATCCATGATCAGTGATGATGGAGACGACATCATGAGATAGTTTTTGTGTCTTGATGATGTCACTTGTATTTGATTATAGTGAATAAGCAACTGCGCTGGTCATCAACCTCACTCTCTGGTCCCGAGCTACCTTGGGCCAGTGGCAAGACGTACACCAAGACGATGGCATGAGTTAATTCAGGATGGAATCTAGAGAGAACCAAGTCAGACGTACGTAAGGCTGGATCCGTTTCTGGTTTCCAATGAAAAGTGCTGTCTGTGTGTGTCTGTCTATATCTGTGTAGGATTGCCGCCTTGTTGGAAATTTACCTTTCTCTCTTTTGTGCTATATTTTCGCGGCACTGCCCCGCCTTCCCCATCCTCTCTATTCACATCTTTATAGACTTCCATTAAATTGACGACTTCTTCAGACGTCAAAGGTGAGAAGACAAGAGAATGTCTGAGTGTTTGCGTTTGCGCATGGGTGTATGCGCGCGTGTGTTTGCGCGTGTCGGTGTGTCTTTCTCTCCTGCATGCACCACCACCACACACACTGTCCTGTGGTAGCAGATCTAATAATCAGATACAACAGACTAATAATGGCAAACAAACACCAGCTAAGAAAGATACACCTGAGACAAGAGTGGATAATTTGGCGTTCGTGGATGGTGGATAAGGATATTGGTGGCGCACACATAACATTCATCTTATTTTTATTATGTATACATCTACAGTGTAATTTAGAGAGAGAGAGAGAGAGAGAGAGAGAGAGAGAAAGAGAGAGAGAAAGTATGTGTGTGAGTGAGAGAGAGAGGGAGGGAGAGAAAGAACGAGAAAGAGTGAGTGTGTAAGTGAGAGAGAGAGGGAGAGAGAGAGAAAAAGAAAGTGTGAGAGAGAGAGAGAGAAAGAAAGTGTTTGTGTGAGAGAGAGAGATTTCATTCTTTATCGGGAGAGGGCATTACGAGAGAGACAGAGAGAGAAAGAGAGAGAGAGAGAGAGAGAGAGAGAGAAGGATGGAGACATTAAAACAGAAGAGTTGATCTATTCTTGTGAAGCGGAGTGTTGGATGGGAGTAGATGAGTTATCTATAGGTCAGGTGCTTTTATGATGTTTGGTGGGAGGATAGCACTTAGAAACACGACCGGAGAAGGTTTAGTATCCTGATTTCCCTTCGACGTGGAGGGTGTTGGATGGGACTAGTAGAGTTGATCAGGAATGGTGATTCAATAAATTGACAACGAAAGGGAGGATGGTAGTAGTAAGGTTTTTCTATGGATGAGATGGTTTGATGAGGGAGATGGACGAAGCCAGAAAGGGACAATGATTGATATATTGATGTGCAGATGGAGTGTTTTGTTGGTAGTAGACTCGATGCATGATTTGATGCGGGAGGGAGGAGAGGGGGACATGACCGGAGAAGGAATGACACATCCTAGTGTTAATGTTGAGTTGTTTGGATGCCAGTCCATGACCACGAGAACGTGAGTTCCAAATTTGGTACGGCATGTCTCTTTCAATGGGGGCAAAATTTAAAACATATCCTGTGCAATGCATAGTTACTATGAGGGCAAGCGGCGTTTATTCCTTAGCTCTATAAAGTCATCTGATGGGTCTCAGTAACTGGATAAAACGCCATATTATTTTGGTTAATTTGTGTATTTGCTTTTGTTGATATAATTATTGCTGTCAGATGATAGTGTTACTGCTGTCAGATGATAGTGTTACGGCTGTACCATGATAGTGTTACGGCTGTCCCATGATAGTGTTACGGTTGTCCCATGATAGTGTTACGGTTGTCCCATGATAGTGTTACGGTTGTCCCATGATAGTGTTACGGTTGTCCCATGATAGTGTTACGGTTGTCCCATGATAGTGTTACGGCTGTCCCATGATAGTGTTACGGCTGTCCCATGATAGTGTTACGGCTGTCCCATGATAGTGTTACGGTTGTCCCATGATAGTGTTACGGCTGCCCCACGATAGTGTTACGGCTGCCCCATGATAGTGTTACGGCTGTCCCATGATAGTGTTAAGGCTGCCCCATGATAGTGTTACGGCTGCCCCATGATAGTGTTACGGCTGCCCCACGATAGTGTTACGGCTGCCCCATGATAGTATGACCCCTCCCCCAGGATGGTACACATCTCTTCTCCCCCCCCCCCCCTACACACATAACTATGTTTCTTTTAGAAAACATAACAGGAAGCATAACCACAAATATAGCTTTACTATATACTCCAACAAGCATAGATATCAAAATAAGAGGACATACAAGAGGAAAGACAAGAAAGAGGACAGACAAGAACGAGGACAAGTCAAGAAAGGAAACTTAAAAATTGGAGGACAGGCAAGACAGAGGACAGTACAGTGAGAGGAAAATGACAGGACAGTGAGAGGGCAATGACAGGACAGTGAGAGGGCAATGACAGGACAGTGAGAGGGCAATGAAGACCAATAACAGGACAATAACAGGACAGTGAGAGGGCAATGACAGGACAGTGAGAGGGCAATGAAGACCAATAACAGGACAATAACAGGACAGTGAGAGGGCAATGACAGGACAGTGAGAGGGCAATGAAGACCAATAACAGGACAATAACAGGACAGTGAGAGGGCAATGACAGGACAGTGAGAGGGCAATGACAGGACAGTGAGAGGGCAATAACAGGACAGTGAGAGGGCAATGAAGACCAATAACAGGACAATAACAGGACAGTGAGAGGGCAATAAAGACCAATAACAGGACAATAACAGGACAGTGAGAGGGCAATGACAGGACAGTGAGAGGGCAATGAAGACCAATAACAGGACAATAACAGCACAGTGAGAGGACAATGACAGGACAGTGAGAGAACAATGACAGGACAGTGACAGGACAGTGAGAGGGCAATGAAAGTGAGAGGGCAATGACAGGACAGTGAGAGGGCAATGAAGTCCAATAACAGTACAACGATAAGGACAGTGAGAGGACAATGACAGGACAGTGAGAGGGCAATAACAGGACAGTGAGAGGACAATGACAGGACAGTGAGAGGGCAATGACAGGACAGTGAGAGGGCAATGACAGGACAGCGAGAGGGCAATGACAGGACAGTGAGAGGACAATGACAGTGAGAGGGCAATGACAGGACAGTGAGAGGACAATGACAGTGAGAGGGCAATGACAGGACAGTGAGAGGGCAATGACATGCCAGTGAGAGGACAATGACAGTGAGAGGGCAATGACAGGACAGTGAGAGGACAATGACAGTGAGAGGGCAATGACAGGACAATGAGAGGACAATGACAGGACAGTGAGAGGACAATGACAGTGAGAGGGCAATGACAGGACAGTGAGAGGGCAATGACAGTGAGAGGGCAATGACAGGACAGTGAGAGGGCAATGACAGTGAGAGGGCAATGACAGGACAGTGAGAGGACAATGACAGGACAGTGAGAGGGCAATGAAGACCAATAACAGGACAATAACAGGACAGTGAGAGGGCAATTACAGGACAGTGAGAGGGCAATGAAGACCAATAACAGGACAGTGAGAGGGCAATGACAGGACAGTGAGAGGGCAATGAAGACCAATAACAGGACAATAACAGGACAGTGAGAGGGCAATGACAGGACAGTGAGAGGGCAATGACAGGACAGTGAGAGGGCAATGACAGGACAGTGAGAGGGCAATGAAGACCAATAACAGGACAGTGAGAGGGCAATGAAGACCAATAACAGGAAAATAACAGCACAGTGAGAGGACAATGACAGGACAGTGAGAGGACAATGACAGGACAGTGAGAGGACAATGACAGGACAGTGAGAGGGCAATAACAGGACAGTGAGAGGGCAATGACAGGACAATGAGAGGGCAATGAAAGTGAGAGGGCAATGACAGGACAGTGAGAGGGCAATAACAGGACAGTGAGAGGGCAATGAAGACCAATAACAGGACAGTGAGAGGGCAATGAAGACCAATAACAGGACAATAACAGCACAGTGAGAGGACAATGACAGGACAGTGAGAGGGCAATAACAGGACAGCGAGAGGGCAATGACAGGACAGTGAGAGGGCAATGAAAGTGAGAGGGCAATAACAGGACAGTGAGAGGACAATGACAGGACAGTGAGATGGCAATGACAGGACAGTGAGAGGGCAATGACAGGACAGCGAGAGGGCAATGACAGGACAGTGAGAGGACAATGACAGTGAGAGGGCAATGACAGGACAGTGAGAGGACAATGACAGTGAGAGGGCAATGACAGGACAGTGAGAGGGCAATGGCATGCCAGTGAGAGGACAATGACAGTGAGAGGGCAATGACAGGACAGTGAGAGGACAATGACAGTGAGAGGGCAATGACAGGACAGTGAGAGGACAATGACAGGACAGTGAGAGGACAATGAAAGTGAGAGGGCAATGACAGGACAGTGAGAGGGCAATAACAGGACAGTGAGAGGGCAATGAAGACCAATAACAGGACAGTGAGAGGGCAATGAAGACCAATAACAGGACAATAACAGCACAGTGAGAGGACAATGACAGGACAGTGAGAGGGCAATAACAGGACAGCGAGAGGGCAATGACAGGACAGTGAGAGGGCAATGAAAGTGAGAGGGCAATAACAGGACAGTGAGAGGACAATGACAGGACAGTGAGATGGCAATGACAGGACAGTGAGAGGGCAATGACAGGACAGCGAGAGGGCAATGACAGGACAGTGAGAGGACAATGACAGTGAGAGGGCAATGACAGGACAGTGAGAGGACAATGACAGTGAGAGGGCAATGACAGGACAGTGAGAGGGCAATGGCATGCCAGTGAGAGGACAATGACAGTGAGAGGGCAATGACAGGACAGTGAGAGGACAATGACAGTGAGAGGGCAATGACAGGACAGTGAGAGGACAATGACAGGACAGTGAGAGGACAATGACAGTGAGAGGGCAATGACAGGACAGTGAGAGGGCAATGACAGTGAGAGGGCAATGACAGGACAGTGAGAGGGCAATGACAGGACAGTGAGAGGGCAATGACAGGACAGTGAGAGGGCAATGAAAGTGAGAGGGCAATGACAGGACAGTGAGAGGGCAATGAAGACCAATAACAGTACAACGATAAGGACAGTGAGAGGGCAATGACAGGACAGTGAGAGGGCAATGACATTGAGAGGGCAATGGCAGGACAGTGAGAGGGCAATGAAAGTGAGAGGGCAATGGCAGGACAGTGAGAGGGCAATGAAGACAAATAACAGTACAACGATAAGGACAGTGAGAGGGCAATGACAGGACAGTGAGAGGGCAATGACATTGAGAGGACAATGAAAGTGAGAAGGCAATGACAGGACAGTGAGAGGGCAATGACAGAACAGTGAGAGGGCAATGACAGGACAGTGAGAGGGCAATGAAAGTGAGAGGGCAATGGCAGGACAGTGAGAGGGCAATGAAGACCAATAACAGTACAACGATAAGGACAGTGAGAGGGCAATGACAGGACAGTGAGAAAGCAATGACATTGAGAGGGCAATGAAAGTGAGAGGGCAATGACAGGACAGTGAGAGGACAATGTAGACCAATAACAGTACAGTGAGAGGACAGGCAAGAAAGAGAAATGAGTAGAAAGTCTAGCACAGTGTATGAGCTAAGACCAACCGACGACTCACATCTGACTGCTTGTATCAGGGTCAGTGAACCAGAACTGACCAAGACCATTTTCAGCCTCTAAGTGTCGGCCCTGGATACAGACTGCACCGTGCATCTGAGCTGAGGGAAGGCAAAACCTATTCCCCAAAATGCCGTGCCGAAACCGGTCGTAACTGAACTTAACGTCTTTATACTGGTTTAGAAGACTCTGCAGTCTGTATACAACCAGTTTAATTTACATCACCTTGCTCTAAAAGCTATGCGCATCCAATTTATTCTTGAATGCATTAACTGTCCCTGCCTCCACTACTTCCTGTGGTAATGCATTCCAAGCATTCGCCACTCTCTGGCTAAAAAAAATATTTCCTAATGTTAAATCTGGACCTTTCTTTAGTTAATTTGTAGCTATGCCATTTTCTTTTTGTAGGCAGTTGTATTTTGAAAAAACTTGTTATAGTCTAATTTATCCATTCCTTTCATTATAAACCTGTATTGTCATCTCGAATTCTTCTCTCTTCTAGACTCTGTAGGCCAGTTTTTCTGAGTCTTTCCTCATAACTGTAATTCTAGAATCCCACTATCATCTTTGTCGCTCTTTTTTGTATTCTTTCCAGCATGTTTATATCCCCTCTATGATAAGGACTCCACGCCTGTACACAGTACTCCAATCTAGGCCTAACTAATGCTTTATACAGTTTTACTATCACTTCCTTGCTCCTATGTTTAATATTTCTTTCTATCATACCTAACATTGCATTTGCCTTTTTCACTGCTACCTGAACTTGCTCACTCACTTTACCTGTATGCTCTATTATAACCCCTAGGTTCTTTTCCTTTTCTATTTTTCTTCTCGCCAATTCTGTAATTATGTTCCAAATTGGATCTACCCATGTGGATGACTGTACCTTTATCTACATTAAACTCCATTGTCCAGCTTACAGACCATTCTCTAATTGTATCTGTTGTGTCAGGACTAGGCTCAGATACCGCCATCTCGTTGTGAACTACGACACGCTGTACCAACTTCTTTTCCGGGACGAATGGAAGATAATGTAGTAGTAGTAGTAGTAGTAGTTGTAGTAGTAGTAGTTGTTGTTGTAGTAGTAGTAGTAGTAGTAGTAGTTGTTGTAGTAGTAGCAGAAGCAGCAGTAATTGTAGTAGCAGCAGTAATTGTAGTAGCAGCAGCCGTAATTTTAGTAGCAGCAGTAGTAATTGTAGTAGCAGCATTAATTGTAGTAGCAGCAGTAGTAGCAGCAGTAATTGTAGTAGTAGCAGAAGCAGTAGTAATTGTAGGAGTAGCAGTAATTGTAGTAGTAGCAGAAGCAGCAGTAATTGTAGTAGTAGCAGAAGCAGCAGTAATTGTAGTAGTAGCAGTAATAGAAGCAGCAACAGCAATAGTATTAGTAAAAGTAGTAGTAGCAGCAACAATAGTTGTAGCAGCAGAAGTAGTAGTAGTAAACGTACAAACAAGGACGACAGACATATGAGAGAACAGACTGAAGAAAGGGCAGACCGAAGAGAAGACAGACTGAAGAGAGGACAGACAGAAGATAGGACAGACGTAAGAGAGGACAGACAGAAGAGAGGGCAGACAGAAGAGAGGACAGACAGAAGAGAGGACAGACAGAAGAGAGGACAGACAGAAGAGAGGACAGACAGAAGAGAGGACAGACAGAAGAGAGGACAGCCACAAGAGAGGGCAGACAGAAGAGAGGACAGACAGAAGAGAGGACAGACAGAAGAGAGGACAGATCAAAGAGAGGACAGACTGAAAAGAAGACAGACAGAAGATATGACAGACAGAAGAGAGGACATACAGAAAAGAGGACAGACAGAAGAGCTGACAGACAGAAAAGAAGACAGACAGAAAAAAAGACAGACAGAAGAGAGGACAGACAGAAGAGAAGACAGACAGAAGAGAAGACAGACAGAAAAGTGGACTGACATACACGGACCCAAAGACATACATAGGGCAGACAGAAGATAGGACAGACAGAAGAGATGACAGACAGAAAAGAAGACAGAAAAGAAGACAGACAGAAGAGAAGAGAGACAGAAGAGAAGACAGACAGAAAAGTGGACTGACACGGACCCCAAAGACATACACCACCATTCGTTAACTGAGGTTGTAAATCTCACAGCAAAGAGGTGAACACATCCCAGATAGAGAGAGCTGCCTCTCTAAGCACTAATAAATCACATGCCATAGAGAGAACTGCCTAAGCACTAATAAATCACATGCCATAGAGAGAACTGCTTGAGTAAGCACTAATAAATCACATGCCATAGAGAGAACTGCCTGAGTAAGCACTAATAAATCACATGCCAGAGAGAACTGCCTAACCCCTAATAAATCACATTCCATAGAGAGAACTGCCTCAGCACTAATAAATCGCATGCCATGGAGAGAACTGCCTGAGCAAGCACTAATAAATCACATGCCATAGAGAGAACTGCCTAAGCACTAATAAATCACATGCCATAGAGAGAACTGCCTAAGCACTAATAAATCACATGCCATGGAGAGAACTGCCTGAGCAAGCACTAATAAATCACATGCCATAGAGAGAACTGCCTAAGCACTAATAAATCACATTCCATAGAGAGAACTGCCTAACCACTAATAAATCACATTCCATAGAGAGAACTGCCTCAGCACTAATAAATCACATGCCAGAGAGAACTGCCTATGCACTAATAAATCACATGCCATGGAGAGAACTGCCTAAGTAAGCACTAATAAATCACATGCCATAGAGAGAACTGCCTGATCAAGCACTAATAAATCACATGCCATAGAGAGAACTGCCTGACTAAGCACTAATAAATCACATGCCATAGAGAGAACTGCCTGACTAAGCACTAATAAATCACTTGCCATGGAGAGAACTGCCTGACTAAGCACTAATAAATCACTTGCCATAGAGAGAACTGCCTGACTAAGCACTAATAAATCACGTGCCATGGGGAGAACTGCCTGAGTAAGCACTAACAAATCACATCCGATACCAATAGCGAGAACACTCGTTGAGGACTCCCACTTGTGATTATGTCTCGCTGTGTTATCGATCCAGAGGCGTAATTCCTATTCCCCTTCGGCCCCGAGGAGAACCGCGGTAACTGTGCAGTTAGGGACCGTCAAGGACACGCCTATTGGTACATCGCTGCCGATGATACCTACGATCGGTTTAGCTTGTGTCGCCTCTGTAACCAACCCTCTGTCACTTCCGCTTGTCTGGTTATGATAAACGCCCGAGTGGTTAGTTAGTGGTGTCCGGCTTAAACACCATAGGAACACTGTAAGCTTCAAGGTATGTCGTAAAAGGTGACTCAACAGATCTTTGCGCATCGGACTAGCAACGTCACCATGTAACACCATTTCTGACACTGCAAAAGTTCGGATACAGGGTCAGCTTTGGTGGTAGCCCATGCTTCAGTGTCTAGTAAAGGGAGGTATTTGTATAGGTTACAAAACCGCGGGACACATTTGTTGCTACTCCTACGCACAATTGCATTATCAGGATTTTGTTGTTGGTTAGTAAATGATTCAAGACTAGGCAAGGGCCGCCGTCCATCGTAGACATAATTAATTTTGCTAGCGCTACTTTTAGTAAGGATTAACTGCGATATTTGTTATCCTCACTCTCTCGTCTTGAGCCGCCCGACCCCAATCGCAAGTCAAGGACAAGACGACTAGAGAGCGACTACGAGATGCAGGGGACTCCGCATCAAGCACCCGTGAAAAGACGGCGGAGTCCGGAGTCGAACCCACGCCACCTGATCACAAGGCCGACGGCTTAACCACTTCGCCACATAATCCCCATTCAAGACTACCTAACTATAAATCGGCACATGATCTACAGTCAGGAAAGCCAAGGAAACATGGAAGAGAGTTGTACCTCACATAGGAATAACGGAGACCTCATACATTGAAATAGACATGCAATTGCATACCTGTTGCTCGTTGGTAACCTTGTTAGGACCACACACCTGCGCCCCCCCCCCCCCCCCCGTCCCCCTAACAAATAAATAAATGCAAAAATGTCCCTAAACTCACAGTGAATTTTTAGCCAGAGAGCGGTGAATGCTTGGAATGCTGTTACACATGAAGTAGTGGAGGCAAGGACAATTAATGCATTTAAGAATAGATTGGATGCGCATAACTTTTAGAGCAAAGGAAATGTAAAAGAAACTGTATATAAACTCTGCAGAGTCTTCTAAACCAGTATAAAGACGATACGTTTCGAATCGTTCAAATATTAGTCTCGACATAATTAGAGCCGTTACTTCGTCCTGTGTACTTGACACCAACACGGTGGGATAGATTGTATGCATTGATCATTGACGAGCCCGTGTTTCTTATTTGTGTTTTACATTAGTTAGACTAGACGCTGCGTAACACAGCGCCGGCAGTCTGGCCATGCCTGAAACATTTATACGTGTGTCCCCCATAAAACGGGGGGAGGTGTTGTTTTTGTGTGTGGGTGTATGTATGTGTGCGTGCGCAATATTTTGACCAGATAGGATCCCAGAAACTCCGTTTTTGACGCAGATGGTATCCGTAGCATCAACACTTCTAATGCAGGCACAGATCCGCTAATCGGGTCACGCAGTCCGAATTTTATGGTGAGATGCGGAAGGATTAACGCTCAAAATGGTGGCCACAAGAAGAACTTCAAAGACAAGCTTTAAGCTTCACTAAAAGCAGTTGGCATACCACCTGGTATTTGACAAGCTGTACCGAACACCTCAGTGCACATCTCCCCGTAAATGTGTAGCGTCGTGCGAGGTACCCATACAAGTACCAGTTGAACAACGTGGACAGACCAGAACAGCCAGTGGAAAGAAGCCTTCCCAATCAGGCCAACATTGCAAGCCCTCACTGCCAAAGGGTTTCCCCAGACCTACATCAGGCTTCTCAGCCACCATGGAATCTATCCACTGACTGAACATGTTCCAACCGGATGAGCAGCGAGTGGTCGTCATCACACGTGATAGATGACTAACAACGGCATGCTTGGAAGGTTACGGTGTTTCTATGCTTCTTGTCAACTCAGGTAGCACGCTAATTTGTACAATGTAAGTGGTGGCCACGTGGTGATGCGTACGAAGCGGTCACTCGGTTACTACTCAGGTAGCACGCTACTTTGCACAATGTAAGTGGTGCCCGTGTGGTGATGCGCACCTCATAATGTGTAACTATCACATAAATCCCCTCCACAAGAACACAGCCATGCTTTGATGCAGGCTTCCTGTGAGGAGGCCAACTGTAAGTGGTGGCCTTACTCGGGATCACAAGAGAAATAAGAAAACACATAATACGTGCTAGAACCGACGAGAGGTTAGTGTGACGTCATCGCAAACTTTGCTGTGCCCTCGATATTTACCTCGGACATCGTCCATACAGAAGGTATGCGCTGACTCTAGCAGCTGTATCTCTGATCGGGTATCCGTTCTGTGATAAATACTGAATGTACGAACGGCTGCTCGCTGGCCGGAAATCAATAATGCTAATGTCTGAAATCGCTGGCAGGAATGAGGAGTCAGACACTAGTCTGAAGGCAACAGATTTCACTTCAAGAAGTCAGATACGAGAAGCTGCCAACAACAACAGCAGAACAAAACAGTAATCATTGATAGGACGGGCCAAAAACAGAGCTAGGTACAGGGGTTTGGGGAAAACTAGCTGAGATGGAACTAATCAAAGCCGAGATAACATTACTTACTGGGAGCAAGGACAGCTGTTGAATGCCAGGCTAACGGTAATCCCATCGCTCGGTAATGATTAGGAGTGGAGGAATGGCTACTATGTACAACATGACACATGCAGACAGAGGATTGGAGAGGGGGGTGGAGATAATGGGTAGCAGATAGGGAGCGAAAGAGAGGTAAAGAGAGGGGGAATGAAAGAGAGGGGGAATGAGATAGAGAGAAAGGGGGAGGGAGACCAGAGAAAGGGATGGGGGAGAGATGGGAGAGACAGATAGGGAGCGAAAGAGAGGTAAAGAGAGGGGGAATGAAAGAGAGGGGGAATGAGATAGAGAGAAAGGGAGAGGGAGACCAGAGAAAGGGATGGGGGAGAGATGGGAGAGAATGAGAGAAGAGAGGAAGTTAGGAATAGGAAGGGAGATGGATGGGGAGTGAGAGATGTTGGAAGGGAGAGAAGAGAATGGGAGGGAGACGAGAGAAGGAAGAGGAAGACATGGGAGAGTGAGAAGGAAGAGTGGATGTAGGGGAGGGGAGGAAACGAGTGGAGAGGGAGACGAGATAAGGGGAGTGAGAGAGTGGAAAGGGAGACATATGGAGATAGGAGTAGGAAAAAGGAGAAAGGGATGGAAAGGACACTGGAGGCAGGGAGAGGCAGTGGGAGAGTGTATGGCATGGAGACAGATAGTCAGAGCAGACAATGGCATTGTCCAGTGCATGTTGTGGCAGAAGGTCTCAATCAGCCAGTGACAGATACTGAGGCAGATAAGGAAGGACAGGTCATGTATGGGGAGTCTTCTTATTTCGTTCTGAACTCTCTAAAAAGGGCTCTGCAAGTAGCAGGGTGTAGTCCAGAGAACGGAACGCGTTGTATCGTAATTTACAGCTCGTCTGCGATATTGGCACATTTCGGTCCAACACATCCGACTTCAGCAGGCATTTTATGTACCGGGTTATGCCTTCCCTCTTCGAGCCATTTTCCTTAGCCAGTCTGCCCTGTTGCAGCCTGGTATCCAGGATCACCACGTGGAAGCGGATACGGGTCTTGCCAGCTTTGATTCACTGGCCCTAACGCTAGAAGTCAGCTTTGGTTAGCTGACCGCTGCATCTCATGCACTGCTAAACTTCTTGAACCCAGCTCTGATTCACTGGCCCTGACGCTAGCAGTCAGCTTTGGTTAGCTGACCGCTGTATATCATGCACTGCTCAGTATCTTGACCTCTATGGGGAGTCTGTGACTGACAAGGAAAGACAGAGAGAGTGAGCAAAGTCATCAATATAGGAGTATCATTGCACATCTTCGGATACATTACGGTGGGTGTGTGTGTTAGAGAGAGAGAGAGAGAGAGAGAGAGAGAGAGAGAGAGAGAGAGAGAGACAGTTATTACAGTACAAACATCTGGAGGTAGACACAGTTCTCCTATACAACCTCCATGTAGAAAGTTAAAATGTTCAGCATTCACCGCTGAACATCTGCTGCAAAACTTCCCGACATACGAGGACCAGAGAAAGCACGTGTGGCCATCACCAGTGCCAACACTAGACAAACTCTATGGCAGTGTCGACAGCCTCAGGATGACAGCCGCTTTCTTCGAACAAATTCAAGTTGACGTCTGACAGCGTGCGAAGAATAAGAAGAAGAAGAAGAAGATCTCAACATTCTTTCTTAACATGATCTGGATTCCTTCTCAAGAACAATCGCCAATTAATTTCTGCACAAATAAACTTACCAGAGGAGTCATCAATAAGAATCAATCAATTAATCAATCAACGACAATCTTCTTAGCTCCCTGTGAGCATAGGTCTCCAACAAATACAAGCCAAGCCATCCAACCTTGACCTGTTGATGAGTGGATAGTCGTACGTGTCTACAGGATGGTGTGGCCAACTCTCCTCAGGTGCTTCATACCATCATCTTGACAGGTTACAGTGTTACTATTATTTTGTCCCTTGTTGGGCCCTGGTGACAATCGGGAGTAACAAGAATAAAGAGAGAGAGAGAGAGAAAGAGAGAGAGAGAAAGAGAGAGAAATATATGGCGGAGGGAGGGAGAGAATCACACCCATGACAGATAAGGAAAGGAAAGCCGTTTATGTGCAGATAGAGGGAGAAAGATAGAGAGATGGACAGAATAAAATAATCACTGTTCATTGACAGGTAAAGCAGACGACTCGTGTGGGGATGGATGCGGAGAGAGAGATAGAGAGAGAGAGAGAGAGTAGGTTTGAGCGAGCGAGAGAGCGAGAGTAGGTGTGTGTGTGTGAGAGAGAGAGAGAGAGAGAGAGAGAGGGGGGGGGGAAGAGCGCTGAGACAGACAACACAGACACCCGACAACCTGAACGTAATGCCTATTATATATTTATATTTAACAATTTCTTGGCATTTCAAATAGAAAAGAGCCGTCTTAACGACCGCTGCCAGGACAAAATTCAAGTTAAAAATCCACCAAAATTATTTGTACCTTCCCCCAGGTTTAGTAAGCCGTAGGATTTTAAATACACACTACGGCTAGTCGACAGCCTTCGGCTACCTGACAACAGACATTAATATGAATACGTATTCCAATAATTTTTTAATTTATTTATTTACACACTGGTTCAGAGAAGCAGTTGGGGGGGGGGGGGGGGGGGCGCAGAAGAGAGAGAGAGAGAGAGAGAAATAGCAGACATAAGGGGAGTGAGAGGGCGGTCGAACGTTATTTAACCATTACTACCTGAATTCCATTGAACAAATTAAGAACAATTGGCAGACGGCTCCAAGTCATGATCCCTCCATCAAACCTACCAGGATTGCTTCCAGATGTGGGAATATCATTGGGAGAGAAGTATGAATAGGAAACGGAAGTATTTTGAAGGTGACAAAACTGCCTAGATTACAGGTAAGCATTAAAGTTCTGGAACTATTTGAACATTCCTAGTGTTACCGGAAATCATTATTCAGAGATCGTAGTTGACTAAGATGAGATGAAGACATTCTCCGAAAGGAGGCCTAGACAACCTTGTGACAACAGGAAAGATGGGTGGCAGAAAGGGCACAGGCAGACAGAGACAAGAGATATAGTGTCAGGATGCAATGGATGGGAGAACATAGCGCACTTCAAGTGATGCACTGCTGAAGGGTCAGATGGTTTTGGGAGGACTTCACCTTTGACGCCCATCCTGTTGCTGTTGAATGCCCACAATGAGTAGGTTTACTCTTTTGTGCGCCCTGAAATAGACGTCAAGTGGCGGGTTGCAGTAGCTTTCCTCACATCCTGAGCGCGCTGATGAAGGTGGACCGTGGTCCTCCAGGCGGTAGTGCTGTGCTTGGCTTCATCTGCGTGTCACTATTACGGGGATCAAATAGATCCCTCACCTTGTTAGTCAGGCTGCCATGAAAACGGTCCATTTCCAGGGAGGGTTACTAGTAATCCGAGGTAATGGTCTTGGCCAGTATGTATTGCTTGACCCTGAATCAAAGAAGAAGGGATTAATACACAAATTGGGGGGTTGGGGGGGGGGGGGGATGCCAATACATAGGGGTGAAAAAAGGGTTTACTCAACTAGAAAAATAATAATCACTCCCTTCGAGACGGGGGCAGGAACCCAAATGATGGTCATCAGCGAGAAGAAGTGGCCAGGAGGACGTAAAGAGTGGGAAATGGCGTGCAAGATAGTGGCGGCCAGATACTGACAGACGAAAAGGTGATTTAATTAGAGAGAAAGATGAGAAAAGGGGTTAAGTGTCCGCCTGGTTGCATATCAATGCAGACGGTGATAGTCAACATGAAATAATAAAAGGTCTTCAATAACTGAGTGGCTCATAATGTGGGGTCACGGTCACCCGTACTCGAACGGTCCACGTTTGGTAGAGCACAATCATCTATAACCTATTGGGCTGTGTTCAGCTTGGGATATAGCCTTCTCAAGAGTTATAACCTGAATGTCAACTAATTGGTATGACTTACAAGACCTAATATAACCAAAAAGAATGTGGCTACATTCCTTAAAACTCTACAAAACAAGAAGAACTGCAGTAGTCAGGCATCGATGACGGGCCTCATATAACCAACAACGCCTGGTTCAAATGTGTGATTTCCCAAAGAAAAGTAGACGAATCTTGACTTAATAACATTCATGTTTGACTGAGCATCTCACCTTTTAACTGCTGGCATGGGAAGGAAGACTAACGTCTGGTCAGGCACAACATACTGAGCGTGCATGTTAGTCAGGGTCAGGCACAACATACTGAGCGTGCATGTTAGTCAGGGTCAGGCACAACATACTGAGCGTGGATTTTAGTCAGGGTCAGGCACAACATACTGAGCGTGCATGTTAGTCAGGGTCAGGCACAACATACTGAGCGTGCATGTTAGTCAGGGGTCAGGCACAACATACTGAGGCGTGCATGTTAGTCAGGGTCAGGCACAACATACTGAGCGTGCATGTTAGTCAGGGTCAGGCACAACATACTGAGCATGCATGTTAGTCAGGGTCAGGCACAACATACTGAGCATGCATGTTAGTCAGGGCCAGACACAACATACTGAGCATGCATGTTAGTCAGGGTGAGGCACAACATACTGACCAAGACCTCACCTCAGCTTCCTCGTAGCCCTTCCTGAAAACGGGCTGTGAGTGATCGACTTGATCCCAGTAGTAGTGAGCGACACGCAGATGTAACCCAAGCATAGCACAGCCGCCTGAAGAACCCTGGTCCACCTTCATCAGCACGCTCGGGATGTGAGGAAAGCTATGACAACCCTTTAATTAACATCCTTGTCAATGCGCACAAACGAGAACTCAATGGTGGGCAGCAACTGCTGTTTTACCCAAATGTTGGCCTGTTTTCAATTTTGCAAACGTGACTCAAGCAATGAGCACCGCTCGCTCTCACAGGATGTGTGACTCCTTCATATACTACTTCACACAGAGAAGTGAATTGCTTGGCGCGAAACAGATAACGGCTGGACACCTGAATACCAATCCTATCTCATTGTTGACGATGGACGACAGAAACACAATATCGAGAATGTGAGCGAGGGTCATTGCGCACTTGCAGACCATTATTACCCAAGATTGCACAAATAGTCAATACTTCCTAGGATTTGAAGAAGAGTCAAACCACGAACATAAAACCAAAATAATAAACGTATGAAACAAACCTACATGTGACAAAGAAAGGTCAAACCACGAACATTAAACTAAAATAATAAACTTATGAAACAAACCTACATGTGACTAAGAAAGGCCAAACCACGAACATAAAACCAAAATAATAAACTTATGAAACAAACCTACATGTGACTAAGAAAGGCCAAACCACGAACATAAAACCAAAATAATAAACTTATGAAACAAACCTACATGTGACTAAGAAGAGTCAAACCACGAACATAAAACCAAAATAATAAACTTATGAAACAAACCTACATGTGACTAAGAAGAGTCAAACCACGAACATAAAACCAAAATAATAAACTTATGAAACAAACCTACATGTGACTAAGAAAGGTCAAACCACGAACATAAAAATAAAATAATAAACTTATGAAACAAACCTACATGTGACTAAGAAGAGTCAAACCACGAACATAAAAATCAAAATAATCTTATGAAATTTATTAGCTCACATTTATGGTTCATTTTCCAACCACTGATGGTTTCTAAGTTACGAATATATTATTTATTTAATTGCTACATATTTCCAATAGCCTAAAAATGAGAAATATGACGACCAGTAAATTGGAATGAAGCCATCTTGTGTCACCAAACCTTAGCGCTGGATGACAAGTTAGACAACTGCTAGTGGGTCGATGGAAACGTCCAGCCTACAGATCAATGCACGTATAAACTGATTTGGCAGAAACAAATACTCCAGGTATTTCAGATCAATACACTGCTTTACATATAAATTGACGTGATTTTAAGCAATGTTACAGTTAGCTATAGATCGATATTCTGGCACAATACATAAACTAACACGGTCTCATGCAATATTACAACTTATTACAAAACGTGAACTACTTTTAAATATAAACTGACACATCGAAATCAATATTTGAACTTACTACTGACTGATTTACATATAAATATAAAAACAAACAAATACATACACAAAAAAACATACACACATTCATTAAGTAAACATCAATTTTATTATAAAGTGCGAGGAAGAGTAAGTACCAAATAAAAATCTCATTTCCTGACACAAAATGGCTCATTAGTAATACTTCATAGAGAGATTGTGCCGATCGAGCAATATGCGCATGCGCAATATAGCATACAACATGCCTACTCGTCTGTCGACTTCCACCGTGGAAGAACAATGAGATGTTATTAGTATTTTATAGTCCGAGGATGTGCAACCTTCTGAAATCTACAGTAGAATGAAGGTTCAGTATTGAGACAGTTGTTTGAGTCAGTGGTGAATGAAGGTTCAGTATTGAGACAGTTGTTTGAGTCAGTGGTGAATGAAGGTTCAGTATTGAGACAGTTGTTTGAGTCAGTGGTGAATGAAGGTTCAGTATTGAGACAGTTGTTTGAGTCAGTGGTGAATGAAGGTTCAGTATTGAGACAGTTGTTTGAGTCAGTGGTGAATGAAGGTTCAGTATTGAGACAGTTGTTTGAGTCAGTGGAGAGTGTATGGATTGGAAGAACGATTTCAAAACGGAAGACAATACGTTATTGATGAACCGCGGCGTGGGAGACCAACAAGTTTGTAAACTGACACAGTGAAACAGCTGATCGGCCAACTAGTCCGTGGCAACAGGTGAGTCACTATTGATGAAATAACCATATTCTACGTGAGTCATGGCGCTGCGCACTAAATTGTCCATGATGCCCTCGGTTATACAAAAGTGTGTAGCAGATGGATCCTAATGCAGCTGATAATGAGGGCGGTGCAAAATTGGTTAAAAGTGACACCAAAATACGTGTTATCTCCCAGACATTCCCAAGCTAGTGTACAAACGTACTAAGTATGTTAATTAGACACGGGGACAATGTCGAAAAAATAAGACACACACATTTTCAGGTTAGCACTCTTGTAAAAATGTTATTTATAAAATACAATTGCTGTTACTTAATGACTGCCTCTCGTGTATATGTGTGTGTGCGTGCGTGAGCGTATGCATGAGAGCGCGAGCGAGAAAGAAAGAGAGAGAGAGAGCAACTGAAATGCCAAGCAATGTTCTACCTGGCTACAGATCGATACAATTCCCCTCCATTTAAATTGACAGTTTCAAGCAATGTTGCTGTTAAACAACAGATCGATAGAATACATATAAATTGACACAGCATTAAGCAATGTTGCAGTTAGCCAGTGATCAATATACTCGTCCGAAATATTAACGGTGCCACTGTAATAACGATGTGCCAGTTAAGCTGCGCGTTAGTGCACTCGCGTAGCAACATACTTCCGTCGTGCTCATA
The DNA here is from genome assembly GCA_036924085.1 of Ariolimax columbianus. Classification (NCBI taxonomy): domain Eukaryota; kingdom Metazoa; phylum Mollusca; class Gastropoda; order Stylommatophora; family Arionidae; genus Ariolimax; species Ariolimax columbianus. The sequence goes on from JAVGWX010000020.1 coordinate 59,110,842, forward strand.
CTGTCATATGTCACGCACACTCAAGTCAATAATGATATATTTTGTACGAAAAACATACACGTGTATAGTATCAATTAATACAATTTGACATTGCATAATAAGCGTCATGTTAATAACTCATTATTGCTATATCTCCTCCCTCCCCCCCCCCCCCCCCTCTCTCTCTCTTCCCACCCACACACGTTTCATGTATGAGGTACTGCATTAATTTCCTGGCAATTTATTCTGGACAAGTTTTGTCAGTGAACAATTTATGTGTTCAACATTGTGCATACTTTACCATTCCTCATGATGCATACATGTGATTGCTATATTGATCAGCGCCGCTATAATTAAGAGGGGACGTAGCTCGCCTCTCAAAACACGAAAAGCACGAAGCGGTGGGTGCTCGAACATGTACGTTTCAAACGTCTCCTGGTCCCAAGGAATGTGTAATTCGCTGCCTAGTCATATCGGAGACAGACGATAAACTCGGAAATTCTGTGCGCGCGATGTGCACGTAAAAGAACCTTTGGCGGCTGAAAATTGAAAAGAGCAGGCTGTCGGGACCAAACACTCCAAACGTAACCAAATTCTTACACAATCGTGGTCTTCGTGAAGGTCAAATGAGGTCAGAGAGAGAGAGAGAGAGGGTAGGGGAGCAAGTCAGAAAGAGAGAGACCATCTCCCTATCATGGAAAGACACAACGTGCCAATCACATGTTTGCCTGTATGTACATTCGAGTGTAAGTATATACCAAAAACAGAGGACCTCTACTCTCCCACTGGTATAACAGAGGAGCTACTAAAAGAGAAAGAGAGAGAGAGAGAGAGAGAGAGAGAGAGAGAGAGAGAGAGTTTCATTGTCCTTGGCCTAATGGTTTAGCAATGTTCCGTTTCTGTATCTGAAGCGACCACTGCCCATTATTATTTATCTACTAGCAATAACCGCGTAGAAGATATGCGATCCAATCTAGCTGTACAATATGAAAGAAGCAACAGCAGTTAAAAAATTAAAGGATCTCTCTCTTCCCGCACCCCTTGCCTGCCCCACATTTCTAACCCATCGCTACTCTCCATCTCTTCTCTCCCCCCACCTTTTTTGTTGCTGCAAAGTGTATCCGTCACCTGTTGGTACAACCCCCTATTGCCTTTTACTCCGCTTTCTTTTCTGTTGTCTGGTGTGTGTGTGTTAGTGTGTGTGTGTGTGTGTGCATGTGCGTGCTGTGTTTTCAGGGTCCTTATAACATACGGGCCCTATTGATAGTCGCTATTTCTTTGTTTACATTACACGAAATGATTTTTTTTTTTTAAATCTCGAAATTTCCATCTGATACCTCATTACTTAAGGAATCCATCGTGCATCATTCTCAGTCATAGCTTTGAAAGGTACAGGTAGGATGCTTTGAGTGGATAGTGTCTTCCAGGTATCAAACCCTGGGTGGGCCGGGCTAGTGCAAATCTAGTGTACTGTTGAGGCTTGAGTCAATGAAATAGCTGACTTCCCAAGAAGCCATCTTTTCTTGCCCTGTTTCACTGCCGTTTACGACATTCATGGAAGGTTACTTGTGGTTCTATTCTTATCACCCCGATTATCACTGAGGTGATGATTAAATGGAGATAAGGAGAAAAATACAGGAAACTTTCCATGACCTCCTATTGGATAAGTAATTCATCAATGACCTCCTATTGGATAAGTAATTCATCAATGACCTCCTATTGGATGAGAAGCACATCAATGACCTCCTGTTATAAAACTGTTAAATAACAAAAATCCATCAATGATGTTAGATGTTAAGACCACCAATGATGTTAGACCAGAAAGCGGTCAAGGTCCTGTTATATAAAAAAAAACACTCCACAAATGATTATCTGTTAGATGAAAAAACCACCAATGATGTTAGACTTGAAAGCGGTTTAGGTTATGTTATATCCAAAAAAAATATTAATGATGTTAGATGTTAAATCCACCAATGATGTTAGACCAGAAAGCGGTCACGGTCCTGTTATATAAAAAAAAAACTATAAATGATGTTAGATGTTAAATCCCCCAATGATGTTAGATTAGAAAGCGGTTAAGGTTATGTTAGATCAAGAAATCCATAAATGATTATCTGTTAGATGAAAAATCCACCAATGATGTTAGACCAGAAAGCGGTCACGGTCCTGTTATATAAAAAAAAAACTATAAATGATGTTAGATGTTAAATCCCCCAATGATGTTAGATTAGAAAGCGGTTAAGGTTATGTTAGATCAAGAAATCCATAAATGATTATCTGTTAGATGAAAAATCCACCAATGACCTCCTAAAAGATGGCAAGATAACAGTCGACCGACCACAGTTAAGGTTCAAATATGTGCGGAAGCGTGATTTGAAGACCCTGGAAATGAATCTTACATCCTGGGACGACGAACCTGCAGACCAATCCAGGTGGAGATGTACCATGAAGGGCCTCCCTCACTCTTGGTGAAGAGAAGTTCTTGCAACTCGGAGAAGCGAAAGGACAACGCCGCATGTAGATAGAAAACAAAAAATCTAAGTAGAGCGTCTTATCATTCTATAGACCGTGACGACTGAAAGGGGCCGCTACTACCTACTGCGCCACTTGCAGAGAGAGATTAGGTGTTGATCTATGAGTCTGCCAGGAATCACGGGATGTAGTAGAATGGGCCAGTTGAATGAAGTCTGGTGCTCTTCAAGCAGAATGATTGGGTTCGATGAAGCAGTTAGCAATAGTTGGTTATGTAGGAGAAAAGCTGGGTTCAAAACACATGCTGCCTTGCAGGTAATCTTGTGACAGTCCAGGCTGATCAAGGGTTCAAGGTAGTCATATAACTGACATTACCGTCGGCGAAAAAGTGTTAGAAACGTTATTATATCTATCTGGTCTCAGATTTTCATGAGATAAGGTAGGAGACCAGTCCATTCCTCGGTGCCTAGTCTTTCGTAACTAAATCAGGTACAATTTACAGCTAGAGAAATTCGCGCGTGTTGATTGATACGGAACCTTTGCCACGAGAAGTCAGCTTTCTGTCTAGTGCGAGTTACTCCGTACTAGCCCACAGCTGATGAGGCTCAACGAAAGATGCCGCAGTCCAGCTGTCAAATGTGGTACAATCAATCTTCAAATAATATGAATACTATCCCGTGTCTCCAATTGGTAGAGCATAGGCCCTGGGCTACGTTGTGAATGACCTTTACCATATCCAGCTTATAAGGAATCCTGTATCCACTGGTAGTGAGCATTTAAGGCCAGCGATTGTTACTTAAGTGAGATGGCCAGCTTAATCACTACCTTTCCTGGTCGCCTGCACGAAATTCCAAGAATGGAACAATCGATCTCACGCTTGAACCAAAAAAAAATCGGTTGTTTCTAAAAATAGGCTTCACTGTACTCCGGGAATTCCCATAGGTGCTCAGTCTCTTTCGGTATATAGCGAATGGTGTTCATTCCTGTAGCTCGTTGGCTGTACACACTACTGATCCGTCCTCTCCTGTCCCTCAGTCCGTCCGAACCTCGTTCTATAGCAAAGATCTGCAGTCTGTAGATTTCTGATTCATCTATGACGTATGCCCTCATACAACAGGCGCTCATGGGTAGACTTCAAAATGTCACTCCTATCCATATCTTGGTGTATCCATTTATCTTTGCTTGTAAAGCAAAGATGTTTCCACAGATGTCATCCAATCATGCCTTAGCCAGTCCTTTTCTACTTTCCAAAGTTAGGATTGGTATTCTGACAAGATTTCTGTCCCTGTTATAAAACATAAACAGTCCAAGAAGGAGACAGGACAATTGTTGTTTTTCTTCAGGTCAATGGCCTCCTGTGTGACAACGATCCTGGCACGGTGGCTAAAGGTGGGGTACGGTGGTTAAGGGTGGGGTACGGTGGTTAAGGGTGGGGTACGGTGGTTAAGGGTGGGGTACGGTGGTTAAGGGTGGGGTACGGTGGCTAAAGGTGGGGTACGGTGGTTAAGGGTGGGGTACGGTGGTTAAGGGTGGGGCACGGTGGTTAAGGGTGGGGCACGGTGGCTAACGGTGGGGCACGGTGGTTAAGGGTGGGGTACGGTGGTTAAGGGTGGGGTACGGTGGCTAAAGGTGGGGTACGGTGGTTAAGGGTGGGGTACGGTGGTTAAGGGTGGGGCACGGTGGTTAAGGGTGGGGTACGGAGGTTAAGGGTGGGGTACGGAGGTTAAAGGTGGGGCACGGTGGCTAAAGGTGGGGTACGGTGGTTAAGGGTGGGGTACGGTGGTTAAGGGTGGGGCACGGTGGCTAACGGTGGGGTACGGTGGTTAAGGGTGGGGTACGGAGGTTAAAGGTGGGGCACGGTGGCTAAAGGTGGGGTACGGTGGTTAAAGGTGGGGCACGGTGGCTAACGGTGGGTAAGGGTGGGGTACGGGGGTTAAAGGTGGGGCACGGTGGCTAAAGGTGGGGTACGGTGGTTAAGGGTGGGGTACGGTGGCTAAAGGTGGGGTACGGTGGCTAACGGTGGGGTACGGTGGTTAAGGGTGGGGTACGGTGGCTAAAGGTGGGGTACGGTGGCTAACGGTGGGGTACGGTGGTTAAGGGTGGGGTACGGTGGTTAAAGGTGGGGTACGGTGGTTAAGGGTGGGGTACGGAGGTTAAAGATGGGGCACGGTGGCTAAAGGTGGGGTACGGTGGTTAAAGGTGGGGCACGGTGGCTAACGGTGGGGTACGGTGGTTAAGGGTGGGGTACGGTGGTTAAGGGTGGGGTACGGAGGTTAAAGGTGGGGCACGGTGGCTAAAGGTGGGGTACGGTGGTTAAAGGTGGGGCACGGTGGCTAACGGTGGGGTACGGTGGCTAACGGTGGGGTACGGTGGTTAAGGGTGGGGTACGGAGGTTAAAGGTGGGGCACGGTGGCTAAAGGTGGGGTACGGTGGTTAAGGGTGGGGTACGGTGGCTAAAGGTGGGGTACGGTGGCTAACGGTGGGGTACGGTGGTTAAGGGTGGGGTACGGTGGCTAAAGGTGGGGTACGGTGGCTAACGGTGGGGTACGGTGGTTAAGGGTGGGGTACGGTGGTTAAAGGTGGGGTACGGTGGCTAACGGTGGGGTACGGTGGCTAAAGGTGGGGTACGGTGGTTAAAGGTGGGGTACGGTGGTTAAGGGTGGGGTACGGTGGCTAAAGGTGGGGTACGGTGGCTAACGGTGGGGTACGGTGGTTAAGGGTGGGGTACGGTGGCTAAAGGTGGGGTACGGTGGCTAACGGTGGGGTACGGTGGTTAGGGGTGGGGTACGGTGGCTAAAGGTGGGACACGGTGGCTAAAGGTGGGGTACGGTGGTTAAGGGTGGGGTACGGTGGTTAATGGTGGGGCACGGTGGCTAAAGGTGGGGTACGGTGGTTAAGGGTGGGGTACGGTGGTTAAGGGTGGGGTACGGTGGTTAATGGTGGGGCACGGTGGCTAAAGGTGGGGTACGGTGGTTAAGGGTGGGGTACGGTGGTTAAGGGTGGGGCACGGTGGCTAAAGGTGGGGTACGGTGGTTAAGGGTGGGGTACGGTGGTTAAGGGTGGGGTACGGTGGTTAATGGTGGGGCACGGTGGCTAAAGGTGGGGTACGGTGGTTAAGGGTGGGGTACGGTGGTTAAGGGTGGGGCACGGTGGCTAAAGGTGGGGTACGGTGGTTAAGGGTGGGGTACGGTGGTTAAGGGTGGGGTACGGTGGTTAATGGTGGGGCACGGTGGCTAAAGGTGGGGTACGGTGGTTAAGGGTGGGGTACGGTGGTTAAGGGTGGGGCACGGTGGCTAAAGGTGGGGTACGGTGGTTAAGTGTGGGGTACGGTGGTTAAGGGTGGGGTACGGTGGTTAATGGTGGGGCACGGTGGCTAAAGGTGGGGTACGGTGGTTAAGGGTGGGGTACGGTGGTTAAGGGTGGGGCACGGTGGCTAAAGGTGGGGTACGGTGGTTAAGGGTGGGGTACGGTGGTTAAGGGTGGGGTACGGTGGTTAATGGTGGGGCACGGTGGCTAAAGGTGGGGTACAGTGGTTAAGGGTGGGGTACGGTGGTTAAGGGTGGGGTACGGTGGTTAATGGTGGGGCACGGTGGCTAAAGGTGGGGTACGGTGGTTAAGGGTGGGGTACGGTGGTTAAGGGTGGGGCACGGTGGCTAAAGGTGGGGCACGGTGGCTAAAGGTGGGGCACGGTGGCTAAAGGTGGGGTACGGTGGTTAAGGGTGGGGTACGGTGGCTAAAGGTGGGACACGGTGGCTAAAGGTGGGGTACGGTGGTTAAGGGTGGGGTACGGTGGCTAAAGGTGGGGCACGGTGGCTAAAGGTGGGGTACGGTGGTTAAGGGTGGGGTACGGTGGCTAAAGGTGGGACACGGTGGCTAAAGGTGGGGTACGGTGGTTAAGGGTGGGGTACGGTGGTTAATGGTGGGGCACGGTGGCTAAAGGTGGGGTACGGTGGTTAAGGGTGGGGTACGGTGGTTAAGGGTGGGGCACGGTGGCTAAAGGTGGGGCACGGTGGCTAAAGGTGGGGTACGGTGGTTAAGGGTGGGGTACGGTGGCTAACGGTGGGGCACGGTGGCTAAAGGTGGGGTACGGTGGTTAAGGGTGGGGTACGGTGGCTAAAGGTGGGGCACGGTGGCTAAAGGTGGGGTACGGTGGTTAAAGGTGGGGCACGGTGGCTAAGGGTGGGGCACGGTGGCTAAGGGTGGGACACGGTGGCTAAAGGTGAGGTACGGTGGCTAAGGGTGGGGCACGGTGGCTAAAGGTGGGGTACGGTGGTTAATGGTGGGGCACGGTGGTTAAAGGTGGGGTACGGTGGTTAATGGTGGGGCACGGCGGTTAAAGGTGGGGCACGGTGGTTAAAGGTGGGGTACGGTGGTTAATGGTGGGGTACGGTGGCTAAGGGTGGGACACGGTGGCTAAAGGTGGGGTACGGTGGCTAAGGGTGGGGTACGGTGGTTAATGGTGGGGCACGGCGGTTAAAGGTGGGGCACGGTGGTTAAAGGTGGGGTACGGTGGTTAATGGTGGGGTACGGTGGCTAAGGGTGGGACTCGGTGGTTAATGGTGGGGTACGGTGGATAAGGGTGGGGCACGATGGTTAATGGTGGGGCACGGTGGCTAAAGGTGGGGCACGGTGATTAAGGGTGGGGCACGGTGGCTAAGGGTGGGGCACGGTGGCTAAGGGTGGGGCACGATGGTTAATGGTGGGGCACGGTGGCTAAGGGTGGGGCACGGTGGCTAAGGATGGGGCACGGTGGTTAAAGGTGGGGCACGGTGGTTAAAGGTGGGGCACGGTGATTAAGGGTGGGGCACGGTGGTTAAGGGTGGGGTACGGTGATTAAGGGTGGGGCACGGTGGTTAAGGGTGGGATACGGTGGCTAAGGGTGGGGCACGGTGGTTAATGGTGGGGCACGGTGGTTAAAGGTGGGGCACGGTGGTTAAAGGTGGGGCACGATGGTTAAAGGTGGGGCACGGTGGCTAAGGGTGGGGCACGGTGGTTAAGGGTGGGGCACGGTGGCTAAGGGTGGCTAAGGGTGGGGCGTGATGGTTAATGGTGGGGCACGGTGGATAAGGGTGGGACAGGGTGGCTAAGGGTTGGGCGTGATGGTTAATAGTGGGGCACGGTGGATAAGGGTGGGACAGGGTGGCTAAGAGTGGGACAGGGTGGAGCACGGTGGCTAAGGGTGGGACAGTGTGGCTAAGGGTGGGGCGTGATGGTTAATGGTGGGGCACGGTGGCTAAGGGTGGGACAGGGTGGCTACGGGTGGAGCATGGTGGCTAAGGGTGGAGTTCGGTTGCTAAGGGTGGGGCGTGGTGGTTAATGGTGGTTCCCAGTGGCTAAGGGTGGAGCACGGTGGCTAAGGGTGGGGCGTGATGGCGGGTCCGTGAACAAGACTTAAGAAGCCACACAATGGTTTGTTTTGATACGATGTTTAGGTCCATTTAATTTGCCTGGAGGTAACAGTGTCTGAGCGTGCCAGCGAGATGAGTGGACGAAAGAGAGTGACAGAGTGAAATAGAGATATACGTACTTTAAGCATGAAGATTCATGCTGGTGCCCATTGAACTGGTTTACTGTGAGACGACCTTGTAGACACGGATGTAAGAGAAATAGTGTGTGCGTGTGTGTAACAGCTAATGCACATATGTACAATAGCACATCAATTGCTGGCGTAAATTGGGCACAGAGAGGGGAGTGTGGAGAGAAATGAAGGAAGACCAAGAGATGGAGAGAAGAGGGAAAGAGAATTCGAGAAAAAACATGAAAGAGGGTAGAGGGGGTGGAGTGTGAAGGAGTGGGCTGAACGAGGGATGATAAATGGAGACAGGCGTACAGAGAGAGTGATATAAGGGCAGGGACAGGAATAAAATGGATAAAAGGAGATTGGAGAAAATGGAGAGGGAGGAAATGGAATGAGTGTAATAGCGAGAGTGAGGGAGGGGAGAGTAATGTATATAGATTGGATATGAGGTAAGGGGGATGGAATGAGAGAAAGATAGAGGAAAAGGTGGGGGAGAGAAGAGAAATGTATATAGTATGGATGGGAGGGGAGGGGAATGGAGTGAGTGTAAGAGAGAGAGAGATAGAGAGAAGACAAGATGGGGGAGGGGAGAGTAATGTATATAGATTGGATATGAGGTAAGGGGGATGGAATGAGAGAAAGATAGAGAGAGGAAAAGGTGGGGGAGAGAAGAGAAATGTATATAGAATGGATAGGAGAGAGTGGATTGGAATGAGAGATACAGAGAGAGAAAGAGGTCTATTTTTTACAGATTTATTCATTTTTTGTGCTGTTTTGCTTGCCGAAAGATTTTTAATGTTTCTTTTGATTTACCTGCTTCTATATATTTTTCCCTGCTTTATTTTTAGCTCTTCTACATTTCACTACAAATCTAGTTATCCACTTGTTACGCTTTGTGTTTACCACCCTACATGGAACACATTCCTCTTTTAGCTTTTCTAGAACTATTTTGAAACTCTCCCACTCTTGTTCAACATGTGTTCCACCGACAATATCTTACCAGATTATGTGGCTCGCTGCCCCTTTCATCTCCTTAACACCTGTTTTAGAGTAGTTGTATGTTCGTGTACTTATCTTTACTTCCTTCCTTGCTATAAGATCCCAACGGATGATCTGATGGTCACTTGAGCCAAATAGTTTTCCAACTAACATTTTCAATCATATTTCCCTTACCCTTGTCTCAAACTTCCTGGTTCTTAATTAACTTCCTGGTGCGTAATAACCCTCTTGGTGCAAAAGGTAGAAAAATGGTTGGCTATTGCATGAGCTGAAAGTGGACATGAAGGTGAGAAATCTTGTGGGCTTGTGTGGATATTCTGTCTCAGTTCTGTAGTTTCTAACAATGTAGTCGAACAGCGACGGTCTCTTGCATTGTGGCACAACACGTCAAACCACGACCGCCTCTTGTATTGTGGCACAGCACGTCAAACCGCGACCACCTCTTGTATTGTGGCACAACACGTCAAACCGCGACCGCCTCTTGCATGGTGTCACAACATGTCAAACCACGACCACCTCTTGTATTGTGGCACAACACGTCAAACCGCGACGGTTTCTTGTATGGTGGCACAACATGTCAAACCACGACCGCCTCTTGTATGGTGGCACAGCACGTCAAACCGCTACCGCCTCTTGTATTGTGGCACAACACGTCAAACCGCGACCGCCTCTTGCATGGTGTCACAACACGTCAAACCGCGACCGCCTCTTGCATGGTGTCACAACACGTCAAACCACGACCGCCTCTTGTATGGTGGCACAGCACGTCAAACCGCTACCGCCTCTTGTATTGTGGCACAACACGTCAAACTGCGACCGCCTCTTGCATGATGTCACAACAACGCCTTCAATCCAAAAGCTGCACAATTCTAAAATGAGACGTGGATCTAGCAGGTGAGGGTTGGGTCGGAGCATGAGCGTATAGAACCAACGAGCTGCGGGAACCGAATATCCGCACAATTCGTCCTTTACAGAAAGCTCATGGGCACATGTGTGTCTGCCAGGTGTGTAGTGGCGTGAATTCTTAAGATAAGAGAAAAGACTAACTTCCTGGTAGGGTTTTACCCCAGCAATCTGGGTGTAGGAGGCCAATATCTGAGACAGCTATGCTGCATCGGGGTTATTTGGTTGACTCAGTTAATGCCTCAGGAGTCACGGTCCAAGGTCACTGGTTTGGACTTTCACCCGAGGCAGCTCAGTCTGTCTCCCAGATAACATTCAGCGAGCACACTGCCAACTGTCGCAGCACGGTCAAACCTGTCTAGGTGCTAGCTTCTGATAAGCAGTACTGCCTATAAATACCTGACATGCCAGTTCTGCTATCATGTGACCAATACCTGACATGCCAGTTCTGCTGTCATATGACCAATAGCTGCTATCTGGGTCAACTAAATACCAGGGGGAGAAATAAATTGTATTTTTACAGCATCCGGGTTAGTTTTTGAGAGAGAGAAAGAAAGAGAGAGAGAGAGAAAGAGGGAGAGAAAGAGAGAGAGAAAGAGAGAGAAAGAAAGAAAAAGAGAGAGAAAGAGAAAAAGAGAAAGAGAGGGGAGAGAAAGAGAGAGAAAGAAAGAGAGAAAAAGAAAGAGAGAGGAAGAGAGAGAGAAAGAGAGAGGGAGAGAAAGAGAAAAAGAGAAAGAGAGAGAAAGAGAAAGAGAAAAAGAGAGGAGAGAAAGAGAGATACAAAGAGAGAGGGAGAGAAAGAGAGAGTCAGATATTCACTTCCACAAAGGCACAAGAAAGACAAATTATGGTATGTGAAATGAGGCATTTGAGAAAAGCTATTGGGGTCACAAGGCTGGAGATAGCAGGAAACTTAGAGATCAGACAGAAGCTTGGTACAATACCCATCGTTCGGGCATCTGGCAAGAATGGAACCAAAGTTACCAGATGTGTGTATAACACCAGACAACAGGGTTGTAGAGCAAGAGGAAGACCAAATAAAGCATGGATCGAATGTGTTTGTGAGACGCTGAGAAAGCCCAAGATGAGATCGACATCGGCGACACATCTGGCACACGATAGACAACTACACTTCCCAACGTTCTCTACTGACCCAAGCGGATTGAAGATGATGATGATGATGATGATGATGATGATGATGAGAGAGAGAGAGAGAGAGAGAGAAAGAAATACCAACATACGCACCACTCTTGGTTTTGCTAGACTGCGGTCCTGTTCTGTGACGTATCGATAGGCCTGCACTCCGAGCCAACTCATCAGTTCCCAGGCTCCCTCACAGGACGCCGAAGTGGGTGGATGCTGCTGGTTCCAATGTTGAAGTTAGTTGTCCATCCCAAGCGATGATGCCGACGTCATCAGACGGTTTGTGTCTTGATGACGTAACTCGTGATGTATTTCGATTATAGTGAGTAAGTAACTGCGTTGGTAATCAACCCCACTCTCTCGTCTCGAGCTACCTTGGATCAATGGCGAGATGACTGGAGATAGCTCTGGATACAAGCATTCTAGTCTTACCTCCATTGAGGCCAAGGGTCATTTGAAATTTGCGGTATTCGATTGCCCATCACTTCCGTCCGTTGCTTTGAGAACAAAGTGTCTTACCTCTCGACTACAACATGCCTATAGCCCACTGGTTGTACACACTCAAGATTCATACTTTAGACAAATCTCAGCTAGCAACACAATAAATTTCAAAATTCTGCAGCTTGCGTTGATCCGTTATAGTGCCAAAACTCAAGAGACAGCCATTGATCGAACTCAGAGTGACACCAATAACCTTTCACAATGTCTCTTGTGCAGCGGGAGCACGGGGTGTCATGCAGAGAGATAGCGTGACAGAGAAGGAGGTAGTGACAGGGGCAGTGACTCAATGAAAGAGAATGAGTGAGTGACAGTCAGTGACTCAATGTGAGTGGCAGAGTCAGTGACTCAATGAAAGAGAATGAGTGAGTGACAGAGTCGGTGACTCAATGAAAGAGAATGAGTGAGTGACAGAGGCAGGGACTCAATGAAAGCGAATTAGTGAGTGACAGAGTGAGTAACTCAAGGAATGAGAAGGAGGGAGTGACAGAGTGAGTGGCTCAAGGAAAGAGAATGAGTGAGTGACAGTGAGTAGAGAGTGTGTGAGAAAAAGAGAGTGAGAGAAATATAGTAAAAGAGAGTGAAAGTGAGTGAGTTAGAGTGAGCGAGTGAGAGTGAGAGTGAGCGAGTGAGAGTGAGATAGAACGACAGACATAGTGGGTAAGGGATTGCATTAGTGAGAGGTAGTGACAGCGTGAGAGAAAGTAAGACGTGAAAGTGAGAGAAAGAGGGGTTGAGAGAGTGAGTGAGAGAATGTGAGAAAGAGGCAGTGAGTGAGAGAGACAGTGAGTGAGAGGCAAGGTAAAAGAGAGAAAGAGTTAGATAAAGTGTGTGTGTGTGTAAGAGAGAGAGAGAGAGAGAAAGAGAGAGAGAGAGAGAGAGAGAGAGAACCAGAAGCACTCTTTCCGACCTGTCACTCAAGACAACTCTCGTAGAGACAGTGAAGGTATCTGTGGTAGTCCCATAGTTGAAACTGCCATCACGGAGGAAGTTTGATATAGGCCTGAGTACCAGCCCTATCTGACCAGTTTTGGTCTACTTTAGGTCAGGATAAACTATTTACAACTGGATATACAAAAGACTGTTTCAGATGCAGGTCCTTCGGTCGTGAGATACGTATTCCAACGTCTCTGCCACTGATACGCTCTGAAAAAGGAGTTGAAGAATGCAATTGCGAAAGCGAAAATAAAAACTGAGGGGAAGTCCTTGGTTTCAACAAAGAACAAAACAAGGGAGAGAAAATGGTTTCAACAAAGAACAAAACAAGGGAGAGAAAATGGTTTCAACAAAGAACAAAACAAGGGAGAGAAAATGGTTTCAACAAAGAACAAAACAAGGGAGAGAAAATGGTTTCAACAAAGAACAAAACAAGGGAGAGAAAATGGTTTCAACAAAGAACAAAACAAGGGAGAGAAAATGGTTTCAACAAAGAACAAAACAAGGGAGAGAAAATGGTTTCAACAAAGAACAAAACAAGGGAGAGAAAATGGTTTCAACAAAGATCAAAACAAGTGGGAGAGAAAATCAATAGTTTCAACAAAGATCAAAACAAGTGGGCGTACTAGTGGCTATAAGTTAGAGCGATAACTTCTCGCGGCAAATGTACTGGGATCAAAATACGTTTTAGACAGCTCCAGTATACCCAGTTGCAAATACACATGACTGGTAGGGAAGGAAAGAGAGGAATGAAATAGCTCACCACACCTCCAAACAAGCTAAGAATGAGCTAGTACGACCAAATCTCTCACACTTCATCCCCGACGGCAGTGGCTGATACGCCGAGCTACCTTTCTCTTCCTAAATTCAAACTGCCACCTGCATCCAAGGCCTCGATCTCGACTAGCCTAATGCTCAAGATGAAATGTTTACAAATGGTGTTTATATTTCATAGGCGGATCACTTTCAACCGGTGGCAGAAATACGTGTCCGTGAACAGTGAGTGGTATCCCGGTGCATCAAGGAAGGTTGAGGGGCCTAATGGGCGGGTAGGCACGGTTAGGGTATTGATAGAGTCACAAAGAGATGCCAGACCGGCACACGTGTACTCGTATGGGGTCTGGAACACTGGTCCTGTCAGAAAAGGCGATGTGCTATTTCTTGAAGAAAATATTAGTCCTTGCCCAGCCGTCTCGGTATGTGTGCGCGAGAGTGGCGTCGTGGTATGTGTCTGACAGAGAGCGAGAGAGTGTGTGAACGAGAGAGAATGGTGTGTGTGTTTCAGAGAGATTGGTGCGTCTGGGAGAGAGAGAGTGAAACAGAAATAGAGAAATAGAAAAAGAGACAGACTGATATAGATCTATTAGAGAAGTGGTTATGTCCGTGAGTTTTGGGGTGTTTGTGTGTGTCCGTTCGTGATAGTGGTGTGTGTCTGTGAGAAAAGGGAGAGAGAGAAAGGGAGAGAGAGAAAGAGAGGGAGAGAAAGAGAGACAGAGAGAAAGAAAGAGAGAAAAACAAGTGAATAAAATTAAGAAAGAAAAAGATACAAATAATCAAATGAAAGTGCTGCCGAATATACATGTGTCTGACCGACATGTGCACGTATCGCAGCCAAGCTGTGAACTAGCGACACAACGTATTACAATCTCCGGACTACATCCTGTTTCTTGCAAAGAGCTGTTCAGGGCTTGGTAGCTTGAGATTGAGAACAAACGCAGCAGCAGCAGAAGAAGAAGATGATTACGGAAGATGAGAACAAGTAAAAAAGATAAAGACAAAAATAGAAAGATATATTGGTATGTGTGTGTGTGCGTGAGGGAGAGAGGATACAGAGAGAGAAGGAAGAATTTGCAATCCGTGTTTCTTTGTTGTATTGGTTACGTTTCTTAAATATCGCATGTAGGGTTGTGAGTGGGACTATCAATCTTATTCTGTCAAACAAATGACTACAAACACCAACAAGACTTCCCCCCTCCCCCGGCCACAAAGTGATTCTGCAAGGGGCCACCTATATTGGTGGCCCTGTGCTACATGAGTCACGACATTGGGAAGGAGACATGTGATGAGTTGTGGGAGAGGTTGACGTTTCTTGCCTGCTCTAACACTGGACCCATAAAGCGATCCGAACACAAAACCCACGGTACAGCCACACGGACTTTACAGGTAAGAGTAACCGCACTAAGGCAGACACAAAACTCACGGTACAGCCACACGGACTTTACAGGTAAGAGTAACCGCACTAAGGCAGACACAAAACTCACGGTACAGCCACACGGACTTTACAGGTAAGAGTAACCGCACTAAGGCAGACACAAAACTCACGGTACAGCCACACGGACTTTACAGGTAAGAGTAACCGCACTAAGGCAGACACAAAACTCACGGTACAGCCACACGGACTTTACAGGTAAGAGTAACCGCACTAAGGCAGACACAAAACTCACGGTACAGCCACACGGACTTTACAGGTAAGAGTAACCGCACTAAGGCAGACACAAAACTCACGGTACAGCCACACGGACTTTACAGGTAAGAGTAACCGCACTAAGGCAGACACAAAACTCACGGTACATCTACAAGAGGTTTTTCGCTCTCTGTCACACCTTCCCCTTTATCTCTCTCTCCCATATTATCATAATGTGTATGTATGCATTTCTGTATCCTTACATATGCATACCTTGTTCGCTCATCCTCAGATCAAGGTCCTAGTTTTTATTACAAATTCCACCCTTGTTTGTAAGGCTGTTTTGATCTCCATACAGATTTCTGTCTCATGTCTGCCTCGCGAGGCCAATATTGTTCTCTCTCTTCCTGCGTAAGCGTGCAGCTTTGTAGGATGTGTTCCACGGGAATGGTATGTTCCCCACACGGACCCCTGCCATCTGTCCCAGTTCTCATTTAGTTCTAAAGATGTTAGAGGTGAGAGAGGAGAGGAGAGAGAGGACAGCAGAGGAGAACAGAGAGAGAGAGAAGAGAGAGGAGAGAAAAAAGGAGCGAGAGACGAGAGAGAGACAGAGAGAAGAGACAGGGAGGAGAGAGAGGAAGAGAAGGGAGAGAGGAGAAATCGTAAACGAAGACAGAATAGTGCGAGAGAAGCGAGAGGAGAGAGAGACAGAGAGAAGAGACAGGGAGGAGAGAGAGGAAGAGAAGGGAGAGAGGAGAAATCGTAAACGAAGACAGAATAGTGCGAGAGAAGCGAGAGGAGAGAGAGACAGAGACATCAGGACCCGAGAGACATACCAGCCACACAATCCTCCATCAGGACTGAGAGACATACCAGCCACACACTCCTCCGTCAGGACTGAGAGACATACCAGCCACACAATCCTCCGTCAGGACCTGAGAGAGACATGCCAGCCACACAATCATCCATCAGGACTGAGAGACATACCAGCCACACACTCCTCCGTCAGGACTGAGAGAGACATACCAGCCACACACTCCTCCGTCAGGACTGAGAGACATACCAGCCACACACTCCTCCACCAGGACTGAGAGACATACCAGCCACACACTCCTCCGTCAGGACTGAGAGAGACATACCAGCCACACACTCCTCCGTCAGGACTGAGAGACATACCAGCCACACACTCCTCCACCAGGACTGAGAGACATACCAGCCACACACTCCTCCGTCAGGACTGAGAGAGACATACCAGCCACACACTCCTCCATCAGGACTGAGAGAGACATACCAGCCACACACTCCTCCGTCAGGACTGAGAGACATACCAGCCACACACTCCTCCGTCAGGACTGAGAGAGACATACCAGCTACACACTCCTCCGTCAGGACTGAGAGAGACATACCAGCCACACAATCCTCCATCAGGACTGAGAGAGACATACCAGCCACACACTCCTCCGTCAGGACTGAGAGACATACCAGCCACACATTCCTCCATCAGGACTGAGAGAGACATACCAGCCACACACTCCTCCGTCAGGACTGAGAGAGACATACCAGCCACACACTCCTCCTGTCAGGACGCCCCCTCTTCAATTGTAAGAGAGCACTGCCACTGAGGTGTACGCACAGACGACACGAGAGATAAACATGTCCTTGACACACACATACGTCGATATATCTCTACCAGGGTGGTTTCAAAGAGGGGTATATGGTGAACAACGACGGTTATATGGTGAACGAATAGGGTTATATGGCGAACAAAGAGGGTTATATGGTGAACAAAGAGGGTTATATGGTGAACAAAGACGGTTATATGGGGAACAAAGAGGGTTATATGGTGAACAAAGAGGGTTATATGGGGAACAAAGAGGGTAATATAAATGGTGAACAAAGACGAGAATGGGCCACTGCCGATCTGAGTGAATGTTATTGGGGACGAATAAATGCACCATAACCCCTCTAAAGTAGAATACTGTCCAACTCATTGCTTTTCCCAGTTCACCATTCACACAAAACAAAGTCATGTTGATTGTAAAGAAGCCTTCTGCATTGAAAACAAAGTTCTACAAATAAAAGCCCATAAATGTGCAGGTATCAAAGAATATTCTAGAAATAAAAGCCCATTTATGTGCAGGTATCAAAGTATATTCTAGAAATAAAAGCCCATATATGTGTAGGTATCAAAGAATATTCTAGAAATAAAAGCCCATATATGTGCAGGTATCAAAGTATATTTTAGAAATAAAAGCCCATATGTGTGCAGGTATCAAAGAATATTCTAGAAATAAAAGCCCATATATGTGCAGGTATCAAAGTATATTCTAGAAATAAAAGCCCATATATGTGCAGGTATCAAAGAATATTCTAGAAATAAAAGCCCATATATGTGCAGGTATCAAAGAATATTCTAGAAATAAAAGCCCATATATGTGCAGGTATCAAAGTATATTCTAGAAATAAAAGCCCATATATGACCCAGGAAGGCAAGAGTGGACAACTGGTTTTCCTTGGGTTCAGAAGACGGAGAAATCGATATCCTGTCTACACATATCTTCAGCATAACCCTCTTTAGTCTCCCTTTACGACATGCGGTGATGTGCAGTGGTTCTATTCTTCCCGCCACCAAAAGTAGGGCGTGCACGCACGCGCATATATGAATCATGTCATGAATGTTGAGGAATGATGTCAAACACAGAGACACCAACAGCGGACAAAGCGATTTGACCAGCAGGAAAGCGATTAGCAAACACATACCCACTAACATCATGTTGTTACCATCTCCTCCCATGTTGCATCACCTTAAATGTTACCATCTCATACCATCTTACCTCTCCTCCCATGTTACCATCTCCTCCCAACTGCCATCTTCTCCCATGCCATCCTCTCCTCCCACGTTACCATCTCCTTCCATGTTACCATCCATCTCCTCCCATGTTACCATCTCCTCCCAACTTCCATCTCCTCCCAACTTCCATCTCCTCCCATGTTACCATCTCCTCCCAACTTCCATCTCCTCCCAACTTCCATCTCCTCCCAACTTCCATCTCCTCCCATGTTACCATCTCCTCCCAACTACCATCTCCTCCCATGTTACCATCTCCTCCCAACTTCCATCTCCTCCCATGTTACCATCTCCTCCCAACTTCCATCTCCTCCCATGTTACCATCTCCTCCCATGTTACCATCTCCTCCCAACTTCCATCTCCTCCCAACTACCATCTCCTCCCATGTTACCATCTCCTCCCAACTTCCATCTCCTCCCATGTTACCATCTCCTCCCAACTACCATCTCCTCCCATGTTACCATCTCCTCCCAACTTCCATCTCCTCCCATGTTACCATCTATACGTTGTGTACACAGTCCATCTCCGGAATATCTACCAAGAGTGCAAGTATTGCTATTGTCTGCATGACTTCCTGTTTTCCCAGTACCCCTAACTCTTCCTGTTTTCCCAGTACCCCTAACTCTTCCTGTTTTCCCATTCCACCTAACTCTTCCTGTTTTCCCAGTACCCCTAACTCTTCCTGTTTTCCCATTCCACCTAACTCTTCCTGTTTTCCCAGTACCCCTAACTCTTCCTGTTTTCCCATTCCACCTAACTCTTCCTGTTTTCCCAGTACCCCTAACTCTCCCTTTTTCCCCATTACCCCTAACCCTGTGTTCCCATTACCCCTAACTCTCCCTTTTCCCCCATTACCCCTAACTCTCCGTTTTCCCATTACCCCTAACTCTCCCTTTTTCTCCATTACCCCTAACTCTCCCTGTTTTCCCATTACCCCTAACTCTCCCTTTTTCTCCATTACCCCTAACTCTCCCTGTTTTCCCATTACCCCTAACTCTCCCTTATTCTCCATTACCCCTAACTCTCCCTGTTTTCCCATTACCCCTAACTCTCCGTTTTCCCATTACCCCTAACTCTCCCTGTTTTCTTGCTACCCCTTAAATAACTCCCACTACCCTCTAGCTATGTTTCCCTATTATTCATAACTGTTTTCTTATCACCCTGGTTTTCCCATTTCTCTGATTTCCCCAAAAACCCATACATATATGCGTTACCCCCAACTCTTTCTATTTTCCCATTACTGTCGAACAAATATATTTGTTTTCCGATTATCCTCTAATTAGTTCTGTTTTCCTATTACCACTGAGCTAACAATGAAATTGTACGCCTGTTGTTGCTATGACCTCTCTATGTATCCACTTTGTTTATAAATCATTTTCGTTAATTATTCACGCATAACTCTTGTTCGTTCCTTCGCATCCTCCACGCTGAAACAAATACAGAACTGAAAGAATGAGTGAAGCCGGTAAGCCGGCCAGACCAGATCAATAACACTCACGTGCTCACGCGCTTGCTGACTTCAGGCTCACGAGATCTCGTATCCATATGCTCGTGGTGTACGCAATCTGGAGAGTGCAAAATCCGACCCACTTAGCATCTTCTGCTTCAATTGTTGTTCTGGCCGGCGTAGGCGATGACAATACTTAAATACCCTTTCCCAGCTGTGGTCATCAGTTGTGTAATTGTACTGCCTTGTCGCAGTGTTCCTGGTAGGAGGCCAAATGAAGAAGTGGTTCCATGTTCCTAGGTGATATTCAAGCCCATAAGACATTCAAAACTAAAGGACATAATAGACACACTTATTTGAATCCAAGTTTAGGTTTTTAATTTGCTATTAGTACAAATGATCTGTTCAGTTCTGGTATCAATACCATGGCAGTCGAACTCATATTTCCGACCTGACCAAGATTGACTAGTGAAAGGGAAGACCTGTGGACCAAGTATGTGCTCGTGCATTAGAAGCTGTACTGTAATGTCGGGAAACTTGGGATGACTGCTGCATTTGTTAGCAATATTAGTTGGTGGCGAAAGAGGAAAACGAACCTTTTCATAACATTCTATTTTATTCTTATTTAGTCCGGTATAAGTTGGGCCCCTGTGAGACATGTACAGTTGGGCCTCTGTGAGACATACATTCCTACAGTTGGGCCTCTGTGAGACATACATTCCTACAGTTGGGCCTCTGTGAGACATGTACAGTTGGGCCTCTGTGAGACATACATTCCTACAGTTGGGCCTCTGTGAGACATACATTCCTACAGTTGGGCCTCTGTGAGACATACATTCCTACAGTTGGGCCTCTGTGAGACATACATTCCTACAGTTGGGCCTCTGTGAGACATACATTCCTACAGTTGGGCTTCTGTGAGACATACATCCCTACAGTTGGGCCTCTGTGAGACATGTACAGTTGGGCCCCTGTGAGACATACATTCCTACAGTTGGGCCTCTGTGAGACATACATTCCTACAGTTGGGCCCCTGTGAGACATGTGCAGTTGGGCCCCTGTCAGACATGTGCAGTTGGGCCTCTGTGAGACATACATTCCTACAGTTGGGCCTCTGTGAGACATACATTCGTGCAATGTAGAACTATCGTTAAGAAGACCAGGTGCATTTAAATTAGGGAAAGGCATCCAGGGATGAGCTGCAGTGGCCAGCAAACCAAAGCTTACTGCTAGCGTCAGGGGTAGCGAAACAGAGCTGCCAAGACCCTTCCATGGCTCCAGGTGGTGATCCTAGACAACAGGCTGCAAACAGGGCAGACTGGCTAAGGAGAAGGGATCGAAGAGGGAAGACTAACCCGGAAGTGTCGGACCAAAAGGTGCAAACATCGCAGTCAAGCTGTAAACTACGATACAATGCATTTAGGTTTCCGAACAACATTTTGCTACTTGCAAAGCCCGGTTCATGGCTTGGTAGCGAGAGTTTGAGAACGGCCGAAGATGAAGAAGAGGAATTCAGTTAAACCTGGCATAGAGAAAGTTGTCTGTACAGCCTGAATGTGACTATTGCTACGGCTAATATATCGGCGATATGTCATTGTCAGACCTTCATGACACGGACGTCGTAGTCCGGAGGCGGACGTCACAACCAATGAGACGGACATCACAACCAATGAGACGGACATCACAACCAATGAGACGGACATCACAACCAATCATGAGACGGACATCACAACCAATCAAAAGACGGAAATCACAACCAATGAGACGGACATCACAACCAATCATGAGACGGACATCACAACCAATCACGGACATCACAACCAATCATGAGACGGACATCACAACCAATCAAAAGACGGAAATCACAACCAATGAGACGGACATCACAACCAATCATGAGACGGACATCACAACCAATGAAAAGACCGAAATCACAACCAATGAAAAGACGGAAATCACAACCAATCATGAGACGGACATCACAACCAATCATGAGACGGACATCACAACCAATCATGAGATGACCTTCATAACGGATCGGCCTAGTGCTACTTCAAACATGTTTAATGTTCATGATTTTATACATTTTCTAACAAAGATATTCAAGTCTAATTCACACCAAATAGAATATTTGATTGAATATGACCTAGACATATATTATTCCCTTATTTGATAATACATGTAAGAAAATCAATGACATAATGGATTTGACAGTCTAAGACAGTTTCTAGAAAACTCGTTTAAATCTTTGATGTGTTTTAAAAATTTTAACCTACCATGGCGGTCTATTGAGCCTACCCTTTTGGGAAACACTGTAATTTTCCGTGGCGGAGAAGGGGGGTTTGAAGAATTTTATGATGGCAGAAGAGGGAATGAGTGAGGAGGTGAGAATGAGATGAGGTAATTAACACAAAAAGGTGGGAGAGGGAGAGGGAAAAGACAAGACATTTGTTCAGACATTAGGAAATGAATATTTTATTTTTAAATTTCAAAACTAGAAGGAATGTGAAAAAGAAGCACGACCCTCAGGAAATTACGATGGTGCTAGGAACGACGCCAGTCAAGCAGGACCGCCCGACGGAGAGACAGACAGACAAATGGACGCCAGCCAAGCAGGCAGGCAGGACTGCCTGACGGACGGACGGACAGACAGATGGACGCCAGTCAAGCAAGCAGGCAGGACCGCCTCATGGACAGACAGACAGACAAACAAATGGAAGCCAATCAAGCAAGCAGGCAGGATCGCCTGACGGGCAGACAGAAAGACAGATAGACAAATGCACGCCAGTCAAGCAGGCAGGCAAGACCGCCCGACGGACGGACAGATTGCGTTTTCTAGCAAGAGCAGGGTTGGACTGGGTTACAAGTAGCGAGTATCTCGCTAGGTGTGTCTCAGGCTGAGACTGGCTTCCAAAGATGTTTCTGTCGGCCTCACACTGACCTATCCCGACTGACAGGAAGCACGTCGGTGGGTGAGCGCCGAGAGGGAGGCCAAGACAGGCTCAGGGAATTATGTTGATAAAAAATGGGCGTTGTCCTGGTTCTAGGATGGAAATCAGAAGTGACACATGGGAGGAGGCTAGGTGAGAGAGGACAGCAGAGGTTTAATTGAGAAGTAAATGGAGTTTTTTGGGGAGAATTTGTGTGTGTTTAGGGCAGTGTGGGTGTGTTTAGGGTTGTGTATGTTTAAGGTAGTGTGTGTGTGTTTAGGGTAGTCTGTGTGTGTATTTAGGGTTGTGTGTATGTATATTTATGGTAGTGTGTATCTGTGTATTTAGGGATGTCTTTGTGTGTGTATGTAGGGTATTGTGTGTGTGTATTTATGGTAGTGTATGTCTGTGTATTTAGGGTTGTCTGTGTGTATGTAGGGTAGGGTTGTGTGTGTGTATTTATGGTAGTGTGTGTGTGTATATTTAGGTTTGTCGGTGTGTGTGTAGGGTAGGGTTGTGTGTGCAATTATGGTAGTGTGTGTCTGTCTGTGTATTTAGGGTTGTCTGTGTGTGTGTATTTAGGATAGTGTGTGTGTATTTAGGGTAGTGTGTGTGTATGGTAGTGTGTGTGGGTGTGTATATAGGGTAGTGGGTGTGTGTATATAGGGTAGTGTGTGTGTGTATTTAGGATAGTGTGTCTATGTATTTAGGGTTGTCTGTGTGTGTTTTTAGGGTTGTCTGTGTGTGTATTTAGGGTTGTCTGTGTGTGTATTTAGGATAGTGTGTGTGTATTTAAGGTAGTGTGTGATTTAGGATTGTCTGTGTGTGTATTTAGGGTTGTCTATGTGTGTATTTAGGGTTTTCTGTGTGTATTTAGGGTTGTCTGTGTGTGTATTTAGGGTTGTCTGTGTGTGTGCTTAGGGTAGTGTATGTGATTATGTTTAGGGTAGTGTGTGTGATTATGTTTAGGGTAGGTGTGTGATTATGTTTAGGGTAGGTGTGTGTGTGTGTGATTATGTT
Source organism: Ariolimax columbianus (assembly GCA_036924085.1). NCBI lineage: Eukaryota > Metazoa > Mollusca > Gastropoda > Stylommatophora > Arionidae > Ariolimax > Ariolimax columbianus. The sequence goes on from JAVGWX010000020.1 coordinate 59,133,940, forward strand.
TAGGGTATTGTGTGTGATTGTGTTTAGGGTAGTGTGTGTGTGTGTGTGATTATGTTTAGGGTATTGTGTGTGATTGTGTTTAGGGTAGTGTGTGTGATTATGTTTAGGGTAGTGTGTGTGTGTGTGTGATTATGTTTAGGGTAGTGTGTGTGTGATTATGTTTAGGGTAGTGTATGTGATTATGTTTAGGGTAGTGTGTGTGTGTGATTATGTTTAGGGTAGTGTGTGTGATTGTGTTTAGGGTAGTGTATGTGATTATGTTTAGAGTAGTGTGTGTGATTATGTTTAGGGTAGTGTGTGTGATTATGTTTAGAGTAGTGTGTGTGATTATGTTTAGGGTAGTGTGTGTGTGTGTGATTATGTTTAGGGTAGTGTGTGTGTGTGATTATGTTTAGGGTATTGTGTGTGATTGTGTTTAGGGTAGTGTGTGTGTGTGATTATGTTTAGGGTATTGTGTGTGATTGTGTTTAGGGTAGTGTGTGTGATTATGTTTAGGGTAGTGTGTGTGTGTGTGTGATTATGTTTAGGGTAGTGTGTGTGTGATTATGTTTAGGGTATTGTGTGTGTGATTGTGTTTAGGGTAGTGTGTGTGATTATGTTTAGGGTAGTGTGTGTGTGTGATTATGTTTAGGGTAGTGTGTGTGATTATGTTTAGGGTATTGTGTGTGATTATGTTTAGGGTAGTGTGTGTGATTGTGCTTAGGGTAGTGTGTGTGATTATGTTTAGGGTAGTGTGTGTGTGTGATTGTGTTTAGGATAGTGTGTGTGATTATGTTTAGGGTAGTGTGTGTGTGTGTGATTATGTTTAGGGTAGTGTGTGTGATTATGTTTAGGGTATTGTGTGTGATTGTGTTTAGGGTATTGTGTGTGATTGTGCTTAGGGTAGTGTGTGTGATTATGTTTAGGGCATTGTGTGTGATTGTGTTTAGGGTAGTGTGTATGATTATGTTTAGGGTAGTGTGTGTGTGTGTGATTATGGTTAGGGTAGTGTGTATGATTATGTTTAGGGTAGTGTGTGTGATTATGTTTAGGGTATTGTGTGTGATTATGTTTAGGGTAGTGTGTGTGATTGTGTTTAGGGTAGTATGTGTGATTATGTTTATGGTAGTGTGTGTGATTATGTTTAGGGTATTGTGTGTGATTATGTTTAGGGTAGTGTGTGTGATTGTGTTTAGGGTAGTGTGTGTGATTATGTTTAGGATAGTGTGTGTGATTATGTTTAGGGTAGTGTGTGTGATTATGTTTAGGGTAGTGTGTGTGCCTCCCAACAACAGCAACCATCACCACCATCTCTGCTCCACCAGCGCCCCCACCTCCAACCATCCCCCCCACAGATGATGCTCCACAGGTCCCCCCCCCCCCCTTACGCCGAGTGAATCCAGTACAAGCTAGATTACTGTCATATCAACAGTTGCTGTTTTCGCACGTGCGTGAGTTAAATGTGTGTTATTTTTTTTAAAGAGCTGATTCTCTCTCCTTTCTTGCGCCTCTCCTTTCCACCACCACCAAAAACCATCGCATGACTGCAGTGATGACGATAAGAAGTCGGAATTCCAAGCGCAGATTAAGGAGACCTGGAATCCCTGACACTCTCCACGCCTTGGCACACAAAAAGCGCTAGCGAGATCACAACATAGAACGAGGGTACATACACGCGGGGGCAATGATTAGAACTTACTGTAAGAGAAGGGGCATCTAAGGTAGTGATAGCGCGCTCATTTCTAGCAATAAAGATACCAGCTCCTGGCCCCATTATCGAAACGATACAGTCGTCCCATCTGCAGATTGACACCTGGCATATCGTTTGGGGAGGAAAGACAGTGCTGACGGGAACTGGCCAGCATGCCTCATAAAATAAGAGACCTTGTACAGTGAAGGTTTGAACACTTCATCCCAGGTAGCAGACCCTGGTATCTTAGATAAAGAAGGTGTATGGAGCGGGAAAGGAGTGACACACTTTCTTACGTGCAAGGTACGTTTGGATTCCAGGAAGAAAGGTGTAGGTACAATACTCCCTGCCATAGTGGCATGTGATTATGTTCACATCTGACGAGTGTCCTGTACTTACTCTCTAGATGAGACTAGTCAGAGACAGAATGCATTTTAGAGAGTGGGACAGCCAGTAATGACTACTGACAGACATCGACAACCACTAGCATCTGAAGGTACTATCTAATGGTAGCCACACAGCTGACACTGCCGTCTGTGATGAAGTGTTAGAGTATGGGTTCTTTATACATGATATGGGAACCAAATATTAGAGTATATGTTAAAAGCTGCCAGATTTATATCAGTTTCACATACAATTTGTATATGTTAAAAGCTGCCAGATTAATATCAGTTTCACATACAATTTGTATATGTTAAAAGCTGCCAGATTAATATCAGTTTTACAAACAATTTGTATATGTTAAAAATTGCCAGATTAATTTCAATATTAACACTCATAGTCATGATGATAAGATTAACACTCAATGGTAGAGAGGGAGTGGGGATCAACACTCAGTGGGTAGAGGGGGAGTGAGGATCAACACTCAGTGGTAGAGGGGGAGTGAGGATCAATACTCAATGGTAGAGGGGGAGTGAGGATCAACACTCAATGGTAGAGGGGGAGTGAGGATCAACACTCAATGGTAGAGAGGGAGTGAGGATCAACACTCAATGGTAGAGAGGGAGTGAGGATCAACACTCAGTGGTAGAAGGGGAAGTGAGGATCAATCAATGGTAGAGGGGGAGTGAGGATCAGTCAATGGTAGAGGGGGAGTGAGGATAAACACTCAATTGTAAAGGGGGAGTGAGGATCAACACTCAATGGTAGAGGGTGTGAGATCAGTCTACACTCAGTGGTAGAGGGTGTGAGATCAGTCTACACTCAGTGGTAGAGGGTGTGAGATCAGTCTACACTCAGTGGTAGAGGGTGTGAGATCAGTCTACACTCAGTGGTAGAGGGTGTGAGATCAATCTACACTCAATGGTACGGCGAGAGTGACTAACCTAGCCAAGCCAAGCCATAACGAACGGACCAATGTTTGCTTTCATCTGGCATTCTTCGTTTGTCTTCCCAGACCCAAACCAACCATTTCCCATCTACCCCAATGATTAGCTGTCCGTGAGTGAGTACACACATATTCTTTCTTCTCTTAATTGCTCCTTTTTCTACTATGGGAGTGGGTGTGTACAGGACAATATGTACGTGCGTGTGTGTGTGTGCATACATCTGCATTCGAGTGTGCTGAAAAACAGGTGATTGGCCTACTTCGTTACACAGACCACAATTAGGCAGGTTTTCGATAACTTTAGAATTGTTGCCGGGACAGCCTGCTCTTTTTGCTATTTTCAGTCGTCAATGATTCTTTTATATATGGGGTCTTTTGAGTTTATGGATCGTTTCCGAAAGAACTATAAGCCGATTCCACCTCCCATGAAACCAGCTGATGCTTGAAATTAGCAGGATTTGAACAGCCATCATGTCGCGCTTTCGTTACTTGAAATGTGAGCGCTATGGCGAATCCCGGTATATATATTTATATATATATATATATATATGTATATATATATACACACACACACACGAACTTGTACGGTTACTCATCAAATATACACTACACTCGGATTACTGCCAGCACCGAATGCGCTGTCACACCAATTACTGAGGAGGGCGACACGACAATAAATTGGCTGAACAGGCCAGGGTAATATGACGCGGGATTGACAGCGGCCACTCGCGAGGATGTCTGCAACAAGGAGCGCCGTAATTAAGTACAATAAAGTCCTGGTCTACCTGCCCTCACCGTAGTTAAGTACAATAAAGTCCTGGTCTACATGTCCTCGCCGTACTTAAGTACAATAACGTCCTCGTCTACATGTCCTCACCATAGTTAAGTACAATAAAGTCCTGGTCTGCCTGTTCTCACCGTAGTTAAGTACAATAAAGTCATGGTCTACATGTCCTCGCCGTAGTTAAGTACAATAAAGTCATGGTCTGCCTTTACTCACCGTACTTAAGTACAATGCAGTCCTGGTCTACCTTTCCTGGTCTGCCTGTCATTACCGTGGTTAAGTAAAATAAAGTCCTGGTCTGCCTGCCTGTCATCACCGTAGTTAAGTACAATACGGACCACATCTTCTTATTTATCCTCTGTCCGCTCCATACACAGGAGAGACACAATTTCAGAGGGGCTTATTCAGAAAGTATACTGTAACACCATACGCGTTCTTAGAGTGGTGGTTTTTGTGGGAAAGGTGTTTAACACCATATTGCGAAGCCCATGCACGACCCTCTGTTATTTGTCTTTTAGGAAGCGCCTGATAGGTTCATGTGGATATATGTTTTTTCCATTGCAGATACCGCAGGGATGTCTTCCGTAACAGGAAAAGGTAGCAATGTAAAAGGAGTTACAAGATAGACAATGCGGCCAGGGATGATGTGATATATGCGTCACTGTACTAGGACTTGTGGCGTGGTCACATCCCATTTTCGATGCCTTTCAGTAAGCCATGTACCAATTTACAGATCTGTCGACTGGACTTTATCGATAAAGGTGATAGAAACAAGCAGGTTTACCGTGAAAAACGAGGACTCTGCTACTCGGGACACTCTTACAGGAAATCCTCACTGATACCACACCGTGTGCTATGACGGTGGTGGTTTCTATGGCTGTGTTGGACACGATATTGCTAGGCCCATAGACGACCCTCTTTAGTCCCATAGGATATACTCGTATTCTTTCCTAAAATGATCTGTTTTTGCTTGAATATACAAGGTCAGTAACATGACCGTAGTATCTTAGTCGACCTGTACTTCTACATGAGTGGGTGCTCTTGTGCAGGTCATGACCGTAGTATCTTAGTCGACCTGTACTTCTACATGAGTGGGTGCTCTTGTGCAGGTCATGACCGTAGTATCTTAGTCGACCTGTACTTCTACATGAGTGGGTGCTCTTGTGCAGGTCATGACCGTAGTATCTTAGTCGACCTGTACTTCTACATGAGTGGGTGCTCTTGTGCAGGTCATGACCGTAGTATCTTAGTCGACCTGTACTTCTACATGAGAGGGTGCTCTTGTGCAGGTCATGACCGTAGTATCTTAGTCGACCTGTACTTCTACATGAGAGGGTGCTCTTGTGCAGGTCATGACCGTAGTATCTTAGTCGACCTGTACTTCTACATGAGTGGGTGCTCTTGTGCAGGTCATGACCGTAGTATCTTAGTCGACCTGTACTTCTACATGAGTGGGTGCTCTTGTGCAGGTCATGACCGTAGTATCTTAGTCGACCTGTACTTCTACATGAGAGGGTGCTCTTGTGCAGGTCATGACCGTAGTATCTTAGTCGACCTGTACTTCTACATGAGTGGGTGCTCTTGTGCAGGTCATGACCGTAGTATCTTAGTCGACCTGTACTTCTACATGAGAGGGTGCTCTTGTGCAGGTCATGACCGTAGTATCTTAGTCGACCTGTACTTCTACATGAGAGGGTGCTCTTGTGCAGGTCATGACCGTAGTATCTTAGTCGACCTGTACTTCTACATGAGAGGGTGCTCTTGTGCAGGTCATGACCGTAGTATCTTAGTCGACCTGTACTTCTACATGAGTGGGTGCTCTTGTGCAGGCCATGACCGTAGTATCTTAGTCGACCTGTACTTCTACATGAGTGGGTGCTCTTGTGCAGGTCATGACCGTAGTATCTTAGTCGACCTGTACTTCTACATGAGAGGGTGCTCTTGTGCAGGTCATGACCGTAGTATCTTAGTCGACCTGTACTTCTACATGGGAGGGTGCTCTTGTGCAGGTCATGACCGTAGTATCTTAGTCGACCTGTACTTCTACATGAGAGGGTGCTCTTGTGCAGGTCATGACCGTAGTATCTTAGTCGACCTGTACTTCTACATGAGTGGGTGCTCTTGTGCAGGTCATGACCGTAGTATCTTAGTCGACCTGTACTTCTACATGAGTGGGTGCTCTTGTGCAGGTCATGACCGTAGTATCTTAGTCGACCTGTACTTCTACATGAGTGGGTGCTCTTGTGCAGGTCATGACCGTAGTATCTTAGTCGACCTGTACTTCTACATGAGTGGGTGCTCTTGTGCAGGTCATGACCGTAGTATCTTAGTCGACCTGTACTTCTACATGAGTGGGTGCTCTTGTGCAGGTCATGACCGTAGTATCTTAGTCGACCTGTACTTCTACACGAGTAGGTGCTCTTGTGCAGGTCATGACCGTAGTATCTTAGTCGACCTGTACTTCTACATGAGTGGGTGCTCTTGTGCAGGTCATGACCGTAGTATCTTAGTCGACCTGTACTTCTACACGAGTGGGTGCTCTTGTGCAGGTCATGACCGTAGTATCTTAGTCGACCTGTACTTCTACACGAGTGGGTGCTCTTGTGCAGGTCATGACCGTAGTATCTTAGTCGACCTGTACTTCTACACGAGTGGGTGCTCTTGTGCAGGTCATGACCGTAGTATCTTAGTCGACCTGTACTTCTACATGAGTGGGTGCTCTTGTGCAGGTCATGACCGTAGTATCTTAGTCGACCTGTACTTCTACACGAGTGGGTGCTCTTGTGCAGGTCATGACCGTAGTATCTTAGTCGACCTGTACTTCTACACGAGTGGGTGCTCTTGTGCAGGTCATGACCGTAGTATCTTAGTCGACCTGTACTTCTACACGAGTGGGTGCTCTTGTGCAGGTCATGACCGTAGTATCTTAGTCGACCTGTACTTCTACACGAGTGGGTGCTCTTGTGCAGGTCATGACCGTAGTATCTTAGTCGACCTGTACTTCTACACGAGAGGGTGCTCTTGTGCAGGTCCCAGCTCTGGCGTGAGCTGGATGTAGCCGGGAAGAAGATTTCCTGCTTAGCGAGCTAGGCACGAGCAGCTTATTACTCCGCTGCATTGGGACAAGTGCTGTTGAGGGTAGTTAATGGATGTGCGAGACTCAAGCACTAGAGTAAAGTCACCCCGCAGCCTGCTAGACGTCATCTATGCTGCTCTTAACAAACCACCTAACCACGGGCCGGTGTTAACCCATGTCACATAGTCGCCTCTGCTATATGTATGGCAGTGGTGCTGTTCTTGCCCATGTAATACACAAAGACCCCGGCGGAACACTCATGACCCAATGTGGTTTGTTCCGCTAAAACAAGACAGTTACTTATTGACCCCACCCAATGTATTCGCAATATTGACAGATAACTTTATTGTTCCCTGTTCATTTGCTCCTAAACTACGTCCTTGCATTATCTATTGAATATGAGTTTGTGTTTATTGTCAACTAAATCTTCAATGAACATCTCCCATCAAATTTAGCCTCTGAAATTATGCAATCCCAGGCATGCGAGGCTAGCCACAGAGCGGGCAGTGAAAATATCAACAAATGACCGAATCAATGGTATAATCTCATCCTGGTATGGGCAGAGCGGCTGACATAAAGGAAAGAATGGGAAACCAGCAAGGATGAAGTGACTCATCTATTACACTACGTTAGAGGGTGCGGGTGTCAGAGATAGAGAGAACAGAGGTGTGGGTGGACTGACTGAGGCTAGAGTGAGGAGGACTGACTGAGGCTAGAGAGGACTGATTGAGGCTAGAGGAGGAGAACTGACTGAGGCTAGAGAGGAGGACTGACTGAGGCTAGAGAGGACTGATTGAGGCTAGAGGAGGAGAACTGACTGAGGCTAGAGAGGAGGACTGACTGAGGCTAGAGAGGAGGACTGACTGAGGCTAGAGAGGAGGACTGTCTGAGGCTAGAGAGAGGAGGAGTGACTGAGGCTAGAGAGGAGGACTGACTGAGGCTACAGAGGACTGACTGAGGCTAGAGAGAGGAGGACTGACTGAGGCTACAGAGAACTGACTGAGGCTAGAGAGGAGGACTGACTGAGGCTAGAGAGGAGGACTGAGGCTAGAGAGGAGGACTGACTGCTAGAGAGGAGGACTGACTGCTAGAGAGGAGGACTGACTGAGGCTAGAACTGACTGAGGCTAGAGAGGAGGACTGACTGAGGCCACAGAGGACTGAGGCTAGAACTGACTGAGGCTACAGAGGAGGACTGACAGGCTAGAGAAGAGGACTGACTGAGGCTACAGAGGACAGGCTAGAGAGAGGAGGACTGAGGCTAGAGAGGAGGACTGACAAGCTAGAGAGGAGGACTGAGGCTAGAGAGGACTGACTGAGGCTAGAGAGAGGAGGACTGAGGCTAGAACTGACAGGCTAGAGGAGGACTGACTGAGGCTAGGAGGACTGACTGAGGCTAGAGAGGACACAGACTAGAACTGACTGAGGCTAGAGAGGAGGATTGATTGAGGCTAGAGAGGAGGACTGATTGAGGCTAGAGAGGACTGATTGAGGCTAGAGAGGACTGACTGAGGCTAGAGAGAGGACTGACTGAGGCTAGAGAGGAGGACTGACTGATGCTAGAGAGGACTGACTGAGGCTAGAGAGGAGGACTGACTGATGCTAGAGAGGACTGACTGAGGTTAGAGAGGAGGACTGACTGAGGCTAGAAAGAGGAGGACTGACTGAGGCTAGAACTGACTGAGGCTAGAGAGGACTGACTGAGTAGAGAGGAGGACTTACTGAGGCTAGAACTGACTGAGGCTAGAGAGGAAGACTGAAAGGCTAGAGAGGATGACTGACTGAGGCTAGAGAGGAGGACTGACTGAGGCTAGAGAGAGGGGGACTGACTGAGGCTAGAAGAGGACTGACTGAGGCTAGGAGGACTGACTGAGGCTAGAGAGGAGGACTGACTGAGACTAGAACTGACTGAGGCTAGAGGAGGATTGATTGAGGCTAGAGAGGAGGACTGACTGAGGCTAGAGAGGAGGACTGAGGCTAGAACTGACTGAGGCTAGAGAGGAGGTCTGACTGAGGCTAGAGAGGAGGACTGAGGCTAGAGAGGAGGACTGGCTGAGGCTAGAGAGAGGAGGACTGACTGAGGCTAGAACTGACAGGCTAGAGGAGGACTGACTGAGGCTAGGAGGACTGACTGAGGCTAGAGAGGACTGACTGAGACTAGAACTGACTCTGAGGCTGGAGAGGAGGACTGAGGCTAGAGAGGAGGACTGACTGAGGCTAGAGAGGAGGACTGACTGAGGCTAGAACTGACAGGCTAGAGGAGGACTGACTGAGGCTAGGAGGACTGACTGAGGCTAGAGAAGAGGACTGACTGAGACTAGAGAGGAGAACTGGTTGGAAGGCAGTCACAACACAATCCTCAGCACACACGCGTACCTTATGACCCCTAAAATCCCTGGAGGTGAGAGGGTGTGACAAATAGCCCCTCTGCACCTCTATACGTCTGATTAACGTGGTGGTAGATCACTCACTTATTGCGGCAAAGGTACGCTAGGGTTGACCCAGTTGTAGCTGGCTGTCTGATAGGAAGCGAACTGGTCACTGCATATCTTAAACGAGCTGTAGCCTCGTATAAGTTTCAACCACTTCATCCCCGACAGCAGTGTTTGCTATGGGACTACTTTTACCGTCATCCCTCATCCGCATCTAAAGAGATTTGTGCGTGGGGTTAGCGACCTCATAGTGTAAGACAAATTGCAACATAAATGCTAGGGCGGGGTCCCACAAATAAATCAATAGTTGGGGATACTTCAATATGGCCTCTGATGTCACATCGAGCATGTAGTGTGTTGTAGGTACGGGTCGTTCGTCAGATGTCTTGTCCTCTGACTCTAGCGACAGTGACGAACTAGCGCGCACACATAATATTGGGGACATTTCTTCAACATAATCGATGACCTCTTGATAGTGTTCGATCCTGCTTGTGCTGAGTGAACTCTTGACGTTTCTTTGGTAGCGGGTTACAGTGTCTCTCCTTACATCCCAAGGCGTATTTCAAAAGGTGGGCGGCGTCCTTCTGACTTTAGTGCAATTTGAAGCTGCCAACTCACCACTATAAGTATTATGACAGCATGTTAGATAGTGTCACTAAGTGGAAGAATATGTCCACATAGAACTATAGGACACAGAAATCAAGGGTAGGACGTGCACGGATATGTGCTGGTGGATAGAGTAGTGTGTATAACCGGCAGGCTACGGGAGCCATTAGCATTTTCCTTCTTCGCCACAAGTTGAGATAGAATGAAATAATACGGTCCTAGCAGGATGCTGGTAATGATGTCGGAAATGTGTGGATAAAATACGCTTTCTAACATTTGTATAAGCTTGTCAGGGTCAGTGGAAAATACTGACCAATACTCCATCTCATGTCATGTGTAACATATTGACCAATACTCCATCTCACGTCAGGTGAAACATACTGACCAATACATTTCACGCCAGGTGTAACATATTGACCAATACTCCATCTCACGTCAGGTGTAACATATTGACCAATGCTCCATCTCATGTCATGTGTAACATACTAACCAATACTCCATCTCATGTCAGGTGTAACATATTGACCAATACTCCATCTCATGTCAGGTGTAACATATTGACCAATACTCCATCTCATGTCAGGTGTAACATATTGACCAATACTCCATCTCATGTCAGGTGTAACATATTGACCAATGCTCCAACTCATGTCAGGTGTAACATATTGACCAATGCTCCAACTCATGTCAGGTGTAACATATTGACCAATACTCATCTCATGTCATGGTCAGGTGATGCACTCACCAAGACCATACCTAGCGTCTGGTGAAACCCACCGACTAAGACCACTATCTCACGCCACGCTGTGCACATGAAAACAGACTTATTACAGCAGCCTGGCCAGCAATGTGCGGGTTGTCATTGTGATCCTCATAATGGTAATCATGAAGAGAAGCCTCAGTACGGCGATTAGCACACAGGCCCACCTTCCTCAGCACATCCCTGGATTTAAGGAGAGGTACTAGACACCCACTACCAGAAAACATTCGTCAAAAATGGAACTCGGTAGGAGCAGCTTGAAACAGCAGATGATGTTATCACCTGGCCACGTCGCTTACATTTTCTCTCTGTTTACTTGTACGTCTTCCGCGCGTGTTGATCTACCTGTCCCGGTATTACCAAGAGCTTCTCTCCTTATCATGGGTCTAGTCTGATCTCACTGACGTCTCCTGAAGGTTGTCATTTCTTCATTTCCCTTCACATCTTCTCAGCCATTCTTTCAGTTATTTATTATTTTATCATTTCCTGAGATTACTTCTCTGCTCCCAGTCATCATTCTCACATTTCATCGATTCATGTACACGTCTCTCGTCATCCAAACCTCTTGTACACGTCTCTCGTCATCCAAACCTCATGTACACGTCTCTCGTCATTCAAACCTCATGTACACGTCTCTCGTCATTCAAACCTCATGTACACGTCTCGCCATCCAAACCTCGTGTACACGTCTCGAAATCCAAACCTCATGTACGCGTCTCGAAATCCAAACCTCATGTACGCGTCTCGAAATCCAAACCTCATGTACACGTCTCTAGTTATCCAAACCTCATGTACACGTCTCTCGCCATCCAAACCTCATGTACACGTCTCGCCATCCAAACCTCGTGTACACGTCTCGAAATCCAATCCTCATGTACACGTCTCGAAATCCAATCCTCATGTACACGTCTCTCGTCATCCAAACCTCATGTACACGTCTCGAAATCCAAACCTCATGTACACGTCTCTCATCATCCAAACATCATGTACACGTCTCTTGTCACCCAAACCTCATATACACATCTCGCCATACAAACCTCATGTACACGTCTATCGTCATTCAAACCTCATGTACACGTCTCTCGTCATCCAAACATCATGTACACGTCTCTTGTCATCCAAACCTCATATACACATCTCGCCATACAAACCTCATGTACACGTCTCTCGTCATTCAAACCTCATGTACACGTCTCTCGTCATCCAAACCGCATGTACACGTCTCGTCATCCAATCCTCGTGTACACGTCTCGCCATCCAAACCTCACGTACACGTCTCGCCATCCAAACCTCATGTACACGTCTCTAAATTAAAACCTCATGTACACGTCTCGCCATCCAAACCTCATGTACACGTCTCGCCATCCAAACCTCATGTACACGTCTCTCGTCCTTCAAACCTCATGTACACGTCTCGTCATCCAAACCTCATGTACACGTCTGGCCAAACCTCATATTCACAACTTAATGTCCGAACCTCATATTCACAACTCAATGTCCGAACCTCATATGCACGACGCAATGTCCGAACCTCATATGCACGACGCAATGTCCAAACCTCATATGCACGACTCAATGTCCAAACCTCATATGCACGACTCAATGCCCAAACCTCATATGCACGGCTCAATGTCCAAACCTCATATGCACGACTCAATGTCCAAACCGCATATTCACAACTCAATGTCCGAACTTCATATGCGCGACTCAGCCCAAAGTGAATAACTTCATTCTTTTGTGCGCCCCCAAAAGGGCGATTGGTGACGGGTTGCAGTAGCTTTCCTCATCCCGAGAGTGCTGATGAAGGGGGACTGGATTCCTCCAGACAGTTGTGCTATGCTAGACTTCATCTGCGTGACGCTGACTACTACGAGGATAACATCGATCCCATATCGTTAGTCAGACTGAAACAGGCTGTTTCCAGGAAGAACTGCGTGGTCTTGGTCAGCATGTTTACCTGACCCTGACCAACATTGTTTGCTCCCTCTCTCTCCCTCTGTGTACGCACGCACGCGCACACGCGATTGGTGAGTTGTGGACAAATCTAGTGTTGAGGGCAAGTTTGTCTATGAGCGCTGAGAACAGTCTATCTTTAGCCTAAATTGTTAACTCTCATCCGGCAGATCATTTTTGATGAAACAGCGCGTGACATAGTCGATCAGTCAAGAAGAGGTCAAATGCAATGTGAATGATATACAACGTGAATGGTATACAATGTGAATGTGAGGGATATACAACGTGAATGGTATACAATGTGAATGGTATACAATGTGAGGGATATACAATGTGAATGTGAGGGATATATAACGTGAATGGTATACAATGTGAATATGAGGGATATATAACGTGAATGGTATACAATGTGAATATGAGGGAAATACAAGGCGAATGTAAGGGATATACAATGTGAATGTGAGGGATATACAACGTGAATAGTATACAATTTGAATGTGATGGATATACAAGGCGAATGTAAGGGATATACAATGTGAATGTGAGGGATATACAACGTGAATGGTATACAATGTGAATATGAGGGAAATACAATGTGAATATGAGGGATATACAATGTGAGGGATATACAACGTGAATGGTATACAATGTGAATGTAAGGGATATATAATGTGAATGTGAGGGATATACAATGTGAATGTGAGGGATATACAATGTGAATGGTATACAATGTGAATGGTATACAATGTGAATGTGAGGGATATAAAATGTGAATGGTATACAATGTGAGGGATATACAATGTGAATGCGAGGGATATACAACGTGAATGTGAGGGATATACAACGTGAGGGATATACAACGTGAATGGTATACAATGTGAATTTGATGGATATACAAGGCGAATGTAAGGGATATGCAATGTGAATGTGGGGGATATACAATGTGAATGTGGGGGATATGCAATGTGAATGTGAGGGATATACAATGTGAATGTGGGGGATATACAACGTGAATGGTATACAATGTGAATGTGGGGGATATATAATGTGAATGTGGGTGATATATAATGTGAATGTGAGGGATATATAATGTGAATGTGAGGGATATACAATATGAATGTGGGGGATATATAATGGGAATGTGAGGGATATACAACGTGAATGTGGGGGATATGCAATGTGAATGTGAGGGATATACAATGTGAATGATATACAATGTGAATGTGGGGGATATACAACGTGAATGGTATACAATGTGAATGTGGGGGATATATAATGTGAATGTGGGTGATATATAATGTGAATGTGAGGGATATACAATGTGAATGTGGGGGATATATAATGTGAATGTGAGGGATATACAATGTGAATGTGGGGGATATGCAATGTGAATGTGGGGGATATGCAATGTGAATGTGGGGGATATATAATGTGAATGTGAGGGATATACAATGTGAATGTGGGGGATATACAATGTGAATGTGGGGGATATACAATGTGAATGTGGGGGATATGCAATGTGAATGTGGGGGATATATAATGTGAATGTGAGGGATATACAATGTGAATGTGGGGGATATATAATGTGAATGTGAGGGATATACAATGTGAATGATATACAATGTGAATATGAGGGATATACAATAAGATCAGTAATTACATAGCATTCAGATAAGACTGGAGGTGGTGTTAGGGGTCACACGTGCAAGACCTGCATAAATAAATTCCGGACCCGACCAGGGCATGTTTGTAACTTGTAATAATTGTGACCTTTCTTGGTTCGCACAGGACATGGCCATAGTGAGCCACGTTGTGTCAAAATAGCATATCGCTAGCCGTGACCAAGTATGTGGTTATAAATGTAGTGTGCAAGGTCACGTCATGTGAAATGAGATGCTGATACTTGATTGCCAGGGGCACTGGTAGGGACGTGAATGAAATTTGTTGCGGATTCAGCAGCATACGTGCTCTCGCCCTTCGGCCCAATCCCATCTGCACGTGTTTGTCAGTTGTCTAGTGCCATATAACGTATTCCATTTATCTGGCCTCAGAGGAAGATAATTTCCCTAACATCGTTGAGCGCTGAGAGAGATGATGATCAGCCGTGTCGCGTGTGTGTGAACACAGCTGGCACTCTGGAGTGTGCTGTGGTTGCATTCTGTCCATGTGCTCGTCAAGTGAGATGTGTTGCTTTCTTAGCCTGGAGTTTTATCGAGAGAGAGAACGCGACCATCTATGGAATGGATGGGCAGGCGGGTTCCAACAATATGGTGGACGTCTGAAAGAATATTTCGATACTTAATCAAGTACATGCCCATTACACCAGAGCTTCAGCGAAAGAAGGCGACCAATATAAAGACGGATTTGTTGGGCTAAAGAAAAACACTACAAAGGTACGGATTGAAAATAACCACGACCAAACAGATGGCACCCCCTCCTCCACGGCATGTGATGACATAAGTGGACATATTTGATATAAAATGCATGTCCTTAGAAATACTAATACAAGTGATTGTCCCTTAGCGATATCAATGTATGGCTAGGTACGCGGCTGATATGTATACCCAATTATTTATGCCTTTATGCTCCGCGATTCTTTGTTTTAAACATGTTTTTATTGAATGTAACGTATTGTTGATTTATTCCTTTCATGTTAATGCTGTGACAGGTGCACAGTATTACAGAAATGATTCAGGCCATGCCATGTCACATCCCAGTACAGCTGCCATACCATCAAGATGGTGATAGAGCTGGAAAGAATAGGTCTGGGGGTTGAAAGCGCGTGCCTTGCCATAAGTAGAATAAAAATACTCCAAACATACTCCCACAATGGGGGAAACCGTACTTCAGTAAGGGGAAAAACATACTTCAATATGGAGGAAATCGTATTTCAGTAAGGGGAAAAACATACTTCAATATGGAGGAAATCGTATTTCAGTAAGGGGAAAAACATACTTCAATATGGAGGAAATCGTATTTCAGTAAGGGGAAAAACATACTTCAATATGGAGGAAATCGTATTTCAGTAAGGGGAAAAACATACTTCAATATGGAGGAAATCGTATTTCAGTAAGGGGAAAAACATACTTCAATATGGAGGAAATCGTATTTCAGTAAGGGGAAAAACATACTTCAATATGGAGGAAATCGTATTTCAGTAAGGGGAAAAACATACTTCAATATGGAGGAAATCGTATTTCAGTAAGGGGAAAAACATACTTCAATATGGAGGAAACCGTACTTCAGTAAGGGGAAAAACATACTTCAATATGGAGGAAACCGTATTTCAGTAAGGGGAAAAACATACTTCAATATGGAGGAAACCGTACTTCAGTAAGGGGAAAAACATACTTCAATATGGAGGAAATCGTATTTCAGTAAGGGGAAAAACATACTTCAATATGGAGGAAATCGTATTTCAGTAAGGGGAAAAACATACTTCAATATGGAGGAAATCGTATTTCAGTAAGGGGAAAAACATACTTCAATATGGAGGAAATCGTATTTCAGTAAGGGGAAAAACATACTTCAATATGGAGGAAATCGTATTTCAGTAAGGGGAAAAACATACTTCAATATGGAGGAAATCGTATTTCAGTAAGGGGAAAAACATACTTTAGTATGGAGGAAATCGTATTTCAGTAAGGAGGAGCACACACTTTAGTATGAGGGAAACCGTACTTCAGTAAGGGGGAGCACACACTTTAGTATGAGGGAAACCGTACTTCAGTAAGGGGGAGCACACACTTTAGTATGAGGGAAACCGTACTTCAGTAAGGGGGAGCACACACTTTAGTATGAGGGAAACCGTACTTCAGTAAGGGGGAGCACACACTTTAGTATGAGGGAAACCGTACTTCAGTAAGGGGGAGCACACACTTTAGTATGAGGGAAACCGTACTTCAGTAAGGGGGAGCACACACTTTAGTATGAGGGAAACCGTACTTCAGTAAGGGGGAGCACACACTTTAGTATGAGGGAAACCGTACTTCAGTAAGGGGGAGCACACACTTTAGTATGAGGGAAACCGTACTTCAGTAAGGGGGAGCACACACTTTAGTATGAGGGAAACCGTACTTCAGTAAGGGGGAGCACACACTTTAGTATGAGGAAAACCGTACTTCAGTAAGGGGGAGCACACACTTTAGTATGAGGAAAACCGTACTTCAGTAAGGGGGAGCACACACTTTAGTATGAGGAAAACCGTACTTCAGTAAGGGGGAGCACACACTTTAGTATGAGGGAAACCGTACTTCAGTAAGGGGGAGCACACACTTTAGTATGAGGGAAACCGTACTTCAGTAAGGGGGAGCACACACTTTAGTATGAGGGAAACCGTACTTCAGTAAGGGGGAGCACACACTTTAGTATGAGGAAAACCGTACTTCAGTAAGGGGGAGCACACACTTTAGTATGAGGAAAACCGTACTTCAGTAAGGGGGAGCACACACTTTAGTATGAGGAAAACCGTACTTCAGTAAGGCGGAGCACACACTTTAGTATGAGGAAAACCGTACTTCAGTAAGGGGGAGCACACACTTTAGTATGAGGGAAACCGTACTTCAGTAAGGGGGAGCACACACTTTAGTATGAGGAAAACCGTACTTCAGTAAGGGGGAGCACACACTTTAGTATGAGGGAAACCGTATTTCAGTAAGGGGAACAAAAAGGTTTCGAACCTTGTCTCTATCACTTTATTGCCGCCAGTTTAGCTTGCTGTCACAATATATCCCAGCTTTTCTCACAAAACTAGCCAATCACATGTGTGTAATAGCTTCTTTAGCACGTAGGTCGCGCTCCTGATCCTCGTTGTGGCTGTTTAATTGCTCATTGCCACCGTACACATTCAATTACAATTCCGTCTCTCGTAGATTCCAGTTATTTTCTCATTTGCTTAATAATTGTCCATGACCTACTGTCAGTCGACAGAATGGGCGTATAACACCAAAGAACTACCATTATGTTTGAGCACAAGAAACAATGGCTGAGTTAACCAGGCGTTGAGGTTGTAGTTAACGGCTAACAATGAATACAAAACGAAGAATGAAATGCACAAGTCACATAAATTATTATACTAGGAGAAGTAACCCAATGACATGTTAATACCACTGTTACTTGTTGACTTCTTGTATGCACGATGAATGTTTGAGTGGAAGACAGCTTGCTTCTCGAGGCAAAGGTATCAAAATATTACCGTTATTGACACGTTGCAGCTGAACCAGGTGTAAAAGGGTACCTAGTTTATTGACAGGGAAAGAATATGTGGATGCTTTTACCTATTAAGGTAGCGCAATCAGGAGGCACACATATGCAGATGTAAGACGAGAATAGCTTTCCCTCATCTCACCCTGGGGACCACTCTTCCCCTTCTCTCTCTTCTCACCTCACTCTGTTTCATTTGACTCTATCCTACAGCCACACCCTTGCACAACTTTCACATGCGCCCTCATGGTGAGGCCCTTCCATTGCACTTTGGTTGGGCTAGCTTCTGAGGGCGCACAAACCTAGCATAGGTACATACAGACGCACACATGCATCCAAGCACTGGTTTATGCGTCCTGATATCGCCCAATGGACTACGGTCTGGGGTGGAAAATGGCGCGCCTCCGCCAGTAGAAACTAGTAAGGCAAACATCTGAGCAAAAAAAAAAAAAAAAACCAAAAAAAAAAAATTGCTTCCACTGACACACCAAGTCCGGGCTGTTACATGGCTTCCTTTATACTTACTTAGTCGCTCCTCTTCTACCGTGAGGTGTAGAGGCAAAGTGTTCTCTATGCATTGACTTGTAATCGTTTTTTAAGACAGACAGGTGATTAGCCTGTTGTGTCTTTGCGTGGTGGAGGGACTGCCTCCTTATAGCCTCTTTGCCTGCCGACCCGTTTTTATCCACGGCTGCTTATTTATTCGCAGCTAACCTCCAAAGAGGCCTTTCAGCAATCCGCAACCCTGCTGACGCGCCTTGTATTAGGTAGGTTCCTCCCCCAGGTTCCTTTATACTACAAGTTATTAAAGGTGGTCGTGGCTGCTAGGCTGAGCGGAGAACAACCAAGACGACACCACAAAGACTTCAGTCCTTCGTCAACCGATGCCTACAACACATAATGGGCATTAAGTGGCAGGACATGGCGAGGGATGAAAGTCTGGGAGGGAAGGAGTCAACAACAGCCACTGTAACAACTAATCAAGAGAAGAATATGGGACTAGATAAGGCATTCGCTAAGGAAGACATCGTCAGCTAGGCTCTGATATGGAATTCGCAAGAAAAAAGAGATAGACCTACAAATATAAGGAGATGCGAATGTGAGAGGGAATTACATGGTTACACCTGGAGAGAGGTAGAAAGAGCAGGCCGGACCGTGTGTGCTGACGGGCTGTGCTCATTGTATCGAGAGGAAAGATGGGCTATCATTGGTTAATGTGATTGATCACCTTGTTATGTGTTGATTGAAGCATGATTGTAACAGCCATAGACGGGAATGGCGAACTACAAACGTGATTAACAACTAAGGTATACATGTAATACAATTATAGTGACTTTAATTTTGATCAGAAAATGCAATAGTGAATGAGCTGGCAGTAGATACCAACTCGTAGCTGGCAGCTTGCGTCAGCGGCGAGTCATAGCTGGCAGCTTGCGTCAGTGAGTCAGAGCTGGCCAAGAGAATATTGCACCTACAAGTGGCGGCCCTGGGAAAAGGCTGCATCTGTTGCTGTCTGGTTGCGAGAATATGGATCGCAGCGAAAAGGTATTCCCCCCCCCCCCCCAAGCCGTGCTGAATCCGGATGCGCCTGACAGAAAGACGCAGATATCGCCGTAAACTACCACACAAGACGAACGTTGAAGAAATAATACGTTCGTGTCTGTCTGTACGAGAGCGACGTTCAGCATGCTACATGATGATAATGTATGTCTTTTTTGAGAGATCCGTCCAGCATGCTACATGATGATGATGTATGTCTGTCACGAGAGATCCGTCCAGCATGCTACATGATGATGATGATGTCTGCCACGAGAGCGACGTTATGCATGCTACATGATGATGATGTCCGTCTGTCATGAGCGACGTTCAGCATGCTACATGATGATGATGTTCGTTTGTTACCGGGACAAACGTGGGGAGAACAGACCAGAAACATTGTGACTAAGGAGGGTTGGGCATGGAGCCAGCTTTCCTATCCTGTAGAAGTTATTAGTACCTTTCCCCAGGTGGTTTGTTAAGAGCAGATATAGATGGCGCCTAACTGGCTGCGGATCTACTTAGCTCTAGTGTTTGAGTCTATTAATACAGGACTCGCACATTGATTACCCCCTCCCCCAAGTAACTGGTTGTATACAGACTGTAGAGTCTTCTAGACCAGTGTAAATTGGTTAAGTTAAGAATGTCGCCACACCCTGTGGTAGAAGAGGACCGACAAATTCGAGTCTTGAAATAATATTTACCAAATTTCAATGTAGAATCTGATCAATTCAAGAAAATAAGCGATAAAGATCGTGAGACGGGAAAGCCAAACAAACGTAACAGTGGATTGAACAAATGTTAACAGGGAGGGGCAAACAAGACGTCTGGTTGAAAGGCAGGCGTTCAAAACCTGCTCGCTATAGTGGAGTGGAATAACAGATCGAGAGATAAAGGTAGCAGGGCAAGGGAACATAGCTTAGTTACCTTGACTATGGTTCAGGTGTAGAGAGTGAAGGGGGTCGGGGTGTACTGAACGAAAGAAGGTGAGATTCAAGGGGTTGACCACGTAAGCCATGTATCTCGCGTGTGCCTGTGCCGACGTGATGTTACAATTAAGTACACAGCCCAGCGTGAAGATACGGGTCTCTGCAGGTAGTAGTACTACCGACATGCTACGCCCAACGATTGAACTAAAACAAAAGTCAAAAGAAAAAAGTCCTGATTGTTCCAAAACACATCCATTATATATAAATAAAACAAATTCGCAGATTTTGTCAAACAAATCTAACACTCCCAGATACAGATGCATCATTGACTACTGGAACAGGCAAACACACCACAGGCTCACTGACAGCACATAGACGTCTGGAGAACTAAAGAAGACATCCAATCAATCAATCGATACCTTTCAACTCCCAGTGGAGCACATGGTACTCCTATATTTATTTATTGTCATTGGCGCTGGTCTGACTTTTACAGCGTTTGCTGTTGGCTACAAAGGTAGAGGGTGCAATTCTTCGTGTGCTTCCAGAAGTCAACAAATAAATATATATATATATATATATATATATATATATATATATATATATATATATATATATATATATATATATATATATATAGAGAGAGAGAGAGAGAGAGAGAGAGCACTTGTCCCAATGCAGCTGAGTAATACGCCGCTTAGCAGGAAATACTCCTCCCGACTACATCCAGTTCATGACAGAGCTGGGTCCTACACGGGTGCATCTCCCCCCCCCCTCCTCCGTTGAGGTACAGGTCAACTAAGACACATATATAAAGGTTGCAGTGGCTAGCAGCGGCTATTGGTATCTCTACAGAGCTTGCCCGGGAATGGTGTTGGGGATGGCCAAACGTGCTTTCTCTGATCCTCGTATGTTGGACATCCATAGAGCTTGTCCGGGAATGGTGTTGGGGATGGCCAAACGTGCTTTCTCTGATCCTCGTATGTTGGACATCCATAGAGCTTGTCCGGGAATGGTGTTGGGGATGGCCAAACGTGCTTTCTCTGATCCTCGTATGTTGGACACCTTTGTAGCAGATGCTCAGCAGCCATTTAGTCAGTGCCGCAGACACATACAACGGTATTCCCTGTCCTTAGTTTGTTGAACAGATGGTACCTGATGTGGCCTATGTGGAGTCTAAAGATTACTATCTACTCACCTCTGATGAGCTGGTTGTTTGCGAATGCCCCCAACGAGTAGGTCTACTCTTGTGTGTGCCCTGAAAAGGGCGTTAAATGACGGGTTGCAGCAGCTTTCCTCACATCTCGAGCGCGCTGATGAAGGTGGACCAGGGTCCTCCAGGTAGTTGTGCTATGCTTGGTTTCATCTACGTGTTGCTCACTGCTACGGGGATCACGTCGATCCCTCCGCTCGGTAGCCAGATTGCCATACAAACAGCCTGATTCCATGGAGGATTACGAGGAAGCCAAAGTAAGAGTCTTGACCAGTATATTTTGCCCGACCCTAACATATCTGACCAGTATATTTTACCTGACCCTGACTAACATGTCTGATCAGTATATTTTGCCTGACCCTGACTAACAAGTATGATCAGTATATTTTGTCTGACCATGACTAACATGTCTGATCAGTATATCTTGCCCGACCCTGACTAACATGTCTGATCAGTATATATCTTGCCTGACCAGACGTTAGACTTCCTCCCCTATGATAAGCTGATAATATGCGTCATTTTGGTTGATGGCATGTATGCTCTGCTTCTCCCTTGTACCTGTATCTATACCTGGCTAATCTCTTCATAAGTTATACCTATATCAGGTTGTGGTAGCTTTCCACCTTCTTTTGACAGTCTGTCAGCCTCTTCATAAGCTATACCTATATCAGGTTGTGGTAGCTTTCCACCTTCTCGACAGTCTGTCAGCCTCTTCATTGTAATGGCATGGAATCCACAGTATCACAACTCTCTTGAACCGGTGATATAGTTTATATAGTATCACTAAGTTCCACAAGGTGTGTATTATTCTGGCTCCAAGTACAAGCAAACAAAAACAGCGAATCTGAGAGGAGTGCCAATTTATCGGTGTTTTCATTTATCATTAGTTTCTGCTCCAGTTATCAATGTCTGTGAGATAAAATGCTCCAATCGCCACTGATAGCTGTCTGTGTACAGTTGCTTGTACATCTGTACATGCATGGCCTAAGCTGTTCCGTGGGTAGTGATTCTCTCTCTGTGTGGCAGCTTTGGCTGTTCTCTCTCTGTGTGGCCGCTTTGGCTGTTCTCTCTCTGTGTGGCAGATTTGGCTGTCCTCTCTGTGTGGCAGTTTTGGCTGTCCTCTCTCTGTGTGGCAGCTTTGGCTGTTCTCTCTCTGTATGACAGCTTTGGCTGTTCTCGCTGTGTGGCAGCTTTGGCTGTCCTCTCTGTGTCGCAGCTTTGGCTGTCCTCTCTGTGTGGCAGCTTTGGCTGTCCTCTCTGTGTGGCAGCTTTGGCTGTCCTCTCTGTGTCGCAGCTTTGGCTGTCCTCTCTGTGTCGCAGCTTTGGCTGTCCTCTCTATGTATGTGGCATATTTGGCTGTCCTCTCTGTGTGGCAGTTTTGGCTGTCCTCTCTCTGTGTGACAGCTTTGGCTGTCCTCTCTGTGTGGCAGATTTTGATGTCCTCTCTATGTATGTGGCAGCTTTGGCTGTTCTCTCTCTGTGTGGCAGCTTTGGCTGTCCTCTCTGTGTGGCAGATTTTGCTGTCCTCTCTGTGTGGCAGCTTTGGCTGTCCTCTCTGTGTGGCAGCTTTGGCTGTCCTCTCTGTATGGCCGTTTTGTTAACAATGGAAAGTTCTGTTGTATTCTCCACCTGGACACGCTAGAGTCAGCTGTACGTGAATACCCGACATCATCATGTATAGTTACTACAGGATGGGGTAGTCGGGCCCATGCCCTAGCCCTTCTTAGTCACGTCTTCCGATATGTTAGTGTAAACTATTATGTGCTCCCATGTCAGCCCCCCCCCCCCCCGAAATATACTAGTGAATATAGCGCTAGTACCACCCGTGTGGTACTCTGTGCCATGAAGATTATGTGTATTATCACTTTCCTCGCATGCCGTAAAAGTCGACAAAAGAGGGTTGTGATTTGGGCCGCTAACCATCATCGTGTTAATATAACCTACACATTGCCATTATAATCAGACACGGCAAAAGCTCGGATACAGGCTTCCTGTAAGGGGACGGGGTCGCTGGTCTTCTCGTTTGGTCGCTATCAACTTAGCCAGGTTCCTATGACCTTGCTCACTTTCTTAGTCTGTTTTTTTTTTCACTTCCTGTTATTACTCTCCCGCCCCGAAGGAAAGCCAGATGGGTTCATATCAACGTATTGGGGAACAACACAGGCCTTTACCCCAAGGAAACAAACCCTTAGAAAATGCAGGAGGAAGCAGGCCCTTACATAAAATGCAAGCTGGTCGGATGCACTGGGCCAACAGGCGCAAAATAAAAACCGTAGTGCAACGCACACCGCCTTGGAGAACAAAGAAATAAGGAGAACGCAAAAACATAAAAGAAGACAACGTATATCCATATTGCGTGTTCCCATCTTCTATTGATCTATTCATTATTTTCTTCCAAGATGTAGCTTATATGTGTATTGTCCGCAGTCCATGAGAAAGGCCTTTTGGTCGTAACGTAGGTTTCGTCCCAGCGCGGTGTCTGAGCCCTACCTATACATCTTTGTGTACAATATGTTAATCCACAGCACCGCCTTATTGTTATATGTAAGGGACTAGCTGCCGCAGTTAAAACATATGCTTCACATTGGAACGAAAAAGTTGGATGATTACAAATACTTTACAACAGGCGGCGCCAGCTGCAGTAGTGGCTTATGCTTGGCGTCGGAGCAAAAAGGTGAGTGAAATGAACAACGCAGCAAGGTGGAAAAATCCTAGCTGCGTGGAACGGACACGTGACTCGCTAATGTAAAACGAAACTTTACTACAGAACAAACAAACTAAACTGAAATAGAATCCGGCGATGACTTAGGCAGAAGACAGGTGGGGCGAAGGTAACCACATATCAGTTAATGTTGTGTTCATTGTGTCAGAACGGTTATTTGCGAGGTAAGGTGACCAGAACAGTTCCACTCATCAATGCATTGTCTTCTCTAAGCCAGGTACCCATGTGAAGCTTGGTAGATTGGAGCGGGTCGCTACTGGGGAGTCAACAACATACTGCACCCATGAGAAGATGCCCGATTTGTTGCGGGTGTGAGAGAGACTAGAACAAGCGTGCCGTTCAAGTCCACTCGGGTAGAGACACTCAATGCCCAGGTCAACAGCCCGTGACATGTGCAGGTAACAATGAAGCACTAGAAACAATACTTCATATAATAAATGGCTGAATAAATCATTTTCCTAAGGATGGATCGGCGGAATAGCAAACCCTTGGAAGTAGGAAAGATATTACCATACACAATCAATGAAAGCATTAGATCGGCAGAAGAGCAAACCCTTGGAAGTAGGAAAGATATCACCATACACAATCAATGAAAGCATTAGGATAATGGAAGTGAGGAAGGCTGTAGATATATACACACACATATGCTAAGCAAAAGTATGCTCGCTTTGTTTGGTGTTCTTTTCTTTATACAATTCTAAACCGTTCCACCTATATGACCTAAATTGTTTTAGAAACCTTGAGACATCATTGGCTATTGACGTTTTAGAGGGATATAAAAGACAATTGTCTAGGATTTTTGTTAACATTTACAAAGGGAGCATCGAGAAATATGAACAGTAACCTACCACCGATTTGCTTGACATGTTGTCAGATGCGCATGTGCAAATAGTACGCTCAAATTCCCTACTGAATAATGGGTTAGATTTAGCTATAATATTTTAAACAAGAATCACATAATACAATTAAGATCGAATGAATACATTGAAAGTTTATTAGAAATATGAATTGTGATTCATGCCGTGGTTGATTGAAATAGATGAACGGGAGGGGGATTGGTGAGTCGGGGTACGCGTGAAGATGGGCAAGAATTGGTTGGTTGGGGATCCACATCATAGTATTTTGGGGCGGATCACTAAAGGTGTAATACTTACTTAACTATCCTTGGATACGTTTTCAGATGTATTATTTATATTCTTTTACTGTATCTTGAAATCCCTGCCACTGATGAGAGCTAAGCGAGTTTAGGTGGGCAACGTGTCGAGTGTTTGAGGTATAGTTCACCACAATATGGCCTTACTTACATTAAATCAAAAACTGCCCAAATCTGATCGGTTCACCTTCGAACCAAACTATTTGTCAGCCCCAACAACAATTGTACTTAGCCCCAAGTTGGGCGCTGTTTTCGAGGTTGAAATGTTATTTGAACTATATCTCAGTTATTTATGAGGTGGTATGATTAGTTCCCTCCTTGCTGTATTTACTTCCACAAGACAGGCATATCCCCATTTACAGCCGGGTCGACAACGAGACTCAAACTGATCCTTTGCAGTGAGAAGCGAGCGCTCTATAAGACAAACACTATCCAAAGTTGACTCCCGCCAATATGAGAGCCACCACGCTGTGACCGTTAGCATGTCAAGGGAGAACAAATATCTCTCCAACACTCAACCTGCTGGGGAGATAACAAGGGCATGCTGTCCCCTCGCACTGGCTTACCTCTCGTCGGTGGGGGGAGGACAGAGATAATCGAGATACAGAAATAGATATAATACATCCACAACCTTCGTTTCTTCTGAAGGTCTACCTGTCTGTCGGTGAACGCACGGCCTTCCCAATACTTGATGCAGTCCTTGTTGGTTATATCATGACCTGCTATATTAACAATCTCCCCAGCTACAGAGATCAAATCGAACGTAACCTAAGAGTCCTTGATACATAAGATCCCCGCTACATTTGGCCAGCTTAGACTGAACAAGGAATCTTCAAGGTAATGGCCGTGCGAGTAGTCCGTGTGGTTTCGTTCAGGCTAGGCTAGGAGACGCTGGCGGGCGAGTGAGCGCAATCATGACACATCAAATGTACACATCGCGCAATACTACATAGAGATTACTTGTGCCTTTCATATTATCATGTTTTACAAAACCACGGTTGAACGGGAGAGCCTGGCCAT
This sequence comes from Ariolimax columbianus, assembly GCA_036924085.1. Classification (NCBI taxonomy): domain Eukaryota; kingdom Metazoa; phylum Mollusca; class Gastropoda; order Stylommatophora; family Arionidae; genus Ariolimax; species Ariolimax columbianus. The sequence goes on from JAVGWX010000020.1 coordinate 59,160,318, forward strand.
ATCATAAGATGGCCACATTTCACAGACCGTTGTTGTTCGGATCATTCGTTATTTAATTAAGTCACACCACGTAAATCAAGGGCTACCCTTACACCAGTGGTCGCCAAACTCAATAAGTATGAGAGCTACTTTTAAATTATTTACCTAGCAACGTATAGTAGTCATAACGTACACCCAACGTATATTAGCCATAACATACACAAAGGCAAGCAAATGGAACTTTAATTTCGCTAAGATAACATAACAGTCACAAATAAATTATGTACACACAAAAACAAAACATGATTTTATTATTCTAGAATTGTCGACCATTTGATGATCGCTGCCTTAACAGTGTGCTCTTTACAGGAATTCTGTTACGTGTCTCAAACTAGTGGTGGTTTCAATAGTAATAGCTTTCACATGACGATGGTGCTAATCTCATGCTCAATTATCTTGAACCGCCTCTTACAACATTCATGGGAGGTTCTATTCTGTTCTCAGCTCAGGTACAACTTGTGCTCCACGACATTTCTTTGGTATCGGTCTACAATTGCTCTTCTCACATCCGGAGGCGCATTTGAGAACGTGGACTACGCCTCTCCTGTGTGTAGTGCAATGCCCCTCAGTGAGCTATCCGCTATGGTGATTACAGTGTCGACCCACACCTTGTTGGCCAGACTGCTGTGACTCAAGCCTGTTTCCAGGAGCACGAGCGAGGACGTAAAACGAGGTCTTGATCAGTGCGATTCCTCTGACAATAATTTCGCTTCTCCCCCTGAAGTTCTGTATACATGGATAACGTGTGCCTTGAGGGCGTGGATGTGGAGGCCTGAAACTGGCAACCAAGAGTAGGACTGCAGCCTGTAAGGAGGTGGTTGATTGGGCAAGTGACTGGCTAACCCATCCTTTAGAAACTAAGCCACAAGAAAAGTAGACCTTTACACTCCACGGTAGAAAAGCAGCAACAAAGTATAACAACTCATACCGACAATGAAATATTCCAGGACATGAAATGTAATAGCGTGTAACAGCTGCGAGGATGTCAGCAGACTGATACGATATACAGTCAGCAGATCTGAAGGCGAGACCAGAAAGGGAAGCAAAGAATAACAACACTGTAACCTGCCAAACATGCCATCAAAAGTGAGCATGGATGGCTGGCTGCTCCTTACAAAAGAAAAAATTTTTTAAGATCCCGTCATGCCGTGCGACGCATAAGAAATTTGGTGTTAGGCCCATCATATTATTTTATAACTCACAGCACATAGTGGATGATGTGGTCAGCATCACACCAGCCGCCTTTACGTCCCAGATTTTTCTGGTACCCAATTTCTGTGGCTGAATCGACCACAGGGGCCTGTTTGTGATCAGAAAAAAAATCCAGCACCAACTTGGGAATTGAACCCTGATAGTCTGACTGGGAAGTCAGTGCACTAACGTGACCCACTGCTGCTCCAAATTGCAGAAATTATAAACCACAAAAATTCTGCACATACAGATTGGGCAATTATTGGGATAAATATTTCTCAACCATCCAATACAGGAAAAGATTCTCCACAAGAGAGCAAATGAAGCATCACAAAGAAGGGAAAAAGCAATCTTCATTACTAACTTTATCTGTAGCAAGACTGCTACACCCATAAGAGTGTAGCGACCAGGTCAAGTCAAGTCAGATATCACTATTTATTTCTCTTAAATGATATGGTGAAAGAAATGCCTTTTAGCCAGACACTGATAGTCTTTACAAGTTTTAAGATTATCGTTCAAATCAAACCAAAACCGTAAGAAGAATGTCTTGAAAATGGATCCGATAAACAGTTGTTTAACAATCTCTCTACTAGACCAAATTCACAGCACTGAAGTACGTTTAATGATGTCATTGATTCTGCATTGTTAAGAAAATGCAGATGGGTTGAGCATGCAATTCAAAAGATGGATAAGAAAAGTTTCATCCTGGTAGCCCTACAACTTTATGCACCCACACGAACTTCCATCCAATGAGACGGAGAGATGTCATGAGTAAAGTCCTTGGTTAAATGTGGTACTTCAATGCAAAAGACCGAAATGAGATTAAACATTTAGTTACACTTGATATGTCTGATTCAATACCAGGATTACAGAGAAGAAATATATAGATAATATTAAAATTAAGCGAAAATTACAAATTGGCAAACATGACAAGACAGAAATTGACAAAAATATGACCAAGAAGATACTATGTTGAAGACACACTGTCCCGGCCGTATGTTCTGCACAGAACTTCATGGATTAAGTAAGAAAATTATAGCAAATTGTTATTTTCATGTACAAAATGATACGCCACTTTGATCTAATAATATTATCTTCTAAATGTTGCATGGTTTCAGTTATTGTGATTGACCTGTGTTTGTGTAGTGCGTAACATGTATCATCAATATGTGAAGGTATACTATTTGTGCCATTGTTTAGTATTACCAGATGTGAGATGGGAACTGACCTAAGAAACCAAACAAACCTTTAAGATTAGGTTCACTAGTAGTAATAAGTAAATTTCATGTCTACAAAAGAAGACAGAAGTGATGGTATCCTATTCTCTTGGTATTTAATGGATAGGAATAAAAAAGCCAGTTGATCTACATTACTTTCTTCTAGTACATAAGAGTACAAAAACCACCAAACATCTATTCTTTATTTAGACAGTCTTTTTGGCTTCTGCTCATGAAGATATGGTTATACTAGCTACCTTTTCTAGTCCTTCATATGTTGTATTTTTGGCCTTGCTGTTCTTTTCTTGTCTGCCCCAATCAAGTACATGTCTATTGTCTACTCATATTGCTAGATTACTTTTGGTTTGGGTATATCCTATTCATCTGGGTTCACTCTCATTAATCTCCACATGAATCGAAAAAGAAAAATTATGACTCTTTGTAAGAAATGATAATTATAAATAGAATGCAGCAAGTGATCCACAATACTTAGGATGAGTAACTCAATAAAGATGGTCAGTAGATGCAGATGCCATGTTGATATGTTATCGATGCATGCTTCCACAAGAAAAGAGAGAATAATTCTGGCCTCGCAAGATAGATATAATGAGAAAAATCTGTATATCAGTGTATGGAGATAAAACAGCCGCACAAAGTGTCCTTTATAAAGGAAACCAGTACCTTGATGAATGAAGAAGGAGAAGAAGATATATTATTGCATAGATCTATGCACTGACTCAATATGGAACAAGTAAAAGAAACAAAAAAGTCACCTTTAAAGTACAACCAGGCCACACATAAAAATCAAATGTTGAAACTTCCAAACTCTACATTCAGTGCCTCTATTTAGTTTTACATTCGGTTAATGTCGAGCTTACAAATGCAGATTGAACTTAAGTTTAATTATGTGGAATAAGTCAAAGGACAAATGATCACTTAGGGCTATCAAGTTGTCAAATAAGTTGTGACTTGAGTGTTGTGTTATATCAGTTTTTTTAGTTATCTCTATACCCAGCAGCCAGCAATTATTCATTTTGATTCAAATATGGTCATTCTGCCAGAGGTACGTGTTTCAACTACGTGCGATCGTTCAAACATCGTTGTTTCCCAGACACACAGCATCCCCCTTGAATAAGATAGCCGAACCAAATCATGTTTATGACTACTCAACTAGTAAGTAGTACTACTGTAGTTAAACTAATCCATTTTCTCAAATAAAAAGTTCAGACAATCATGGCACCAGCATCCTTCCACTTTGGTCCAACATTTTGACATTTAATCGACTACCTTAAAACAAAATCACATATTTACCAGAATGCTCAGAGAAAATATTTCCATGCGACGTTCTGGGTTCCTTAGGAGGCTTGGTTTTACTTTTCCCTGAACTTGGCTTTGGCTCCTTGGCATTCTGCGCACCCATTTCTTCCTCACTTTCAACGGGCTCTGCTCCGACTCACTGCAGTGTTCCGTACTCAAACCAGCCCTCAGTTGCGCTATAATCCACAATGAACTACATATCTGGCACACAAGAAGGCACAGAACACTAGATTAAAACACGACACACTCCATATGTGAACGACAGAAGGCGTTAACACGCCTTTGTTCGAGTGTTTCTTTACAAAGACTCTCCACTTCCTTCACGAATCGGCGGCCGCCATGTTTAGTCCAATGACTTCGAAAAAGAGGCTGAAACTATGCCCTTCGACCTCTAACCTCTAACTTCACATGGAGAACTCCTGACGTCATCTCTCTTTTCATATTGCATTGCGTTTATTTTTATAAAGAATGTTGACAATATTTGTTTATTTATTTTTTACAGATATCGCTTATACTTTTATATACGCATTGGCTGTGTGTGTGTATGTCATCTCGCTGATTGAACATATTTGTTGTAGTCTCTGCAGTGTTGCCCACTTCCTTCCCGCGTATTCCACTGTCTTCTGTCAAATGCCACCACAGGTACAGGACAACCTTTTGCAGAAACCAGAAAGGTCTACACTGATGGATCATTGCCGTGGCTGGATCATCCGTCGATCCACCCTCGTGGAAGAAATCAATAGCAAGGACATGGAGGTGGCAACACGAGAAAGCCCCCCCCCCCCCCCCCCCCCCCAAAAGATGGTCAATGAATATTTGTGAAGTAGAAGAGAAGAAAACCACTTATCAGCTGGTCTCAAATCCGGACGAAAAGGGCGGAGGGCTGGAAGCCAATTTCTAAAGCCAATTTAAAACCTTCTTGCTACAAAAACGTCAATCAACATATGAAGAAATATCGTTCAAATCGATCTATAATGTGTACCAGTCAAAGCCGCATGGAAACTAGTTTCTATCAACAAGGATGACCTCAAGACTTGGCACCCGGAATGTATGAACCATGTACATTGTACTCGAAGAGGAAACTCAAATTGCAATAGAGAAGTAAAAATACAACCGCTGCAACCTTTGACCTAGCGAAGCAAGATTGGCACAAGCAGGAACAGTACAGCTAACCTCAGGTGTAACAATTAATATGCAGGGCACAAAGAAGAGAATAGACGACACAGTGAAGGGGTAGAAATTATCCTAGCAGCAGAATCCCAGAGTGCTCTTACTGGGTGGCATGGAGCTGGATCGGGATGGATTCTTCTTCTTCTTCTTCTTCTTCTTCTTCTTCTTCTTCTTCTTCGTACACTGTCAGACGTCAACTTGAATTTGTTCGAAGAAAGCAGCTGTCACCGTGAGGCTGTCGACACTGCCATAGAGCTTGTCTAGTGTTGCCACTGGTGATGGCCACATGTGCCTTCTCTGGTCCTCGTATGTCGGGCAATTTTGCAGCAGATGTTCAGCGGTCCTTTTCCCTGTACCACAGGGGCATTCGTCAGTGCCACCTATCTTCAGTTTATTGAATAGGTGGTACCTCAGTCTGTTGTGGCCTGTGCGGAGTCTGAAGACCACGATCTGCTCTCTTCTGTTCAACTGGTAATAGGCATCGTTTTTTGTGTAGCCAGTATGTTCTGTTTCCCATTTGGCCATGTATCTGGTCCTAATAAACTGTTTGGACTCTTCGTAGGTCACACTAGAATCTGGTTGTGGTAGTCTTGCACCTTCTTTTGCCAGTCTGTCTGCCTCCTCGTTGCCTTGGGTGTTACAGTGGGATGGAACCCACTGTACCACTACTCTTTTCGGTGCGGACTGCTGGCATAGTTGACAGAGTACTGCTTTTAAATCATTAAGTTCAGTATTTTTCTGGCTTTTTAGCGCTGTAACTACGGCCAGGGCATCTGTAAACATGACTATCTGGCTTTCATTCCTTTCGCCTGTCAACATTGCTTTTACTGCAGCCTTCAGTGCCTCTGCCTCCGCTCTGAAATTGCTTAAGTATTTTCTAGTTGCCACTGACAGTGTTATTTTTCTACCATTTGTTAGGCCCAGGAATACCACTGCCCCTCCATTCTGTGTTGTGTTTGTTACAGAACCGTCGGTGTATGCATGGGTCCAGTCCATGATTGTGTAGTTTTCCGCTATGTACCTCAGGACTATGTCTCTTCTTTCTTTTTCAGTCTGGCTGTTCTTGTTTCCAATACCTGGTACATTTTCTACCACCTCCGGAGTGATATGCTGCCTCCAGATAGGTTTTCGTACAGTAGGGATGGGCTTTGGTGTTGTTATGGTGTTCATAGGGTCTTCGCTCATCTTTGCTTTGGCTATTTCTGCAAAGTTTCTCCGCTTTAGTTTCCCATTTCCAATCTATTTAGTCTATGATGCATTGGATGGTCTGTCAGTCTTTTGAGTTTCTCTGCTTGCTGTTAAGCTCTGCTGTCTCTTCTGTCGGTCATGGATTGTAGATTTGTAATCTTTTCAAGTTCTACAATTGGCGTTGACTTCATGCCTCCTGTTATAACTCTCATGACTTGGTTTTGAAGTTTGCTAATTTTATCAAAGTTCGCCTTTGCTGCTGTTGCCCATGCCGCAATGCCATACTCGAGAACTTGTCTCACTCTTCCAGTGTACAGTTTCTTTAGTATGCTTTCGTCTGCTCCCCAGCTTGTGTCAGCAAGTTTCCTCATGATTGCAATTCTTTGTCTGGCTCTCATTCGGTTTCACTCGATCTGACTTTTCCATGTCACGCGCCGATCAAATATGACTCCCAAGTAGTTTGGGTTGTCGTTTGGCCGCAGATATTTGCCGTTAAGACTTATTTTTCTGTTCTGTGGTTTATTTGAAAGGGGATGGATTGATATGGCATACTTTGGGGCCACACATAACAAGACAAAACTAAACATCATACAATGTTACTCTCAAACTAACGAAACAGAAGAATAAATCAAAGACAATACAATCTATAACAAATTTCAAAATCTATTGAATAGGATTAATTCAAAAGATATAATAACTGAGGCTCAGGGAAAGTGCAGTGGTTGAATGGATATAATGTGCAAGAACTCAACCATTGAATTCGCCCATGTGTGAACCTCGCGCGATAGGACATTTTGACGTGTCTAGGGCAACTATTGATATTAGTTAATATTGAACTTTGATTTGCCGCGTCTTCTTGGCACCATCAACAGAGTCAATGAAGATAATGAACTGTCTAAATATCTCACAAACAGTATCAATTGTCACAACTTGTGCCTTTTCTATTTAAAAAATGAGTACATTGTGTTTTCTACATTTTTTTTAGCTTCAATATCATGAAGCATTGAACCCTATTACACAATAACTTGGCGTTAGTCCTACTGTTTAAAAGTGGGTATTCGGCGTATATCAGTGTCCTAAAAAACAATCACTGGTCATTACAAATAACTGGTCATAAAAAATGGAAAGACGCAGACTTAATAGGAGGGTAAGGTAGAGAGAAGGACATTCAAACACAATTCAGGTACCTCGGTGCAATTATGACATATGATGTATAACAAAAATAAAGAGCAGAGTGGTATTAACTAAAGCCAGCTTCCAGAAGATAAGAAACATTAGGGTAAAAAGGTCACTGAAATTTAGAGTTTAGGGTAAGTTTTAACGGATGAGATTACTGGTGGCAGTCGCTCGTTACTTTTAACAGTTGAGATCACTGATGGCAGTCACTCGTCACTTTTAACAGTTGAGATCACTGATGGCAGTCACACGTCACTTTTAACAGTTGAGATCACTGATGGCAGTCACTCGTCACTTTTAACAGTTGAGATCACTGATGGCAGTCACACGTCACTTTTAACAGTTGAGATCACTGATGGCAGTCACTAACACGTCACTTTTAACAGTTGAGATCACTGATAGCAGTCACACGTCACTTTTAACAGTTGAGATCACTGATGGCAGTCACACGTCACTTTTAACAGTTGAGATCACTGATGGCAGTCACTCGTCACTTTTAACAGTTGAGATCACTGATGACAGTCACACGTCACTTTTAACAGATGAGATCACCGATGGCAGTCACTAACACGTCACTTTTAACAGTTGATATCACTGATGGCAGTCACTCGACACTTTTAACAGATGAGATCACTGATGGCAGTCACTCGTCACTTTTAATAGTTGAGATCACTGATGGCAGTCACACGTCACTTTTAACAGATGAGATCACTGATGGCAGTCACTTGTCACTTTTAACAGATGAGATCACTGATGACAGTCACTCGTCACTTTTAACAGTTGAGATCACTGATGGCAGTCACACGTCACTTTTAACAGTTGAGATCACTGATGGCAGTCACTAACACGTCACTTTTAACAGTTGAGATCACTGATGGCAGTCACACGTCACTTTTAACAGTTGAGATCACTGATGGCAGTCACTCGTCACTTTTAACAGTTGAGATCACTGATGACAGTCACACGTCACTTTTAACAGATGAGATCACCGATGGCAGTCACTAACACGTCACTTTTAACAGTTGATATCACTGATGGCAGTCACTCGACACTTTTAACAGATGAGATCACTGATGGCAGTCACTCGTCACTTTTAATAGTTGAGATCACTGATGGCAGTCACACGTCACTTTTAACAGATGAGATCACTGATGGCAGTCACTTGTCACTTTTAACAGATGAGATCACTGATGACAGTCACTCGTCACTTTTAACAGTTGAGATCACTGATGGCAGTCACTCGTCACTTTTAACAGTTGAGATCACTGGTGCCAGTCACTAACACGTCACTTTTAACAGTTGAGATCACTGATGGCAGTCACACGTCACTTTTAACAGTTGAGATCACTGATGGCAGTCACACGTCACTTTTAACAGTTGAGATCACTGGTGGCAGTCACTAACACGTCACTTTTAACAGTTGAGATCACTGATGGCAGTCACTAACAAGTCACTTTTAACAGATGACTTCACTGATGCCAGTTACTAACACGGCATATGTTTAATCATTGTGTTAGAAATTTAAGCTAGCAAGGCCTATTAAGTATGAGACTAAAGATAGGCCTACAATAGGGTGCTATAGAGAATGCAATCAAAGCTGGGGGTCAGGAAAGTGTGTAATCGGTTGTGGAAAAGCAAAAATAAAAATGATAAAGCAAAAACAAAAATTGTTAAAACAAAAAAATAACAAACTAAAATGTTTTTATGCAAATGTGAGAAGCATAGTAAACAAAGGAGAAGAATTGGAACTGTATGTAAAAGAAGAAAAACCAGATTTAATAGGATTAACGGAATCGTTGACATATGAGGAGATTGCATATATTGAACTTGAAATAGAGGGATATACAATGTTAAGGAAAGATAGGATAGTTGGAGACAAGGCTAAGGGAGGTGGCGTTTTATTATACTGTATAAACTTAGTTAATATAACGATCAAAGGTGATTTATCACCTGGCAACAAAAATAAAAGTGTATGGGGAGAAATAGAAAGTAGGGGTGAAAAAACAGTGTTTGGAGTGTGCTATAGATGTCCATCAAGTCAAAAAAAGAAAGATGAGGAGCTGATTAGTAGCATAGCAAAGGCAAGTACAGAGAAATTATTATTAATTGGGGATTTACATTTTCTAGAAATAAAATTGGATATGGCTGAAGCACTTGTAGAGTCAACACCTTTTGTTAAGTGCATAACTGACTATTTTTTTTATTCAACACGTAGAAGCAGCAACCAGAGGCAAAAACATACTCGACTTAGTTTTTACTTCAGAGGAAAATATGATTAAAAACGTTACTGTTGAGGAACTGTTTAGATCAAGTGACCATCAGATCATCCGTTGGGATCTTATATCAGGGAAAGAAGTAAACATAAACACGCGAACATACGACTACTCTAAGGCAGATGTTGAAGTATTGGGTGTTAGGGACATACCAAAGTCAATAGCCACTTGAACAGCGTCAATCCCCAGCACCTACCCTTGTGCAGACATTGTTCTCATCCTGATGAAACAGTTCGAGTGTAAGGCACTTGCGGACATGAGAAAAAGATTCTTACAGACACTGCCGACAATTGCCAACACACTGTACAAAGCAGTGACACAACTAAAGAAGACCTGTATCTAATATAAGAAAGGCATTGGGCTGCCAAGAGTAGGCTTAATCAGTAACTATAGGATAACAACAACAACAACAAGACAGATGTTAAGAAGATGAAAGAGGCAGCAGCCACATAATCTGGAAATATTTTGTCAGAAGAACAGATGTTGAACAAGAGTGAGATATTTTCAAAACAGTTATAAAAAAGCAAAAGAAGAATGTGTTCCATGTATGGAGGTAAACCACAAGCATAAACAATGGATAACTAGATTTGAAGTTAAATGTAGAAGAGCTAAAAATAAAGCATGGAAAAAATATATAGGGGCAGGTAAATCAAAATAAACATATTAAACATATTTGAGCAAGCAAAACATAGCTCAGAAAGTGAATAAAGCAGCAAAAAAAAAGACTTGAAAACAAACTTGCTTATAGGATCAAAACTGATAGTAAAAGCTTATTTTCTTATGTTAGAAATAAACAAAGAAAGACAAAGTAGGCCATATCATAGATAGCACAGGAAAAATATAAGTGAGAATAGAGAGGCAGCTAATCTACTCAATCAGTATTTTGGCACAATCTACACAAAAGTCTGCTTCATGATCCCAGAGCCTACAGATATCTTTCAAAGAGACATTGATACAAAGGGATTAAGATCAATCTGTATTACAGAAGAAATGGTTTTTAAAAGATTGAAGGGGTTGAAAGTGGATAAATGTCCAGGGCAAGATGGTATTCATCCAAAATTGTTGTTTGAAATTAGAGACCAATTAGCAAAACCATTGGCAATATTATGTTCTCAATCACTTGCAAAATGGATTGTTCCAGAGGATTGGAAAGATGCAGGAGTGATCCCTTTATTCAAAAAGAGAACAAAAAATCAGATCCAGCAAATTATAGACCGGTGAGTTTAATTAGCATAGTCTGTAAATTGTTAGAGTCAATAATCGAATAAAACATGGTAATGCATTTAGACAAATTTAATCTAATCAGAAATAGTCAGCATAGGTTTACTAGAGGAGGATCGTGCTTAACAAATCTATTAGACTTCATGGAGGAGGTTACAAAAATGATAGATAAAGGGGAGCTAGTGGATGTTATTTATCTTGATTTTGCTAAGGCCTTTGATAGAGTGCCTCATTAAAGATTATTTAGAAAGTTAAAATAATTACATGGAATAGGTGAAGAAGTTGCAAAATGGATTGGAAATTGCTTAACGGGAAGAAGGTAGAGAGTGGGCATAAATAAGGAGTACTCTGAGTGGTGCGAAGTGAAAAGTGGAGTGCCACAGGGCTCGATTTTGGGACCAATTTTGTTCTTGATATATATAAACGATTTGGACATTGATGTCGGATTCCTGATTGCAAAATTCACTGATGACACAAAACTATGAAATAGTGCCTCATCTAAAGCAGAAGTAGATATATTGAAGTTGGATTTAGATAATTTTTGAGAATGGTCTGCGATCTGGCAAATGGAGTTTAATGTAGATAAATGTACAGTCATCCACATGGTAGATCTATAGAACATAATTACAGAATGGGCGAGAACAATATTAGAATGATAGATAAGGAAAGGGATCTAGGGGTTATAGTAGATCATACAGGTAAGGTTAGTGAGCAAGTCCAGGCAGCAGTGAAAAAGGCAAATGCAATGTTAGGTAAAAAAAAGAAATATTAAACATAGGAGCTAGTAAGTGATTGTCAAACTGTATAAAGCTTTAGTTAGACCTAGATTGGAGTACTGTATATAGTTGTGGATTGGAGTACTGTATATAGTTGTGGAGTCCATATAGAGGGGATATAAACATGCTGGAAATTTAAAAAAAGAGCGATAAAGCTGATAGTTATATGCCAGAATTACAGTTATGAGGAAAGAAAAACAGGCCTTCAGTGTCTAGAAAAGAGAAGAATTCGAGGTGACTTAATACAGGTTTATAAGATAATCAGAGGAATGGATAAATTAGATTATAACAAGTTTTTTCTTCTTCAAAATACAACCACCCACAACAACAAGAGGGCATAGCTGCAAACTAACTAAAGAAAGGTCCAGAATAGATATTAGGAAATATTTTTTTAGTCAGAGAGTGGTGGATGCTTGGAATACATTGCCACATGAAGTAGTGGAAGCAGGGAAATTAATGCATTTAAGAATAGATTGATAAGATTGATGCACATAGCTTTTAGAGAAAGGAAATGTAAAAGAAACTGGTTGTTTACAAACCCTGCAGAGTATTCTAAACCAGTATAAAGACGTTAAGTTAAGTTAAGTTAAGTTATGTGCTATATTTGCAATGCTATTCTTTCAATGCACGCCACGACTATCACATCATAGACAGAGAACGAGTTCACGCTTTGTTAGTGGTAACCAGTTAGTGGTTCACTGTAAATGGAACTCTAACTTACAGTTATGGATGGCAAGACATCGAGGAATTTAACTTGCCAGTAGAGCGCTCGCTTATCATGGCAAAGTTATCTGGTTCGATCTCCGTCATCAACACGCACCATTCAACCGAGCACTTCATCACCGACAGCAGTTTCTGCTTTGAAATTACTTTTACTGTTTATCCGACTACCTAAAAACTTCGCGCAAAGAAGTCTTCAAAACATCATCCGACAGCATCGTCTGCTATGGGGCTACGCAGACCTTCTTCCCGCTTAAAATCTGGAAGCTATTCCACATTCGGAATGGATTTGGCTTGGCTTCGTTCGTTCTCAATCTCCCGCTACCAAACACTGAAAGGGCTTAAGTATCATAATGTAGTCCAGAGAACGGAATGCGTTGTGTCGTAGTTTACAGATTGTCTGCGATATTTGCACCTTTCGGTCCAACACTTCCTAATTCAGCAAGCATTTATTGAGTACCGGGTTAGCATTCCCTCTTCGAGCCATTCTCCTTAGCCAGTCTGACCTGCTGCAGCCTGTTATCCAGGATCACCGCGTGGAGGTGTAGAAAGGTCTTGGCAGCTATGGTTCGCTGGCCCTGACGCTAGCAGTCAGCTATGGATCGCTGACCGCTACAGCTCATGCGCTGCTTAGCGTCTTGATCCCCGGAATGGGTTTTATATTAATACAGTTATGGGACTACGTGTACCTATTGCTTAGTACTTTACTGTATGGCTTCGAAGCATTGCAACACTTAATCTAGACACCAGAAGAGACTAAACATCTCCAATCTTTGATGTCTATGCAAAATAAGAAAAATCAAGTGGCAGGACAAAATTACCATCACGGACGTAATGTATCGAGCCATGCTACAATCTATTCTGGGGGCACTTAGTAGTAGAAGTCTGAGGTGGCTGGGTCATGTGAATAGGATGGAAAATAACCGCATACCCAAACAGGTGCGCTCAGCTACGACCTCTCCTCTCACTCTAGCGAAGAAACCTCAGCCTGATGTCCCACTGCGCACGACTGATCCGTCGGTGCATATGACAGTGTCACTCTCCTGGGTGTTCTCAGTTATCAGCTGATTTACCTCGTGCTCTGCACTCTCGTTGTTCCGTTCTCTGCATTCCTTGCCTAAGGTTATGATGGTACTCTATCATTCTATCACCAGTGTGGACCCATTCTTCCCCTTTGGCTATCGTCTCAGCTGGAGTGACGTGTCCGATTGTTGTCTCAGCCTGTGCCATCCATGACGACCCTCTCTTGATTCTTGATCCCTTGATATCTGAGATACTACTGTACAGAGGGTGTCGAGTATCTGTGGTGACACGCATATAGGCTTTGACTTGTGCCAGTTTATGTCTGGATGTCACCGATAACAATCCCAACATGTACCGCATCATCACAATCGGGGTATCTCTAGTGCAGCCAAGAACCAGACGCATACCTTCATTCTGGATGCGGTCCAACCTTTCACACTGTGTTCTTAATAGTGTGAGGATGCCTAGTCCGTAATCGATGACAGACAACACGATCTGACGAAATAGGATGAACAGGAGGCGTTGTTCCAAGTCGGTAGCAGCCATGGTCTTGAGTGCTCCTAACCCTCTCTTGCATCTTTGTACGATGTGGTCAACATGACAGTTATAGGAAAGACTGCGATCAAATGTCACTCCGAGGTATTTCAACCTGTCACACCTGTCGATGGTGCAACCATCAAAAGTGATGCCCGGGAGTTCAGCCTTTACTATGGAATTATTCAAAGAGCACCACATCATGCAGGCCTTGTTCGGATTGATCTTGGAGCTTCGCTGCACCACTGTGAGATTCATTGCAAGGTTTCCTGCATGTCTTTGACCAACTTTAGGCTGTCTGAGCCAGTCCTGTACGTTACGATGTCATCGGCAAATGTCAACGTTCGCCCTGTCCCTGTGGGTTGAATATTGGCCACTTTTACTATGTAGATGTTGAACAGCACCGGTGAGAGCGGAGACCCTTGAGGCAGTCGTGGACATATTCGCCTCGGTTCTGATGTCCCCGATCCCACGCGTAGCGCAACTGTTCTTTCCATCAGGGCAGCTGATATACAATTAAACAGCCACGGGTTTAAACCACACTGTTGCAGACAGGTAATTAAGGTCCCAAAATCGACACGGTTGTATGCCTCTTCCAGGTCGAGTGCCACGGCGACTGTTTCTTGCTTTGACTGAAACCCTTCGAACACATCATACGCGAAAGTTCCAGCGTTAGCCCAGGTCTCCTTCGCTGTTCTTTAGCTGCCCAGCGTAATGGGTAGAATCTGCTTCCGTTCAAGGTAGGCCATTATTTTCCTGGCCACTATTTTCTCGAGCAATTTGCCATATACATTTTGTATGGTGATTATTCAATAGCTGCCGAGAAGCGTGGAGTCACACAAACCTCACTGTCGTGAATGACGGACGTCCAACTAGAATAGCATCTCGACCGGGAGGTACGGATGGGGTCATCGACCTGGCTCTTATATCCAGTGATGTTGCTCCATCCACACGCTGGGACGTATTAGGGGCACAAGAGAGCGACCAACTGCCGTGTGTCGTACTTATACCCAGAGGAAAACATACCAGACACTGGAAGCCAAACATGTGTTCAAATACACGTACGAACAGGATTATTTAGTGAACAAGCTGCGCCAGACGATAGGACGCAGGACAACTAGATCCCCTTTTGTCCAATCACCCTGGTGGACTCAAGATGTTGATACGGTCTGGAAAGAAAAGGAGGCGGCAACAAAGGATTGGCGTAAAACCAGAAAGAGAGCTGGTATTAATGTCGACGCATTGAACGAGAAGGAGGAGATAAAACGCAAAGCTACTAATTCCTTTAAAGCGTTAGCTAGGGAGTCCAAAAGCGAGCAATGGGAGGAGTTCATCACAGGAGTGGGTAATGATAATACCCTCCAGAAGTTCTGGCACATGCATCGAAAGATGAATGGACAAACTACAAGCCAGCTTATCTCCAAGATTCAAGACACCACAGGAAGGCTCCTGAAGACAGATGAAGTGAAGGGTCTAAGTTTTTTCAGTCGATATGTTGCCCAGACTGACAAAGGGGACAGAGATGTCCGTCAGGAAACTCGGAAAGGCATCATAGAGGCAGCCATTAGGGGAGAGGCTTATGTAGACCTTATCACCGAGGCAGAGGTCGTAAATAGCCTACGACCTACGTACAAGCAAAAACACAGCTCCAGGTCCTGATGGAGTACAGTATTGCCACATCAAGCAGTTGGATGAGACAGATATATGAACTATGGTGAAGAAGTTCAGCCATACTATAGAGAAGGCATATGTGCCCGAGCACTGGCTTCATAGCTATCTATGCCCACTGCCTAAACCTGGTAAGTGTAAAAGTAACTAAATGTAACCATGCATATACCCAAGATCTGCACTCACTGTGGACGGTAAAATGTGATTTTCTTAAATCGGTAAGATCAGCCACGAAAAGTGCTTGCCAAATGAAACTTTTAGCCGCTTAAAACCGTATGTAAAGACGAAAAGAGCCATCTATATGTACCTTTCGCACGAACTTCGATCAAATTAATAATTATACAATACTGCGAAATATGTGAAGGTGTTGTTGTACGTGTTTTCTTGTTTACATCTGAATTGCCTAGTTGGCGATGTTAAGAAACATGATGAAAGTTTGACTTATAAATTAGTTAGCGACAACAGAACATTCGTTTCGCAATGTTTTCTTGCATTTCATATGCAAACATTCATTGTAAAATATAAGTAAAAGTCAATTATAATGTGTCAATGTTTTACAAAAGTCAAATAAGGGCTCACACACACACAAGCTGTACTCACCAAGAACTAGCTGACTCAACTCTGTCATCCAGCAGACGAGAGTTCTCAAGTTGTTTGTGTACTCAGCTTTCTACTGGTACCACATTCTTAGTTATGACAAGTTTCAGCAGCAGATTGGCGTCTCTGACACCCATCAAGATATAACAAATGTCGCAGCTAGAAACTATTTTGACTTATCACATGTATGTGTCTGACAGCCTTGGTTTTTACGCTAGGTGTACTTTAGACTGTGACTGACAGTTTTTAAGTTAACTATGGAGAACAAACGTCAGGGTTCAGCATCGGATGCAGAGATGATGTCGAAAGGCAGCGACCATCCGACCATTTCTTTCATACTCGGTTCTCCAGGCACAGAGATGCTGGGATGCTGCAGTGAAATGTTGCTGGATGCATCGAAAAACATACTGGTACTTACTTAATTTATACCAACTTACAAAGTTACATGATTGTGAACCTTGGCCTTGGTTCTTATCCAAGACTTCAGACAGAAGAAACAAATAACTAAATGTGAAATGAAATGTCTAAGAGAAGTCATTGGTTTCACCAGGAGAGATTCAATAAGAAATGATATTATTAGAAATATGATAACTATCCATTGTTCTGAGTTCATATCAAGACTGAAAATGTGGTTTGGTCATCTGAAAAGAATCATGCAACCTGATTAACTACCAATGCACACTTTAAACACAGGACGATCTGGCCACGAGGAAGAGCAAATGGGCACACTTAGAACATAAGATGATCTGTCCACGAGGAAGAGCAAATGGGCATACTTAGAACATAAGATGATCTGTCCACGAGGAACAGCAAATGGGCACACTTAGAACACACGATGATCTGTCCATGAGGAAGAGCAAGAGAGCACACGACGATCTGGCCACGAGGAAGAGCAAGTGGTAAATGTATAGATGACATAAACAATACCTATTTATTACAACATCTGAAAAAGTTTGTTTCAGAGGACTTGATCAAATGCTTTCTAGTAGTCAATAAAGCAGATAAATAGTAGGCTTCCTTGGCCGATGATTCTTTCTGCAAGAAACCCCAAATGATCCGATGGCATCATGTATACCTCTGGCCTTGCGAAATCCATGCTGGCCACATTTTAGCACATCCTCTATAATGCCTTATATTGTCTACTTAATTATCTTTAATAGAATTTGAGATGAATGTGATACAAAAATTATAGTTCAGAATTGACTGCATTTTATTGTATTCTTTTTTATTTTGTCATACATTCTCAATCTAATTCTTTCTTGATACTCTTATGCTTGCTTAGCAATGCCTTGTTCTGCATTACCGTTCTTCCATTTGCGTTTATCCTCCATTTTTCTTGGCGTTTCAGTTGTTACCCATGATTTCTTGTTTACAGCCGTCTTCTTTTCCAATGTTATCTCTCCTTAGTTGTCTCATATGGCATGAATGACCAGTTACAGTGTCACTATTCTTTGCTCTCATTTCGGACCACGATAACTCACGGGTGGAATGTGGAGCACATCAATCGTAACGCTAACCTACCAGGCATGTTGTAAGGGGTTTTTCTTCTTTGGCGTTTAACCGTAAAAAGACATTGTGATAATGTGTCATTGTTTACATCGAGACTGCGATATTTTGTGCCTTTTGACCTGACACATTCAATTTCAGCTGACTTTTTAAAATGCCATGTTTGTCTTCTCATTGTGATTCATATTCTCTTAGCCTAACTACACTAGTGCAGTTGGTTTCCAGGGCTGCCCAGGAAGATGAAATCAGGTCTTAGTCAGCTTTGGATTGCTGACCCTGATGCAAACAGCCAGCTATGAGTCACTGGCTGTGTCAGTTCATTCACTGTGCTGCATCTTCAGCCCTTTGTAATGGAAGGGGGCGGGGGAGGGGCCTAAGGAGGGTTGGGCATGGGGCCAGCTACCCCATCCTGGTTAAACTTTGTCACAAAAACTTAAACTTCAAGTTAAAATGTATCAGATCCTCTATAAAGAGGGCTAATGACATGTTGCAAAGAAAGCCATAAGGAATATCTACACAGCTTTTCATTGAGAACAATCACAAGAATTAACATAAAAGGGATAAGGATGGTGTGGTGAAAGCACAGAACAGTTGTGCTTGATATGTATTTGTTCAAGACCTGTGTTCCACAGCGAACTGAAATGTTAAATGAGGATGACATACCAATTGATGAGTGACAGAATTAAATTCTGTTTTTGAAAGTACCAGCAGGTAGCATAGTAGAGGTTTGCTGTAATTGGGAGCGGAAAGATACTTGCCTCTCAAAGTGATGAAGGGAAACGGTGAGCAATTGAATCCCGCAAGTTTCAACCAACACCTGGTCTTAAGGAAGGTAAGACCAGAATGCCTGCATCCAGAGCTACCTCCAGTCATCTTGACAGGTCGTCTTGCCACTGTTTCAAGGTAGCTTGGGACAAGATAATAAGGTTGAAAACAAGCAAAGTTAATTATAATTATATATAGTTAGTTGCCCATCGTGAGCGATGATGGTGACATCATCAAATGATTTTGTCTGGATGATGTAACTTGCGCTGTGTTTGGATTATAGTGAGAA
Source organism: Ariolimax columbianus (assembly GCA_036924085.1). NCBI lineage: Eukaryota > Metazoa > Mollusca > Gastropoda > Stylommatophora > Arionidae > Ariolimax > Ariolimax columbianus. Next base: position 59,178,988 of record JAVGWX010000020.1, read on the forward strand.
AGAAACTGCGCTGGTCACCAACCTCACTCTCTAGTCCCGAACTACCTTGGGCCAGTAAAAGTAAAGTAAAGATCCCATGACACCATGTGGCGCATAGGAAATATGGTGTTGACCTATATTATTTTGTAACCTACAGCACTTAGTGGATGATGTGGTCAGCATCACGCCGGCTGCCTTTACTTCCAGGACTGAACTAGTACCCCTTTAAGGCTGGGTCGATCCGGGAGCAATTTCCGCCTCAACTGGGGAATGAACCAAGGACCACTCTGATGTGAAGCCAGCGCTAACCACTGCGCTACACAGCTCCCTACCTTGGGCCAGTGACAAGATTATAAGTCGAGACAACTGGCAGTAATTCTTCTTCTTCTTCTTACGCTGTCGACCTGGCAGTAATTCAGGATGCAGGCACTCCAGTCCCTCGTTTGAGACCAGGGGTCGCTTATAATTCAAATGCAGTATCAAGACTAAAATCCGTCTGATGATCTCGCCATCATCGCCTGCGATGGGCAACTCATTTTTTTAGTAGCTCTCACTGTCATGAACCCATTCAATCTGTATTTGATTTATCTCACCTACTTGATTTGTTTCTGTCCATCAACGCTTTCTTGATGTTTCTGTCCATCAATGCTTTCTTGATGTTTCTGTCTATCAATGCTTTAATAATATTTCCATCCATCAATGCTTTCTTGATGTGTCTGTCCATCAACGCTTTCTTGATGTTTCTGTCCATCAATGCTTTCTTGATGTTTCTGTCCATCAATGCTTAAATAATATTTCCATCCATCAACGCTTTCTTGATGTTTCTGTCCATCAATGCTTAAATAATATTTCCATCCATCAATGCTTTCTTGATGTTTCTGTCCATCAATGCTTAAATAATATTTCCATCCATCAATGCTTTCTTGATGTTTCTGTCCATCAATGCTTTCTTGATGTTTCTGTCCATCAATGCTTAAATAATATTTCCATCCATCAACGCTTTCTTGATGTTTCTGTCCATCAATGCTTAAATAATATTTCCATCCATCAATGCTTTCTTGATGTTTCTGTCCATCAATGCTTTAATAATATTTCCATCCATCAACGCTTTCTTGATGTTTCTGTCCATCAATGCTTTAATAATATTTCCATCCATCAATGCTTTCTTGATGTTTCTGTCCATCAATGCTTTAATAATATTTCCATCCATCAATGCTTTCTTGATATTTCTGTCCATCAATGCTTTAAAAATATTTCCATCCATCAATGCTTTCTTGATATTTCTGTCCATCAATGCTTTAATAATATTTCCATCCATCAATGCTTTCTTGATGTGTCTGTCCATCAACACTTTCTTGATGTTTCTGTCCATCAATGCTTTAATAATATTTCCATCCATCAATGCTTTCTTGATGTTTCTGTCCATCAATGCTTTCTTGATGTTTCTGTCCATCAACGCTTTCTTGATGTTTCTGTCCATCAATGCTTTCATGATATTTCCATCCATCAGTTCTTTCATGATATTTCTGTCCATCAATGCTTTCATAATGTTTCTTGCTTGCAGGGCCAAGATGTGGACATTAATGGTATATTTAAGTATGGAGTAGCAGGTGGTGATAAGGAAATTCTGCAACCACTGTCCGAGTTTTTAAGTCTTGAGTATGGAGATGATATTAGCAGGTATGTTTGGAAGGAGCTTATGTTTAATAACATATATCACCATATTTACATGTTGTCTTTTCATCTGTTGGTTTTCTACTTCATAGTGTGATCCTATTGTTTATTAGTTCAACTATTAAAATAATCGCTCTTACAGCCGACAACCTATTTGACTGTTATAAGTTTCTTGGCAAGTGTGCAGTATGGTAGGTTGCCAAATTTTTTGTAAGCAGAGAAACAATTGTACCAAGAAAAACCTGTGTCTGCCAAACTGGACATGGTGGGATTCGATTATTGTGTGTTAGGATTGTGTAACGGATGTTTCACCTCTAGACCACACTTATATATATATATATATATATATATATATAGACACACACACCTGCATGAAAGTCAAAAGGAGGACGCTCCCATCCTTCATGCAAAGGTACAACAGGCCAATCATCTGTCTGTCTGCCCACTCGAGTGTAAGTATATACAAAAACAGAAAAACAGGATATCTAGACCACAGGGGTTGAAGTTGTTGTTTGCGAATGCCCACAAAGAGTAGGTTACTCTTGTGTGCGCCATGAAAAGGATGTTTAGTGGCGGGTTGCAGCAGCTTTCTTCACATCCTGAGCGTGTTGATGAAGGTGGACCGGGGACCTCCAGGCAGTTGTGCGATTCTTGGCTTTATCTGCGTGTCGTTTACTACTACAGGGATCACGTCGAACCTCACCTTATTAGCCAGACTGTTGTCCTCGACAACAGCCTGTTTCCAGGACGACCAACGAGGAGGTCAGGTGAGGTTCTTGGCCAGTATATTTCACCTGACCCTGGCTAATATTGTCAGATCAATGTGTTTTGCCTGACCAGGCATTAGCCTCATCGTCTCCAGGGGTTGGAGAGGAGTGACTAAGAAAGCAAGGTTGAAGACTTTAGAACCACAGGGATAGAAGAAGAGCAACTAAGAGAGAGAATTACGTTTTGTTTACAGATAAACTGTTTTTCTTGCAATTTCTGGAAGCTATAATGTATTTCTGACACATTCCCCAACATTATTTTGCAGCTTTAATAATATCATAAATAATATCCAAATCTCTCTTCTCTTTCATGTTTTACATCCTCAGTTCAAATTTGATGATTAGTGCTGGAGCTACACAGGGATTACACTTGATTCTCACCCTTCTGTGTCAACGCACTAGTCCTGTGTTCATTGAAGATCCGACCTATTTCGTTGGTTTCAAAATGATGCGAGATGACTTTCAGATGAATCTTGTGCCAGGTTAGTATTTAATTACTTCACGAGGCTTGGCTTTGTAGCTCCACTTCTGGCAATCGTGTAGAGGTATTTTGTTTGTTTGTTTCTTGTGGCTTATAGCTTTTGCAGGATCGGTTAACCGGCCATCCTCAGTCAGATTTGACTTTGTCGCTCTTTTTCCACCATGGAGTGTAGGTCTTTCTTTTTCCACTATGGAGTGTAGGTATTTCTTTTTCCACCATGGAGTGTAGGTCTTTTCTTGTTATTGTACCTTGGAGTTTCTACAGAATGGGGTAGTTGACTTTTCTCAGTCAGATTTGACTTTGTCGCTCTTTTTCCACCATGGAGTGTAGGTCTTTTCTTGTTTTTGTACCTTGGAGTTTCTACAGAATGGGGTAGTTGACCTTTCTCAGTCAGATTTGACGTTGCTCCCATTTTTCTTGCTGCACTAAAACAAAGACACATTTTTTCTTGTACGTAGCCGTAAAATCTTGAGGATTATGTCCACCCTGTTTCCATACTTGATTACATTGATGTTATTTTTTACATTCTTTTAGATGGGAGAACAATATATAAAATTAGATTTGTTTGGTAAAATCAATGTATAGGGGATGGTGTGGGCTAGTGGTTAAATGATATGGCTCACAACCCAAAGGTGCTGGGTTCACTCCCCAATCATAGCACGAGCCATTATCCCAGGGGGCGCAAATCCTTAGAAAATGCAGGAGGAAGCAGACCCCTACATAAATTGCATGCCGAAGTCGGATGCACTGGTCCCTCAGACGTGAAATGAAAACATAGTGCAACGCACACCCCCTTGGGAAATAGAGAAATAAGCCAAACACACACAAAAAATAATCCACAAAAATAATCAATGTATTATCATTTCACTTTAGATTTGGCTTGGCTTCACTTTGTTCGTTCTCAATCTCCCGCTACCAAACCCTAAAAGGGCTTAAGTAGCAGAATGTAGTCCAGAGAACGGAATGCGATGTGTCGGGGTTTACAGCTTGACTGCGATATTTGCACCTTTCGGTCCAACACATCTGGCTTCAGCAAGCATTTTTTGAGTACCGAGTTAGCATTCCCTCTTCGATCCCCTCTTCTAAGCCAGTCTGCCCTGCAACAGCCTGTTATCCAGGATCACCACGTGGAGGTGTAGAAGGGTCTTGGCAGCTGTTTCGCTGGCCCTGATGCTAGCAGTCAGCTATGGGTCGCTGACCACTGCAGCTCATGCAGTGCTCAGCATCTTGATCCCCACTTTAGATTTCATGTAAACATCTTGCAATGTCTTTCATTTGTTGTCTTTCCTATTCTTTATATTAATTATTTATTTACATTGCGTAGATGTAAATGTGTATCAGTAACCTGTAACTGGTATGAGTTCTTTGCATTTTCTTGTGTGTACGACGCACATGGTTTTATGCTCGTTTGTTTCTCCTAAAGAGTTTTGTTATTACAAATTATGTAAATATAATTCTTTTCCCATTCCTGAATGTCTGGAATACATTAAGGTCTTTGAAAATAATCCATTAAATTAATCCAAAATGTGCTCGCTAATAATCTGTTTCTAATTTATCAGAAACAGTCGTGGTTGTTTGACTATAGCAAATCGGCAGCCGACACCATCAGAAACAGTCATGGAGGCATGGGGTCATAGACTGGGGTTAGAGATTTTCTGTATGGGTATGGGGTTAGAGACTGAGGTCAGAGACTATCTGTATGGTCATGTGGTCAGAGACTGGGGTCAGAGACTATCTATATGGACATGGGGTCAGAGACTGGGATCATATTCTGGGGTTAGATACTATCTGTATAAACATGAGGTCAGAGACTATCTGTATGGACATGGGGTCAGAGACTATCTGTATGGGCATGGGGTCAGAGACTATCTGTATGGACATGGGGTCAGAGACTGGGGTCAGAGACTGGGGTCAGAGACTATCTGTATGGGCATGTGGTCAGAGACTGGGGTCAGAGACTATCTGTATGGACATGTGGTCAGAGACTATCTGTATGGGCATGGGGTCAGAGACTATCTGTATGGGCATGGGGTCAGAGACTATCTGTATGGACATGGGGTCAGAGACTATCTATATGGACATGTGGTCAGAGACTGGGGTCAGAGACTATCTGTATGGACATGGGGTCAGAGACTATCTGTATGGACATGGGGTCAGAGACTATCTATATGGACATGGGGTCAGAGACTATCTTTACGGACATGGAGTCAGAGACTATCTGTATGGGCCTTGGGTCAGAGACTATCTTTATGGATATGGGGTCAGAGACTATCTTTACGGACATGGAGTCAGACACGGGCTCAGAGACTATCTGTTCAGACATGGGGTTAGATACTATCTCTATGGGCATGAGGTCAGAGACTATTTGTATGGGTATGGGGTCATAGACTATTTGTATGGGCGTGGGGTCAGAGACTATTTGTATGGACATGGGGTCAGACGAGTGTGTGGCAAAGTTTAAACAAAATGTCCAAGGTGCCATGAACATAAGTTTTTGAATGACTGCTACCAATTTAAAACTGTCAGGACAATATATCCATGGAATGTTGTTAATTTTGTATGTTACTCATGATTCTGTCAAATTCTGTGTTGTTGTTAACATTATTTTGTTACACCATCAACAGTTCTGAGTGATAGAGATGGCATAAATATAGATGTCTTTGACAAACTGCTGACTTCACACAAGTCTTTGGCAAATCCCGGCCAATCTGGCAATAGGTACTGGGCTGTAGCATACTTGATACCTGTGTTCAATAACCCAACTGGCCAGACGTATTCAGTAGGTAATGTGATGTTTATCAAATCTGCTAACGTAATCAGACATGTTGACATTTTGTCAGTGGTAGCATAATACAAGCTTGATTGAAAGCCGTAGTGCAGAGAGGAGTAAGAAAGTGGTCTCGAGGTAAGGTATCTGCCTTATATGCCGGAGGTCGTGTGTTTGAATCACGGTAGAGACAGGGATTTTTTTCACGTGGATCTTCTGGTAAAATATCCCCTGATCTCTAGGTGTTGAGATCGGACCTACATGTTCAGTGTCAAGCACATAAAAAATTCCTTGGCAAGTTAAAAATCGAAAAGAGTAGGCTTAATGGCTGCTACCTGGACAGAATTTCAATAAAAAACCTACCAAAGTATGTGTACCTTTCCCCAGGTGGTTTGTTAAGAGCAGCTACAGATGGCGTCTAACTGGCTGCAGGGTCTATTTAGCTCTATTAAGATGGACTCGGACATCGGTAAAAACCACCCTCAAAGAAACTGGTTGTAATAGACTCTGCAGAGTCTTTTAAACCAGTATAAGAACTTTAAGTTAAGTTATCTCTAAGTAACATTTGATCACAGCCTGTCATAGGTACCATGGTGAGCAAACCATACAAAAATGCAAGCGAGGGCAAGGATCACTGGACAATAGTAGCTGCAAACTTGGAAGACATACCTCGATTATGAGGATGAGGTACATGATAGGATTTGTTTCTATCACATCCAGACATGAATTGACACAGGTCAAAGTCTACATGCAAATTATCACAGACAAGAGGCACCCACTGTACAATAACACTTTAGACATCAAAGGAACAAGAATCAAAGAAGGATGTCATGGATGGCAAAGGCAGAGAGAACGATTGGACAGGTGACTATAGTTGAGGTGATGGATGGCATAGGTAGAGAGAACGATTGGACAGGTGACTATAGTTGAGGTGATGGATGGCATAGGTAGAGAGAACGATTGGACAGGTGACTATAGTTGAGGTGATGGATGGCATAGGTAGAGAGAACGATTGGACAGGTGACTATAGTTGAGGTGATGGATGGCATAGGTAGAGAGAACGATTGGACAGGTGACTATAGTTGAGGTGATGGATGGCATAGGTAGAGAGAACGATTGGACAGGTGACTATAGTTGAGGTGATGGATGGCATAGGTAGAGAGAACGATTGGACAGGTGACTATAGTTGAGGTGATGGATGGCATAGGTAGAGAGAACGATTGGACAGGTGACTATAGTTGAGGTGATGGATGGCATAGGTAGAGAGAACGATTGGACAGGTGACTATAGTTGAGGTGATGGATGGCATAGGTAGAGAGAACGATTGGACAGGTGACTATAGTTGAGGTGATGGATGGCATAGGTAGAGAGAACGATTGGACAGGTGACTATAGTTGAGGTGATGGATGGCATAGGTAGAGAGAACGATTGGACAGGTGACTATAGTTGAGGTGATGGATGGCATAGGTAGAGAGAACGATTGGACAGGTGACTATAGTTGAGGTGATGGATGGCATAGGTAGAGAGAACGATTGGACAGGTGACTATAGTTGAGGTGATGGATGGCATAGGTAGAGAGAACGATTGGACAGGTGACTATAGTTGAGGTGATGGATGGCATAGGTAGAGAGAACGATTGGACAGGTGACTATAGTTGAGGTGATGGATGGCATAGGTAGAGAGAACGATTGGACAGGTGACTATAGTTGAGGTGATGGATGGCATAGGTAGAGAGAACGATTGGACAGGTGACTATAGTTGAGGTGATGGATGGCATAGGTAGAGAGAACGATTGGACAGGTGACTATAGTTGAGGTGATGGATGGCATAGGTAGATAGAACGATTGGACAGGTGACTATAGTTGAGGTGATGGATGGCAAAGGCAGAGAGAACGATTGGACAGGTGACTATAGTTGAGGTGATGGATGGCATAGGCAGAGAGAACGATTGGACAGGTGACTATAGTTGAGGTGATGGATGGCAAAGGCAGAGAGAACGATTGGACAGGTGACTATAGTTGAGGTGATGGATGGCATAGGCAGAGAGAACGATTGGACAGGTGACTATAGTTGAGGTGATGGATGGCAAAGAGAACGATTGGACAGGTGACTATAGTTGAGGTGATACTCAAGGGACGAGAATTGGTGAGAGAATAACATATGATTAAGGTTTAGAGGAGTGCATGAGCTGCAGTGGTCAGTGACCCATAGCTGACTGCTAGCGTCAGGGCCAGCTGAGCAGTGCATGAGCTGCAGTGGTCAGTGACCCATAGCTGACTGCTAGCGTCAGGGCCAGCTGAGCAGTGCATGAGCTGCAGTGGTCAGTGACCCATAGCTGACTGCTAGCGTCAGGGCCAGCTGAGCAGTGCATGAGCTGCAGTGGTCAGTGACCCATAGCTGACTGCTAGCGTCAGGGCCTGCTGAGCAGTGCATGAGCTGCAGTGGTCAGTGACCCATAGCTGACTGCTAGCGTCAGGGCCAGCTGAGCAGTGCATGAGCTGCAGTGGTCAGTGACCCATAGCTGACTGCTAGCGTCAGGGCCAGCTGAGCAGTGCATGAGCTGCAGTGGTCAGTGACCCATAGCTGACTGCTAGCGTCAGGGCCAGCTGAGCAGTGCATGAGCTGCAGTGGTCAGTGACCCATAGCTGACTGCTAGCGTCAGGGCCAGCTGAGCAGTGCATGAGCTGCAGTGGTCAGTGACCCATAGCTGACTGCTAGCGTCAGGGCCAGCTGAGCAGTGCATGAGCTGCAGTGGTCAGTGACCCATAGCTGACTGCTAGCGTCAGGGCCAGCTGAGCAGTGCATGAGCTGCAGTGGTCAGTGACCCATAGCTGACTGCTAGCGTCAGGGCCAGCTGAGCAGTGCATGAGCTGCAGTGGTCAGTGACCCATAGCTGACTGCTAGCGTCAGGGCCAGCTGAGCAGTGCATGAGCTGCAGTGGTCAGTGACCCATAGCTGACTGCTAGCGTCCGGGTCAGCTGAGCAGTGCATGAGCTGCAGTGGTCAGTGACCCATAGCTGACTGCTAGCGTCCGGGTCAGCGAACCAGAGCTGACAAGACCCTTCTACACCTCCACACGTTCATCCTAGATAACAGGCTGCAACAGGGCAGACTGGTTAAGAAGAAGGGATCGAAGAGGGAAGGCTAACCTGATACCATAAAATTCATGCTGTAGTCGGATGTGTTGGGCCGAAAGGTGCAAATATCGCAGTCAAGCTGCAAACAACGACACAGCCCATTCCGTTCTCCGTTCACCCTGCTACTTACAAATTCCTTTTCAGGGCTTGGTAGCAGGTGATTGAGAACACATGAAGAAGAATAATGACATACTACCCAGGCAGGAAATGAAGTGGTACAGTGGGAAACATGAGCTGGAGGTCAACCAGGTGATAAGAGCTAACAATCATGTATATGGTACCAATGAATTGATTCTATGCAATGGGAAATCAGGTTTGGGATTCTCTGAATAGCCTACTTACTGATTATGGGATGATGCATCCTTGAGGTTTTCGTTCTTTTTCGCACTTCCTTTCCTCCTCCGCTACAACAAGCGGCGGGGCTTCTCTGCTAGAGTGAAATGTCAGGTTGTTGCTGAAGGGAGCTGGGCATACAGGACGACAATGTCTAGTTTAAGAAGAGAGATAGAGACAGCGACCTTAACTCTGAGATGGCTATATGAGACCACTTATACAAGGACGTCATGTTGGTCTCCCGGTTCCTATTTCGGCATGTACTGGCTATGGCATAAGTGGATAGCATCTGTAGAGGCTGCAGACTTCCAGGAATTGGTGTGGATCTAATGTCCTGGTCATGCTGGGGTTCTGGACAGCGAAAGAGTTGACATTCTGGTTTCACAAGCACCCATTATGGACACATTTGATATGGATATGGGGGATATTTTGAAGTCGGTCACTGACCGCCTAATGAAGGTTTCTTCTTTGTTTGTTCTTAAACTCCCGCTACCAAACCCTAAAAAGTGCTTTGCAAGTAGCAGAATGTAGTCCAGAGAATGGAATGCATTGGCCTGTAGTTTACAGCTTGACCGCGATATTTTCACCTGATAATGCAATAGAGGAATCAGCTGATAATACAACAGAGGAGTCAGCAAAACCCAGACTTTAGAGCTTTGAAATAAAATGATGGTCGAACGGATTGGGTTCCATGAGAAGATGGAGCATGAATGTGTACATTCAATAAACTACAGGAACCATTAATATCCACACCCCACATCATTTTCACAAAGAGACTAGGCACCTATGGGTGTGTCATTGAAATTGTCTTCCTCCTGTCTTTGGGTCAAGGAAATTGTCTTCCTTCTGTCTTTTGGTCATGGAAATTGTCTTAGTATAAGGGCTTCTTATCAAGAAGAATGAATTTGCCATTTTAACAAAACAAGATAACACAACAGTTCAGAAAGACTGGTCCTTGTTGAACACTATTTAAGAACTACAAAATTGTCTCTTCTATTTGCCAGACTATTAATTCGGATTTTAAAAAACAATAAATTTTCCAGACCGTTGTCAGCAGCTTGTCCAACTGGCCAGGAAGCACGATGTTCTTCTCATTGTTGAGGATGTCTACAACTTGCTTTACTTTACGGAGGCCAACCAGGCTCCTCCAAGGCTGATTTCATTGGACAAGAAGACTGATCCAGACTACGGAAGAGGTCACGTAATCTCCAATGGAACATTCTCAAAGATTCTAGCACCCAGTTTGCGGCTAGGTTGGATAGAAGGATCAGATCATATGATTTCTGTTTTGATTCAAAGGTAGCATGGTTGACAAATATTCAAAGTCTTGAGTTAGACAGTTTAGCTGCTATGTTTACATCCTACCTAATGTACTAGACTTTGGTCTCAATAGCCAAGGCAATTATACTAACTGTTTGTTAAATATCACATTCACATTTTCATATTATCCTCAACATCAGTCCGGCAAGTATGTCGTATGCGAGGGAACCAACAATATTCTATGTGCATCCTGGTCTTTTACATTGCTGTACCAGTGCGACCTAGATCTTTGGTCAGTTCATTCTGCCATTGTAGAGGTGGGCAGACCCATGGCATAGGGCCACCACAGGCATAGAGCAACTAAAACATTGCTCTACATGTTCACTGTTGTCAGACATGTGTAATACATGTCCAGACCAGCGATGTTTGTGTTGATTATCGCTGTCTCCACGACATCCCGAAACAAAGTTTAATGTAGAAAATCTTCATTTTGTATTTATCCTTTATCTGAATCTTTAACTTAATGTTTTTATACTGGTTTAGAAAACTCTGCAGAGTCTGTAAACAACCAGTTTCTTTTATATTTCCTTTCTCTAAAAGATATGTTCATCCAATCTATTGTTAAATGCATTAATTGTTCCTGCATTCACTTCTTCCTGTGGCAATGTATTCCAAACATTCGCCACTCTCTGACTAAAAAAAATATTTTCTAATATCTAATCTGGACCTCTCTTTAGCTAATTTGTAGCTATGCCCTCTTGTTTTTGTAGGTGGTTGTATCTTGAAAAACTTGTTATAGTCTAATTTATCTGTTTCTTTGATTATCTTATAAACCTGTATTAAGTTACCTTGATTCTTATCTTTTCTAGACACTTTAGGCCGGTTTTTTCTGAGTCTTTCCTCATAACTATAATTCTTGAATCACATTATCAGCTTTGTTGCTCTTTTTTGTATTCTTTCCAGCATGTTTATATCCCGTCTACGATAAGGACTCCACACTTGTACACAAAACTCCAATGTAGGTCTAACTAATGCTTTATACAGTTTGACTATCACTTACTTGCTCCTATGTTTAATATTTCTTTTTATCATACCTAAAATTGCATTTTCATTTTTCACTGCTACCTGGACTTGTTCACTCACTTTACCTGTATGATCTATTATAAAACCTTGGTCCCTTTACTTTTCAATCATTCTAATATTGTTCTCGTCCATTCTGTAAATGTGTTCCATAGATCTACCCATGTGGATGACTGTACATTTATCTACATTTAAACTCCATTTGGGAAACCGAACATACTGGTTACACCAAAAACGATGCCTATTACCAGTTGAACCGAAGAGAGCAGGTCGTTGTCTTCAGACTTCGCACTGGCCACAATAGACTGAGGTACCACCTATTCAACAAATTGAAGATAGGTGGTACCGACGAATGCCGTGCAGTACTGGTAAAATGACCGCTGAACATCTGCTGCAGAACTGCCCGACATACGAGGATCAGAGAGAGCAGATGTGGCCATCACCAGTGGAACTGCAAGACAAGCTCTATGGCAGTGGCGACAGCCTCAGGATGACCGCCGCTTTTTTCGAAAAAATAATGGTTACTGTCTGACTGCGTACAAAGAAGAAGAAGAAGAAACTCCATTTGCCAGCTCGCGGACCATTCTAAAATTTTATCTAAATCCACTTCTGCTTTAGACAAGACACTACTGCATAGTTTTGTGTCATCAGCGAATTTTTCAGTCATGGATCCGATATCAATGTCCAAATCGTTTATATATATATTAAGAGCAAAATTGGTCCAAAACTGAGCCCTGTGGCACTCCACTTTTTACTTCCCACCATTCAGACTACTCCTTATTTATGCCCACTCTCTGCCTTCTTCAGGTTAACCAATTTTCAATCCATTTGGCAACTTCTCCACCTATTCCATGTGATTGTAACTTTCTAAATAATTTTTGATGAGGTACTCTATCAAAGGCCTTAGTAAAATCAAGATAAATAATATCCACTGGCTCCCCTTTATCTATCATTCATTTAGTAACCTCCTCCATGAATTCTAATAGATTTGTTAAGCACTATCTCCCTCTAGTAAACCCATGCACTGTGATTGCCCAGTTTGGAGTCTGTCTATTTGTGTGAGGCTACTGGTGTTCAGGCTCAGGTTCCTCCCGCAGCTCAATCCAGGCAACCTGCGTCAGTTAATTCTGTTTTCCAGGACTAGTCTGTAGGGGCAGCGTTGACTGTAAAAAAACTTTGTCTAGGTTTAAGTCTTGTGCACTGCACCTGGTGTCCAAACATACGGTGCCTTGGGTGATTTGCTTATTTCTCTCTTTTAATTTCTGATGCGAAACGTCTTTGTGTCTCAGGTCCTTCACCGATTATGGGGTAACTTTTTTTCAGTTGATGTAGGTTTTAGGCACCTTGTAATTTTCCGTCATTCTAATTTATTGCACTACTGAAGCAGATCTAATTAACAATGGCCGAATCTAGTGCTATCTAACATTTTGTTGTTTGTTTGGCATCAGTAATCTGGCATTCAGTGGAGGATCCTTCAACCACTACACCTCCAGGCTGGTGTCGTCCATTCTGAGGTCTGGGGTACTGTCTGAGCATACCAAGTTCCTGAGAGCAACATACAAGGTTTGTAGCATTATGGGTTGGTGAGAGAAACATACAAGTTTGTTGGATTATGGGTTGAGAGAGGACATACACGGTTTGTAGGAATATGGGTTGAGAGAGGACATACAAGGTTTGTAGGATTATGGGTTGATGAGAGGAACATATCAGGTTTGTAAGATTATGGGTTGATGAGAGAGAACACACAAGGTTTGTAGGAATATGAGTTGATGAGAGAGGACATACAAGGTTTGTAGGATTATGAGTTGATGAGAGGAACATATCAGGTTTGTAAGATTATGAGTTGATGAGAGAGAACACACAAGGTTTGTAGGAATATGAGTTGATGAGAGAGAACACACAAGGTTTGTAGGAATATGAGTTGATGAGAGAGGACATACAAGGTTTGTAGGAATATGAGTTGATGAGAGAGGACATACAAGGTTTGTAGGAATATGGGTTGAGAGAGGTCATACAAGGTTTGTAGGAATATGGGTTGAGAGAGGACATACAAGGTTTTTAGGAATATGGGTTGATGAGAGGATTGTAGAATTATTGGCTAGTCTATCCGCCTCCTCCTCATCTCCATTTATCTTGCAGTGGGCAAGAATCCACTGTACTTTCACTTTGCTGAAATTGTTACTGGTCTCTGCGTACACTTCTGACAGGATGTCTATGTCTGCATACACTTCTGACAGGATGTCTATCTCTGCGTACACTTCTGAAAGGACGTCTATCTCTGCGTACACTTCTGACAGGATGTCTATCTCTGCGTACAATTCTGACAGGATGTCTATCTCTGCGTACACTTCTGACAGGATGTCTATCTCTGCATGTACTTCTGACTAGCTATCCAGCAATGAGACCACAAATATAATTGTGGGCCTCAACTTCCCGTGCTGTCCACTGAAGTTTGCTTTTCTGTCATCATGACTTTGTGACATATCAGCTGTTGTTGTGTGGTATAATGCATGTTTTGTCCCACCTTGAGGTGAGTGTACAAATGAAACTTTCATTTACTTAATTGTAAACAGATTCATATCTTCTCCTTCTTCATTCATTCTCAATCTCCCGTTACCAAGCCCTGATGTTGCAAGTAGCAGGATATAATCCGGAGAAGGGAATGTGTTGTATCGAAGTTTACAGCTTGACTGCGATATTTGTACCTTTCGGTCCGACACATCCGACTTCAGCATTGCATTTTTGGGTACCAGGTTATCCTTCCCTGTTTGATCCCTTCTCCTTATCCAGTCTCCTCTGTTGCAGCCTGTTATCCAGGATCACCACGTGGGGATGGAGAAGGGTCTTGGCAGCTCTGGGTCGCTGGCCCTGACGCTAACAGTCAGCTATAGACCACTGACCGCTATAGCTCATCATCTTGAATGATTCATATGAATGATGTGAAGTTTTGAAGATAATTGGAAGTATTGCTGGTAGGTAATCATCTCTGCTGCTATGAGTGGCTTATGGTTGTATTACTAAGGGTAAGCAAGTGGCTGAGGTGTTGTCGGCTCACAAACCCAACATACCAGATTCAAATCACATTGCACTTGGTTATCTGTGACTAGGCATGTCATTTGTTTTTTCACGTTATCACTGCTTCTCCCAGTTGACCCAGCTGTAAATGGGTACCTGTGTAGCAGCGTAAGGCGTTTAGCTGTTGCGCAGTACTTATCCTATCAAAGATATCCTGGTCACTCGGACCAAAATAAGATATGTGGTAGAGTATAGGTTTATCTGAGTAGTTTACTTATATAAAAAGTTACAACATGTATCCACTCCACTCCACGACTTCACCCAGTAAACGCTGTACTGAATGGAAACAACATTATCATTTATTAACAAAACAATATTAACAAAAAGAACAAAGTACATCTAAACTAAATAATCATTATATATATATATGGAACTACATAGGCGATTTTTAAGCACTAGCTTTTGATGGTTCCCCCAAACTACATTACCCAGATTCTTGCTGCTGCTTTCCCTTATCTGCACACTCAACATCCAAAACACAATCACCAACTCGTCTCACGATCGGATTACATACTTAGTCGTTCTGTGCATTCACATATAATCAGAGCACCTTCAATCAGGTGATTTGTACATTCACATACAATCGGTTCACATATGCTCCGTCGATCTGTGCATTTACATGTAATTAGATCACGTCACTTATAGTCAGATCACGTACTCGCTTGTGATCACGTACTCAGTCGATCTGTGTATTCACATACAATCAGTTTACAAAGTGTCCTACACACATTCAGATGTCTTACTCTTCATAAGGTGTCTTACATAAACACTATAGAGCAACTGAACAAAACTCGAGGTGTATGGTGGTCCAGTCACCCTGCAAACTCGTACACTCACAGACTCCTGACAGCCTCTCAGTCACTCTCCTAGCCAGTCTGTTTTAGTTCATCTGTGCAGAGTATTTTATAGTCTCAAGCAACAACATGGCTATCGAATGGTCTTTTGTTGGTTGTCTGACTTAGCCATCCTCTACTTTGGAATTACCCCCCAACTAATTGTTATTGGATGACTAACCCTGAATCCCTGTCACTCTAAATGTTGTAGCCGGTCATGGTGGCATCTGACTGTCACAACCCCCCCCCCCCCCCCCCCCCCCCCAATCCAACTGTGCTAATTCGGAATGCCAGAGTGGTCAGCTGCAAAAAAACCCCCGTCCTCTGTACCAGACAAGGCCTTCTACCTAAACCCCTCATTTCCTCATGTGGAGATGGTGATTGACCTTGGCGCGCAATCAGACAACCTTTGTTCCCAGAGTTGCCAGCCCAATCTCCCCTGCCCTAAATGCCCATGCTCCAGCTGGAACTGTCACACTTGAGGAAGTCAGGTGAATATCTAGAACCGCCAGCTGAGCAATGAAAAGGATTGAGCACATGGGAGCAAATGAAGTCGGTGCTATGACCTGTTTTCCAATATATTACTGGTCCACTTACACGTGATTATTTCATTTGTTTGTTTGAAGGAAAGAATGGAGACTTTGTGTGCTGTATTAGATGGACATCTGCCAGAAGGATGCTCCTATCATAAGCCAGAGGTTGGTATCCTATCATAAACTAGAGGTTGGTATCCTATCATAAACTAGAGGTTGGTATCCTATCATAAACCAGAGTTTGGTATCCTATCATAAACTAGAGGTTGGTATCCTATCATAAACTAGAGGTTGGTATCCTATCATAAACTAGAGTTTGGTATCCTATCATTAACCAGAGGTTGGTATCCTATCATAAACTAGAGTTTGGTATCCTATCATAAACTAGAGGTTGGTATCCTATCATAAACTAGAGGTTGGTATCCTATCATAAACTAGAGGTTGGTATCCTATCATAAACCAGAGTTTGGTATCCTATCATAAACTAGAGTTTGGTATCCTATCATAAACCAGAGGTTGGTATCCTATCATAAACCAGAGTTTGGTATCCTATCATAAACTAGAGGTTGGTATCCTATCATAAACCAGAGGTTGGTATCCTATCATAAACCAGAGTTTGGTATTCTATCATAAACCAGAGTTTGGTATCCTATCATAAACTAGAGGTTGGTATCCTATCATAAACCAGAGTTTGGTATCCTATCATAAACTAGAGGTTGGTATCCTATCATAAACTAGAGGTTGGTATCCTATCATAAACTAGAGGTTGGTATCCTATCATAAAGAGTTTGGTATCCTATCATAAACTAGAGTTTGGTATCCTATCATAAACCAGAGGTTGGTATCCTATCATAAACCAGAGTTTGGTATCCTATCATAAACTAGAGGTTGGTATCCTATCATAAACCAGAGGTTGGTATCCTATCATAAACCAGAGTTTGGTATTCTATCATAAACCAGAGTTTGGTATCCTATCATAAACTAGAGGTTGGTATCCTATCATAAACCAGAGTTTGGTATCCTATCATAAACTAGAGGTTGGTATCCTATCATAAACTAGAGGTTGGTATCCTATCATAAACTAGAGGTTGGTATCCTATCATAAAGAGTTTGGTATCCTATCATAAACTAGAGGTTGACTCACTACGCAGACCTGATACATCAGTTTGTAAACCTTCATGAATGCCCCAGAACCAATATGCCAGCTAGGGGCAGGTCACATGTGACATATCCTAACATGCTAAAACCTTTTTTTACTCAACATTCTGTTTTCAATTCCAAACACTTGTTAGATAATATTCTATGGTACATCAGTAGAACATCCCTGAAGATAATTGGGCCTAGAGTACCTAACTTACAAGGGAGTTTGACATTGCAAAAATCAATCAGAGGTAACCAATATTTAGGCTGGAATGAGCCAGGAAATTCATTGTGAAATGAGAGTAAGGTAGTCTTATAGCTGGTACTGTGTTTGGGGATGGAGACTTGATAGTATGAGAGTTCAGCTTCTGTGTGGAGGGGTGGCCAGTTCGATTCCTTCCATAGCTGGTACTGTGGTTGGGGATGGAGTGTTAGAGACTTTATTATATGAGAGTTCACCTTCTGTGTGGCGGGCTCGTTAGTTCCCTTTCTTGTTGCCTTTCCTTTCCTAACTCTCACAGTCAAGTAATCCATTTACAGCTGGGTAGACTAGACTGGAGTGCGACTTTGTCATTTTATTACTTACAGTCCCTAATCACTCAAACATTGTTAAACACTTTGCTTCTCTCTCTCTCTCTGTTTCTCTCTCTCTCTCTCTCTCCATCTTTCTCTCTGGTCCATTTTTCATTCCATCTGGAGTAGCGTCCCAACTACATTTGGTTTCCGTTAGGAAGCCTAGGCTAAAACACCTTTACATGCTTTTACACTGGTGGTTGGGAAGGAAGACTAACGTCTGTTCAGGCAAAACATACTGGCCAAGACCTTCATCTCGGCTTCCACGCAGCACTTCCTGAAAACGGGTTGTTTTCATGGCAGCCTGATTAACGAGATGAGGGATCGACATAATCCCCGTAGTAGTGAGTGACATTCAGATGAAGCCAAGCATAGCATAACCGCCTGGAGGACCCGGTCCACCTTCATCAGCACGCTCGGGATGTGTGGAAAGCTACAACAACCCACCACTTATTGTCCTTTTCAGGGTACACAAAAGAGTAACCTTGCTCATTATGGGCATTCTACAACAACAACACTGGTGGTTTCCGTTGCAATTTGTTTTACATTATGAGGTTGCTAGCCCTATGCATACCTGTCTTTAGTTGCCTTTTATAACATGCATTAAGGTACAGTGGCCCTATTCTTTTTTCCCAGAAAGTGACCATGGTATCCACTTAGACAGAAAACACTTTGTCTGAGTGGTTTTTGCCAAGGCTCAGTATGTAACATAGACAGCATATAACGGAGACAGAATAGTAATGGAGACAGCATGTAACAGAGACAGCATGTAATGGAGATGGTGCTCTATGAGGAGTCTGACAATGTAGTCTAATTTATCTAGTGTAGAAGAACACATGACTTTGCACACCAAAATTCACACAGGACAAAATCCTATTAAATGTGAAACAATCTTCTGTGTTTGAAAGAAAGCTCTAGAAACAATATCTTGTACATGAAACAGAGACCTGGGAACTGAAGTTGGAGCACAGCGAATGAGCTGACATCAGCCAGCGACTTATAGCTTGCATCAGGGTCAATGAACCAGAGCGGACCAAAACCCTATTCCACCTTCAAGCGATGGACCTGGAAATAGGAGGCTGCACTAGTGTAGTCTGACTAAGAGAGTAGGGATCGCAGTGAGAAGGTGAACCCAATACCTCCAAAACCCAGCTGAAATTGGATGTGTTGGGCCAAAAGGTAGCAGATAGCGCAACCTCGCTGTAAACGAGGACACGCCATCACAATTTTCTTTTCAGGATGAACACAGAAGAAGAAATGACCTTAATATGGATATATTCTATTAATCACTTCACTTAGCCACGTCTCTTCTATCTGCCTCATCTCCCCTTTGGGACTGTAAAGGTATGTTTTGTATATACCTGCAATTGGAAGTGCTGACAAACACGTGATTAGCCTGTTGTGTATTTTCTGTTCGGGGGTCGCTGTAGTCAAGAGGTTAAGGCACTCGCCTCTCACAGTGATGAACGGAGTCGGTGGGCGATCGAACCCCGCATGTTTCAAGCGACCCCAGGAGGTATCACCAGAGTGCCTGTATCCTGAGTTACCTCCAGTCGTCTCGACCAATAGTCTTGCCACTGATCCAAGGTAACTCAGGATAAGAGTGAGATTAATGACCAGCGCATATTCATCCTCACTATAATCCAAATACAGTGCACATCACATTATTAAGACAAAACCGTCTGATCTTGTGGTAATAACTTGATATTCTGTTCATAAAAAATATGAAAGTTACTTTGTGATTCCCTCGTTATATTAAGTATTGCTGTGAGGTCTGTCTGATGGTTTGTGCTAGTACAAAAGGTGTCCTTATGTTCTATTAGTGTTTCATCTTTACAGGGAGGATTTTTCTTGTGGATAACTTTCAGACCGGATGTGGATGCTTCTGAGTTTCTACAGTTTGTTCTAAGCAACTACAATATCAGCTTCCTTCCTGGAGAAAGGTAAGTGTACATTGTTGGGACCTGTGGTCATGATCTTAGACTAGTGGACTTGAGTTGTTGGGTTCTGTGGTCATGAGCTTAGACTAGTGGACTTGAGTTGTTGGGTTCTGTGGTCATGATCTTAGACTAGTGGACTTGAGTTGTTGGGACCTGTGGTCATGATCTTAGACTAGTGGACTTGAGTTGTTGGGTTCTGTGGTCATGAGCTTAGACTAGTGGACTTGAGTTGTTGGGTTCTGTGGTCATGAGCTTAGACTAGTGGACTTGAGTTGTTGGGTTCTGTGGTCATGAGCTTAGACTAGTGGACTTGAGTTGTTGGGTTCTGTGGTCATGATCTTAGACTAGTGGACTTGAGTTGTTGGGACCTGTGGTCATGATCTTAGACTAGTGGACTTGAGTTGTTGGGTTCTGTGATCATGAGCTTAGACTAGTGGACTTGAGTTGTTGGGTTCTGTGGTCATGATCTTAGACTAGTGGACTTCTTCTTCTTCTTACGCTGTCAGACGTCAACCTTTATTTTTTCGAAAAAAGCAGCGGTCATCCTGAGGCTGTCGACACTGCCATAGACCTTGTCTAGTGTTGCCACTGGTGATGGCCACATCTGCTTTCTCTGATTCTCATATGTTGGGCAGTTTTGCAGCAAATGTTCAGCGGTCATTTTCCCGGTACCACACAAGCATTCGTCAGTGCCACCTATCTTCAATTTGTTGAATAGGTGGTACCTCAGTCTATTGTGGCCAGTACGAAGTCTGAAGACCACGACCTGCTCTCTTCTGTTCAACTGGTAATAGGCATCGTTTTTTGTGTAGCCAGTATGTTCGGTTTCCCATTTGGTCATGTATCTAGCTCTAATAAGCCGTTTTGACTCATCGTATGTCACACTAGTATCTGGTTGTGGTAGACTAGTGGACTTGAGATGTTGGGTTCTGTGGTCATGATCGTAGACTACTGGACTTCAGTTGTTGGGTTCTGTGGTCATGAACTTAGACTACTGGACTTCAGTTGTTGGGTTCTGTGGTCATGAACTTAGACTACTGGACTTCAGTTGTTGGGTTCTGTGGTAATGAACTTAGACTACTGGACTTCAGTTGTTGGGTTCTGTGGTCATGATCGTAGACTACTGGACTTCAGTTGTTGGGTTCTGTGGTCATGAACTTAGACTAGTGGACGAGATGTTGGTCAATAAATCTTTCATGATTACCTCTCAAAATAAACCAATGTCATCCATTCCAATCCTGAGACCCGTTGTTGTGGAGGACAGAATAGGCTCACTACTTAACATGGTCTGAAAGGTCATTCAGAAAACCTACGCATCAACTAACAACCTCATCATGAACTATACAAACTGCCATTACAAGAGCACTTAAATGTTTTGATGCAGATTTTCTTCTGCGGAAGTTGAGTACTACATGCCATAGGATATCTGCTTGACTTCCCCGCAGCCCTCCCTGGAAACCGGCTGTTTTCATGGCAGCCTGGCTAACAAGGTGAGGGATTGACGTGATCCCAGTAGTAGTGAGCGACACGTAGTTGAAGCCAAGCATAGCATAACCGACTGGAGGACCCTAGTCAACCTTCATCGGCACGCTCGGGATGTGAGGAAAGCTACTGCAACCTGCCACTTAACGTACTTTTCAGGCATACAAAAGAGTAAACCTCCTCATTGTGGGCATTTGCAAACAATCTTTTCTTGTCATCTGGAATCCCACTATCAGCTTTGTTACTCTTCTCTGTATCCTTTCCAGCATGTTTATATCCCCTCTTTGATAAGGTCTCCACACCTGTACACAGTACTCCAATCTAGGTCTAACTAAAGCTTTATACAGTTTGACTATCACTTCCTTGCTCCTTTGTTTAATATTTCTTTTTTATCATACTTAACATTGCATTTGCCTTATTCACTGCTACCTGAACTTGCTACTTACCTTACATGTATGATCTATTATAACCCCTAGGTCCCTTTCCTTTTCTAATATTGTTCTCGCCCACTAATTATTGGATCTACCCATGTGGATGACTGTACATTTATCTATATTAAACTCCATTTGCCAGCCTACAGACCATTCTTGAATTTTATCTAAATTCGACATCAATATATCCACTTCTGCTGTAGATGAGACACTACTGCATAGTTTTGTGTCATCAGCAAATTTTTCAATCACGGATCCCATATCAATGTCCAAATCATTGATATATATCAAGAACAAAATTGGTCCCAAAATCAAGCCCTGTGGCACTCCACTTTTCACTTCCCACCACTCGGAGTATTCCTTATTTTTGCCCACTCTGTGACTTCTTCCGGTTAACCAATTTTCAGTCCATTTGGCAATTTCCCCACCTATTCCATATTGTAATCTTAACTTTAAATTATAATCTTTGATGAGGTACTCTATCAAAGGCCTTTGCAAAATCTAGATACATATTCCTTTATCTATCATTTTAGTAACCTTCTCCATGAATTCTAATAGATTTGTTAAGCACGATCTCCCTCTAGTAAACCCATACTGACTATTTCTAATTAGATTAAATTTGTCTAAATGCATTACAATGTTTTCTTTGATTATTGACTCTAACAATTTACAGACTATGCTTGTTAGACTCACCGGTCTATAATTGGCTGAATCTGATTTTTTGCCCTTATTTGAATAAGGAGATAAAAGGTTTATTAGGGCCAGATACATGGCCAAATGGGAAACAGAGTATACTGGCTACACAAAAAAATGATGCTTATTACCAGTTGAACAGAAGAGAGCAGGTTGTGGTCTTCAGACTCCGCACAGGCCACAACAGACTGAGGTACCATCTATTCAATAAACTGAAGATAGGTGCTACTGACGAATGCACCTGTGGTACAGGGAAAATGACCGCTGAACATCTGCTGCAAAATTGCCTGACATACGAGGACCAGAGAAAGTACATGTGGTGGCCATCACCAGACAAGCTCTACGGCAGTGTCGACAGCCTCAGGATGACCGCTGCTTTCTTCGAACAAATTCAAGTTGACGTATGACAGCGTACGAAGAAGAAGAAGAATTATAAGGGGATCACTTCTGCATTTTTCCAATCCTGTGGAACAATCCCGTTTGCAAGTGATTGAGAACACTTATATAGTCAATGTTATTGCTAGTTGGTCTCTAATTTCAAACAGGAATTGTGGATGAATACCATCTTGACCTGGACATTTATCCACTTTCAAACCCCTCAATTTTTAAAAAACCATTTCCTCTGTAATACAAATTGATATTAATCCTGCTGTTTCCATATCTCTTTGATGAAAGATATCTATAAGCTTGTGTTAAAGTGTAGTTTGATTGTAATATGGTAGTTTGATAGTTACTGGCTAGTTTGATAGTTACTGGCTAGTGTGATAGTTACTGGCTAGTGTGATAGTTACCAAGTCTCAGAAAGGAAGGTAAGAATAGTAGCCTGTCAAACATGTGTAAGAGACAACTGAAGAGGGTGGCATGGGCCAGCTACTCCATCCTGTAGAAATTATGTCACAAGAAAGAAAAACAGACATTGATTCCCCAGAGTCAATGTAGAGAAGACATGAACATAAGCAGTATAACAGACCCAATTCACTTACTCAAAAGAAACCAACAAACTTCCTTATTTTGCCTGAGAACTGGTCACTGCAGACTACTAGAACATCTATACTGACTAAAGATCTCAAACACAGATGAGTGGAGCAGACTACTAGAACATCTATACTGACTAAAGATCTCACACACCGATGAGTGGAGCAGACTACTAGTACATCTATACTGACTAAAGATCTCAAACACAGATGAGTGGAGCAGACTACTAGTACATCTATACTGACTAAAGATCTCAAACACAGATGAGTGGAGCAGACTACTAGAACATCTATACTGACTAAAGATCTCAAACACCGATGAGTGGAGCAGACTACTAGAACATACTGACTAAAGATCTCAAACACCGATGAGTGGAGCAGACTACTAGAACATCTATACTGACTAAAGATCTCAAACACCGATGAGTGGAGCAGACTACTAGAACATCTATACTGACTAAAGATCTCACACACCGATGAGTGGAGCAGACTACTAGAACATCTATACTGACTAAAGATCTCACACACCGATGAGTGGAGCAGACTACTAGAACATCTATACTGACTAAAGATCTCAAACACCGATGAGTGCCTATGTGAGAATCCTAAGCACATTCTACAGGAATGCCCGGGAAATGATATGCCAGAGGGTGCAAAGATGAGACAAAAGATGTGGGACAACCGCTCCGACTTAGTGAAAACTACAGACTTCATCGTGGCGACTGGCCTGTAAATATAGCATGACCAAAGATCCTGAACGCAAAGAACAAGAAGAATCCCCAGGGTAGAAGTAGACCTACAAAGGCTGCCGAAGACGGATGTGTCGGACCAAGAGGTGCAAATATTGCAGTCAAGTAAACTAGCAACACAACGCATTGCATCCTGCTACTTGCAACGCTATATTTAGAGCTTGGTAGCGGGAGGTTGAGAAAGAAGAAGAGATACAAAGTAGGAGTAGTGTACCATTTGTATAATGTCTCTCACTTTATGAGAGTTATCTTAGCTTGATCTCTTTCTGTTTACCAGTTTAACAAATGGTAATCATTCTTGATATTTTAAACATTTCAAGTCTCAATCAATTATTTTTACATTTGACATATTTCATAATAGGTAGCGTTGTTGTGAAACAATGTGCTTCCTCTTTTATCATTTTAGTTGTTCGCCCACTGGATCCTTCAGAAACTGTGCTCGTTTGTCAATCAGCAATAATAGAGAAGAAATTATTCACGAAGCGGCAAGAATACTATGTCAGGCCTGCCACGAGTTTATCAGCAGTCTTGAGAAGTCCTGAACAACATACAATCAGAAAATCACATATGGTCATAACTAAGCTGTATGGATACATTCATGCCCTCAGGTTGGCCATGGCTATCATTAGATATATTGTTGACACCTGAGGAAGAACGCTTCTATTTGCAGACATGATTCTATAATGCACATATGCAAACCAATACTCAGAACAGTTACATTATATAGATTGTTGTTGTTGTCTTTTGTGCGCCCTGAAAATGACATTAAGTGGTGGGTTGTTGTAGCTTTCCACACATCCCGAGCGTGCTGATGAAGGTGAACTGGGGTCCTCCAGGCAGTTGTGCTATGCTTGGTTTCATCTGCGTGCTTCTTACGACTATGGGGATCACGAGGTGAGAGTCTTGGCCAGTATATTTTGCCTGACCCTGACTAACATGTTTGATCAGTATATTTTTCCTGACCAGACAGTCTTCCTCCCCTAAGAGCAGCATAGATGGTGCCTAATGGGCTGCATGTCTTCTTTGCTCTAGTGTTTGAGTCTATTAAGATGGACTCGCACATCAGTTAACCACCCTTCAGGATACTTGTCCCAGCGCAGCGGAGTAATAAGCTACTCGAGTTTAGCTAGTTAAGCAGGAAATCCTCCTCCCGTCTACATCCAGCTGATGCCAGAACTGGGATCTGCACAAGTGCATCTGCTCATGTAGAAGTACAGGCAGACTAAGACCATTGGAGGAGGTAGAGAGCTTCACATACCTTGGGCTCCTCATGGACAAGACAGGTAGTCAAATGAGGATGTAAAAGTCAGGATACTTCTTCTTCTTCTTTGTTCGTTCTCAATCTCCCACTACCAAACCCTAAAAGGGCTTAAGTAGCAGAATGTAGTCCAGAGAACGGAATGCGTTGTGTTGTAGTTTACAGCTTGACTGCGATATTTGCACCTTTCGGTCCAACACACCCGACTTCAGCAAGCATTTTTTGAGTACCGGGTTAGCATTCCCTCTTCTATCCCTTCTCCTTAGCCAGTCTGCCCTGCTGCAGCCTGTTATCCAGGATCACCGCGTGGAGGTGTAGAAGGGTCTTGGCAGCTCTGGTTCGTTGGCCCTGACGCTAGCAGTCAGCTATGGGTCGCTGACCGCTACAGCTCATGGGCTGCTCAGCTCTGGTTCGCTGGCCCTGACGCTAGCAGTCAGCTATGGGTCGCTGACCGCTACAGCTCATGGGCTGCTCAGCTCTGGTTCGCTGGCCCTGACGCTAGCAGTCAGCTATGGGTCGCTGACCGCTAGAGCTCATGCGCTGCTCAGCGTCTTGATCCCGGTCAGGATACAAAAGGCAGGTATGGTCTTTGTCATGTTGAAACCCGCATGGAACTCGAAAATAATCAGAATGCATACCAAGATAAGGATCTCCAATGTGAAGTAGGTCCTTCTATATGAAGTGGAAAATAGGTCCTTCTATATGGAGTGGAAAATAGGTCCTTCTATATGGAGTGGAAAGTAGGTCCTTCTAGGTGGAGTGGAAAATAGGTCCTTCTATATGGAGTGGAAAATATGTCCTATATGGAATGGAAAATAGGTCCTTCTATATGGAGTGAAAATAGGTCCTTCTATATGGACTGGAAAATAGGTCCTATATGGAGTGGAAAATAGGTCCTTCTATATGGAATGGAAAATAGGTCCTTCTATATGGAGTGGAAAATAGGTCCTTCTATATGGAGTGGAAAATAGGTCCTTCTATATGGAGTGGAAATGGGGCAGAGGAAGATTATGGGCCTGAAGTGGTTTGACACAGTTACAAATGAAAGCTTATGGGAGATAACAGGACAGAGATGGGTGGAACTGGATAAGCCACACTCTGTGAGAGGAAAAGCTTCTTCTTCTTCAACAGGGCTTTGCAAGTAGCAGGATGTAGTCCGGAGAACAGAATGCGTTGTGTCGCTAGTTTACAGCTTGACTGCGATATTTGCACCTTTCGGTCTGACACATCCGTCTTCGGCAGTAAAGGAAAGCTTATCGCTGATATAAGCCTGTCAATATTTACATTGTGACTAGGCCCAGCAAACTGGAGCAATATTGTGTCATCTTTGGAAGTTTAAGAAATTCTATGTTTTTTAAAATGTTGACAATTGTTGTCATGATCCAGCAGCTACATGATTCCTTCATCGTCGATGTTACTGTCAACTTGATTTCAGATTTACTCGGAGAAGAGTGCATTGTTGTCACCCGTGTCTTATTTGTTTGGTTATTGGAGGAATTATAATAATTTGTTGTTTTCTGTGACACTAACATTGTTATTTGAGGGTTTTTAACTCATGTCTGTGACACTAACATTGTTATTTCAGGGTTTTTAACTCATGTCTGTGACACTAACATTGTTATTTCAGGGTTTTTAACTCATGTCTGTGAGACTAACATTGTTATTTGAGGGTTTTTAACTCATGTCTGTGACACTAACATTGTTATTTCAGGGTTTTTAACTCATGTCTGTGACACTAACATTGTTATTTCAGGGTTTTTAACTCATGTCTGTTCCAACAAATGATACACTCTGTGAACTCATGTTTGTGCTTACACGTTGACATGCAATTATTACCTGCAACACACAGTAAACAGAATCAATGAATAGATTGTTCATGTTGAAGGGTGTATGTACAATCAAATATACAGTTTGTCTTTGTTGATATATGTGTATTTCTATGTTTTTTTGTCTTTGCTTGTTAAGGTGTATGTGACTATCACATATGGAACTTGTGTAGGCATGTTGTTCTCATCAGCAAACAAACACAAAGGTTTGACTAAATAACCATTATTTTTAAGAACCATTTTAAATATATGAATTGATCACAAAGTAGGAAACTTGAGGCAGATGAAAAAAAGGGAGTGAGGCAGAAATGTGTGCAATCCCCCGACCTGTTCTCTCTGTACATCAAATTTATCTCGTAATCCATAAAACCAATGCCTGGAATATCAATTGGGGGCCAGAACATAAAGTACTTGGGTTGTGCTGGTGACACTGTGTTGATAGCACATAATGAGCCACACTTACAAGAACTGGTCAACATGGTAGTTTAGACATCTGTCAAAATAACACAATATGTTTAAAAAAATTGATATTGGTGGTGCTAAAATTGAGGATATAGAGGGGAAGATAAAGATAATAGATGACAGAGAGAACAGCCATGTTGTGGTAGTGGTAATTACAAACAATCTCAAGAGAGATGGTACAGAATCAATAATGCGAAGATACAGGAATCTGTTTAGGACACTTGAAGAACAAAGGATAGGATGGTTACCATGATGGGTATTTTAGACAGAGATCAGGTGGGGCAGACCATCTATACAGTTTAGACAGAGAGCAGGTGAGGCAGACCATCTATACAGAGAGCAGGTGGGGCAGACCATCTATACAGTTTAGACAGAGAGCAGGTGGGGCAGACCATCTATACAGTTTAGACAGAGAGCAGGTGGGGCAGACCATCTAGACAGAGAGCAGGTGGGGCAGACCATCTATACAGTTTAGACAGAGATCAGGTGGGGCAAACCATCTATACAGAGAGCAGGTGGGGCAGACCATCTATACAGAGAGCAGGTGGGGCAGACCATCTATACAGTTTAGACAGAGAGCAGGTGGGGCAGACCATCTATACAGTTTAGACAGAGAGCAGGTGGGGCAGACCATCTAGACAGAGCAGGTGGGGCAGACCATCTATACAGTAAGACACTTGATGATTTTAAAATACTGTTTTTGACCTTTTTAAATTCAGGAATTACATGTGATTGCTGAGCAGACACCAGAACATATCCTTCAGGACTGTCCCACTTTCGCAGACCAAAGAGTGGCAGTTTGGCCGGAGGTAGTGACCATGCACGAAAAACATAATAATAAGATGTGATAAGTGGTATATCTTTATCCATTAGTCTTCACCAGTTAGATACATTAAAAACAAAATTGGTGTTGCTGATGATGATTTTGTTTAGGTGTAACTTATCAGGTTGTCACATAGCTACTCTCGTGTTTAATTACAGCACATATACATGATCTAATACTGAGATTAACCAGCCAATCAGTTTTACCAGCCAATCAAATTAACCGGCCAATCAGTTTTACCAGCCAATTAGGGGGAACTGAGATACTAGTCCAGCCAGGCACAAAATACTGACCAGAACGTCGCATCAGGGTCAATATAGTGACCAAGACCACGATCTCTCTTCCATGTAGCGTTCCCAGGAAACAGGCTGTTTTCAAGGCAGCCTGACTGACGAGATGTGGATCGATGTGATCCCCGTAGTAGTGAGCGCCATGCAAATGAACCTAAGCATAGCACAACCGTCTGGAGAGCTGCGGCCCACCTTCATCAGCATGCTCAGGATGTTAGGAAAGCTAGTACAAACCCACCACTTAACGTCTTTTTCAGGCACACAAACGAGTAAACTTACTTGTTGGTATTCAACAACAATAACAAATTAAATTTACCAGCCTACACAAAAAATGATGACTATTACCAGTTGAACAGAAGAGAGCAGGTCGTGGTCTTCAGACTCTGCACAGGCCACAACAGACTGAGGTACCACCTATTCAATAAACTGAAGATAGGTGGCACTGACGAATGAACTTGTGGTACAGGGAAAATGACCGCTGAACATCTGCTGCAAAACTGCCCGACATACGAGGACCAGAGAAAGCACATGTGGCCATCACCAGTGGCAACACTAGACAAGCTCTATGGCAGTGTCGACAGCCTCAGGATGACCGCTGCTTTTTTCGAAAAAATACAGGTTGACGTTTGACAACGTAAGAAGAAGAAGAAGAAATTACCAGCCAATCAGTTTAACCAGCGAATCAGTTTAACCCAGGAACAACCATCTCACTCAGCTCAAAATGTACAAAAAGAATATCAACAATTTATTATCAAGAATTTGTATCTGAGGCATCACTTTCTGGGTCCTTAAGTGTGTTGACATTAAGTCTGATGTGGTAGTAGTCCAGGTCAGCCTGTGAGACGGAGGCAGGGGAGGCACTCAGGGGGTCTCTGCCCTGGTTTACCTTGGGGAAAGCTATGACATCCCTTATAGAGTTAGCACCAATCATGATGGCCATCAGTCGGTCCAGGCCTGGGGATACAAGACGAACAGCTAGGTATATACAACTGCCACTTTTTCTTCTTCTTCTTGGAGCATGATCTCTCTCTCTCTCTCTCTCTCTCTCTCTCTCTCTCTCTCTCTCTCAAGACGAACAGCTAGGTATATACAACTGCCACTTTTTCTTCTTCTTGGAGCATGATCTCTCTCTCTTTCTTTCTTTCTCTCTCTCTCACTCACTCACTCACTCGAAAAAAAGAATACCTAAAGCTATTCCTCCATGAGGTGGGCAACCAGAATCAAGTGCCTCCAACAAATGCTCCAGCTCGGAGCTGTCAATCTGCCGTGGAGAGAGGAAATCATGTGAAATGAAGAAACTGCTGTGTGACTTATGAAATAGTATTGGACAGGGAGTCACTCAGACAGAGAGTCACGCTTGGAGGTTGCTCAGGCACTAATGAGTGTCCCTGAAGTTTACTAACATAATTTAACTTACTGTGTCCTTGGTATCTACTGGCTGACAATGACTTAACTAACATCATTTGTAAAAATAAAATGAGGATATGAAATGTAGAGTTCTACATGAGTGTAACAGATCCCTGGGGAGCAGAAGTGTTGGAGCTAACAACTTATTCTCGGAGAGCCGAAATTAGTGGTGGCAGTAATAGAATATTCCAGCCCAGATAGGGAAAGTACACGGTGTGTATTCATTGACAAAGAGGGGGTTTTGACTAGCAATGTGTGAGAGGGAGATAAATGTTTACTGTGATTTGGAGACTGTTGTCAAAGATGGTAGGGGTTCTAGGCCAACCCATTTCCTATATTAACTAGTATCACAGAAAACGGGGTGGAGATAGAATGCAACACATAATTTAACAACTAAAACTGGCACTGACATATTTTTTTGGGTGTGCATTTGCCTTATTTCTCTATTTCCCAAGGCATTGCAGTATGTTTTTATTTTGCGCCTGTCGTCCCAGTGCATTTGACTTCGGCATGCATTTTATATAAGGGTATGCTTCCTCCTGCATTTTCTAAGGGTTTGCTTCCCTGGGGTAATGGCCGGTGCTGTGATGGAGAGCAAACCCAGCACTTTCGGGCTGTGAGCCGTGTCACTTAACCACTAGCCAACGCCGTCCCCTGTACTGGCAGATTGATAGAGGTGACAAGAAAGACAGATAAGGAATAGGTCTCAGTGGAAGGAACTTGTCAGATTGACAAGTGTTACAGGCACAAGTTGAGTGGCTTGCTGGGCAATGAGGTAGGGACAGAGGTACCTTGTGATCAGTGGCCATGTTGTTTGGGGAGGCGCCTAGGGGGCCAATAAAATCAGAAGTGAGAGAGAATTCAGGCAGAGCTGGTCTAGAAGACTATCTAAATATGCTTCATTGTCCATTGCATTTGTTCCTATTGGAGTGTATGGTGGCCCTTCTATGATCCGAGAGATGAGAAAATCTGATCACTTTGAGTTAGAAGGTTTATCTCTATGATAAACCGTCTGGTGAACCGTGAGATATAATCCAGTCTTGTGTCGAAAGGGGTCTGGTGAACCATGGGATACAATCCCAAAGTCTTGTGTCGAAAGGGGTCTGGTGAACCGTAGGATACAATCCCAAAGTCTTGTGTCGAAAGGGGTCTGGTGAACCGTGGGATACAATCCCAAAGTCTTGTGTCAAAAGGGGTCTGGTGAACCGTGGGATACAATCCCAAAGTCTTGTGTCGAAAGGGGTCTGGTGGTCAAAAAGGGGTCTGATGAACTCAATGTCTATGTCAAAAAAGGGTCTGGCAAGCCCTAGGATACAATCTCAATGTCTGTATCGAAAAGGGTCTGGTGAACTCTGGGATACAATCCCAATGTCTATCTTGAAAAGGGAAGTGCACCACAAGCTTGGTAAGATGCATTTGTTGCACAGCGCAGAGCCGACGACCGCCAGAGTACCACATTATCGCCAACTACAGAAGAGCACAACGTGACCACAAAGCAGCAGTAGTAAAGATCCTGTCATGCCATGCGGCACATAAGTAGATAGTTAGTTAATCAGTGTAGAACAAGATTTGAATAGATTTAGTCTAAGTGAAATTTCACGATAATATAAGAACTGGGTTATTAGATTGACAGTCCCACCAAGCTCATGCTGACAGATGTGTCAGACCGAAAGGTGCAAATATCGCAGTCAAGCTGTTCTTCTTCTGCGTTCGTTCCCAATCTCCCGCTACCAAGCCCTGAACAAGGCTTTGCAAGTAGCAGGATGTAGTCTGGAGAATGGAATGCGTTGTGTCGCTAAGTCAAGCTGTAAACTAGCGACACAACGTTCTCCGGACTACATCCTGCTTCTTGCAAAGCCCTATTGAGGGCTTGGTAGCGGGGGATTGAGAAGAAATACAGAAGAAGAAGAAAAGTAGTTATTCAATTGAGTTTAGTCTTGATATTGTTGTAATTGACTAGTCTTCTAATCAATGAATGATCTTGTATTTTATATGGAACCAGTTTTTAGTGTTCCTATGTCGTTATTGTGTGTCAGGAATAACAGATGGGGAAACAATCCACTATGTCACAAAGTATAAGATAGGGGAGATAACAACAACAACCAAGAAAAAGGGAACTAAATGGAATGGAACAAAAACAACTTGATGACCTAGTTCGTCTGTCACATAACAGTGACAAGATGTCAAATAATATAGGTCAAGGTCACATAAATTAGTCCAGTGCATGATACAGACTTATTTTAGGTATAAGTGTCTGTCTAACCACAACAGTGACCCTTCTCACATTAACCATGACCATTCCCATGTTAACTTTCATGTTAACCATTCCCATGACTATTCCCATGTTAACTTTCATGTCAACCACGATCACTCTGATGTTAACTATGACTATTTCCATGTTAACCATGACCATTTTAACATGTCTTGAGTGGTCCGCCAGGGTCTTTGTATATGACAAAAACAAGAATGGCACCACTACCCCACAGAGAGCATGTCGTAAGAGGTGACTAACTGTGACATGGCATAACCCTGGCCATGGTTAGGTGGTTTGTTAAGAGCAGCATAGATGGCGCCTAACAAGCTGTGGGTCTACTTTGCTCTAGTGTTTGAGTCTCTTAAGATAGACTCGCACATCGGTTAACCACCCTTCAAGAAACTGGTTGTATACAGACTCTGCAGGGTCTTCTAAACCAGTATAAAGATGTAAAGTTATGTTAACCATGCCAGCATTTCATCCAAAATTATTAAAACAGTGGTAGAGTTTCATGTCTATTTCTGGTGTCTCGGCAGTGCGACTATAATGTTACAGAGATAAAAAAACAACTTTGAAATGAAGAACACATCAAGATGAGAATGAGAGGAAGTACTTCCCACTCTAACAAATATTTCAACGACATCATCTTCATGGAATACCTTGAGAACTTCGGTCAGGATGTGTCTCTGCAACTTGGAGTCGTGGACACGGATGGATCCTCCACCAATCTCACTTCCATTGAGGACTAGATCATAATGTTGGCTTCTGACCTGTTTGAGAGATCACATGCAGAATTAGGCTTGGAAGATTTGGTTTACTTACTGAATCCTTCTGGTGTACCTAGGAACACAACAATACGCTTCACTAATTTCTTTTGTTAATTTCTCTTCTTGAGCTGTACCTAGGAACACAAGACTACAACAATACTCTTCACTAATTTCTTTTGTTGGCTGTATTTGGCTTCTTGAGATTTTGGAAAAGTGGTGAAGGAGTTAATATCACTACAGAGAAGGCATCAGTACCTGAGAATCAGCTTCATAATCTATGAACACCTTTTTAATCTGGCAAGGACTCCATAAAATAATCACCTTACAGAATGTCTATGGCAAATGGCTTAAGAAGATCAGTTAAGTTCAGTTCATCCCGTAACCCATCAGGTCGTTGGGGCACACATAAAGACATGAAAATCCCACGCCAACCCTCTCTGTCTGTCGCCGCCTGACGTATCTCACCGGGACGAAGGCCTGACCACTCAGTGATGTTGTCCACCCATCTCTTCCTTGGACGTCCTCGCCCTCTCTGTCCCGGTACGGATCCAAAGAGTATCGAGTTGGTAATTCCGTTAGACCTCGCGACGTGCCCGCACCAGGCCATCTTTTGATAGCTGTAAACAGATCTTCAAAAGGACCAATAGCGGATTTCTACGTTCCTGACACGATCTTTATATGTAACATTTAGTAGTTTTCTATAGCACCTCATTTCCATTGCATGTATCCTGCCCTGGATATCTGCTGTAATGGTCCAGAATTAAGAAGATAGTGGCCAGAAAAATAATGTCCCCCTAATATAGAACGTGAACACATTCTATATGACACGCTGGGTAGCTAAAGACAAACGGAGACTTGGGGTAAAGCTAGGAAACATATATGTTTGAAAGCTTCCATTTCAACCAAGTAACAGATGCTGTGGCTCTCACCTTGAGGATGCATATAACAGGGCTGGCTTTAGGACATGGATGCATTGCTTCAAGCAGTCTGGAATTAACCAATGGCTGTCAATCTGGATATCAGCTGTCCAACTTTTTTAGTAGTCGTGATTGCGTATGCTTCCACTGTTTAGATGCTCGTTTCGATTCAGAAGTATAATGATGTGCCGAGGTTTCATCACATGTAATGATGTGCCCAGGTTTCGTCACATGTAATGAAGCGATCCAAAAAGTCACACCGTTCCATGTCAAATCGTTCCTTCAATTCAGTACAGACTTGAATTATTCTCTTCCAGTCAAAAGCGGAAAGCTGTCTTGGCAACCAACGTTCACTAACATTCCGAAAATGCAAATGTTCATGAATAATAGTGTTCCCCGTACCGAGAGAAAGACTTGCTTGTTGTGCAATTGTGCTACAGGTTATGCCTCAATTTTCCAGGATAAGACGTTCCACAATCTGAATATTCACATGAATGACTGTGGTGGGTTGATAACCACTACGGCCGGGATCATCACTCACGGATGTACGGCCTTCACTAAAACGTTTACACCATTCAAAGATCTTACTGTGGCTGAGTGTCTCATCACCGTATGGTGATTGCAGTCTTCTGTGAATTTCCGCAGGTTTCGCACCTTCTTTCACAAGAAACTTCATCAAAATATGCTGTCAATGCAAGAACTAACAGTGTTGTCCACCATTTTTTATTTATCTGTCACGTAACTTGCCCAT
The DNA here is from genome assembly GCA_036924085.1 of Ariolimax columbianus. Lineage (NCBI taxonomy): Eukaryota > Metazoa > Mollusca > Gastropoda > Stylommatophora > Arionidae > Ariolimax > Ariolimax columbianus. Next base: position 59,213,644 of record JAVGWX010000020.1, read on the forward strand.
GGCAAGTGGGCCACCTAGCAGTAATAGGATACAAGTGGGTCACCTAGCAGTAATAGGATACAAGTGGGCCACCTAGCAGTAATAGGATACAAGTGGGTCACCTAGCAGTAATAGGATAGAAGTGGGCCACCTAACAGTAATAGGATACAAGTGGGCCACCTAGCAGTAATAGGATACAAGTGGACCATCTAGCAGTAATAGGATACAAGTGGGCCACCTAGCAGTAATAGGATACAAGTGGGCCACCTAGCAGTAATAGGATACAAGTGGGCCACCTAGCAGTAATAGGATACAAGTGGGCCACCTAGCAGTAATAGGATACAAGTGGGCCACCTAGCAGTAATAGGATAGAAGTGGGCCACCTAGCAGTAATAGGATACAAGTGGGCCACCTAGCAGTAATAGGATACAAGTGGACCACCTAGCAGTAATAGGATAGAAGTGGGCCACCTAGCAGTAATAGGATACAAGTGGGCCACCTAGCAGTAATAGGATACAAGTGCCCCTAACTAATGATAGTAGTTCCAGCACGCTATAACCCATTCAGGTAGAACTAGAACCTAGAACAAAAAGTCCCAGTTTGATTTGAACGTCCCTTGTATATATAGTTGGGGACAGATGGGTTGTTCTTTCCTACCCCTAATGGGGGCCACGCAGAGTAACATACTATCCACAAATATACTAATAAGAAATGCACTATTTCTTTATATATCACACAGTTTCTCTCTTTCCCTCTCTCACTTTCCGTGCATGTCATGTCACTTACAAGTTCAGGAGACTGAAAGATAAGTTTCACATCTTCAGGATGAGGAGCTGTGAAAGGGTGGTGGGCAGACTCCAGACCTTCACCTATATAACGACAGATACAACACTCAAACTTGTCCTTAGAATTCTGTGATGTTTTGTATCACTGGATAGTGGCACTGGATCAATTAAACAAGACGCATGCAAGCAAGTTTTATGGCAGCTTCTTCTTATCACTTCCCTGAGTGGTAGAGCACTCGCATCCCACAAAAGTACCGGGTTACATACCCTGTAACCGACCTGCTCCAGTTGATCCAGATGTAAATTGATACCTAGTTAACTGTTAGGGAAGGTAGAGCAGTGATGAAAGAAACTGGCCACTCCAACCCATCTCACAAAAAACTGGACTAGGACAACAAAGTCTCAAACACTTCATCCCTAACAGCAGTGTCTGCTATGGGACTACCTTAACAACCTTTGTCTCATCTCACTTTTGTCTCATCTCACCTTTGCCTCATCTCACCTTGCCTCACCTCACCTTGCCTCATCTCACCTCACCTTTGTCTCATCTCACTTATCTCATCTCACCTTTGTCTCACCTTACCTTATCTCACTTCAACTTTGTCTCACCTCATCTTGTCTCATCTCACCTTATCTCACCTTTGTCTCACCTCACCTCACCCTTGTCTCATCTCACCTTGTACAGTGATTACATGAAACTAAATAGCGTTGAGAATCCATCCATTTTGTGAACACGACATTCCTACAGAGCTGCAGTATCTGAAGTAGCAGTCATTGCTCCCCCAACATAGTCTCTGAGGTAAGTTATAACACATCTAGAGATCATGGAGAGAAAGTGGCAATGGACACGACGCACTTCTTGATCAGTGCTTCCCAAAGTCTTCAGTGTTATAAACTTGTAGATATTTATTTATCCATTGTGCAAGGACTTGTACCCAATTGATTGATAATTGTTCTTCGACAACCTTCAATTTGTTTTCTAATGTGTTTGAATACATGTTTAGCCAATTCTATGACTCTTTTATTTTTTTTGTGTTCGCCTTATTTCTCTATTCCCCAAAGCAGTGTTCTTTGTACCAGTGTTGGTCAAGTGCATCCGACTTCGTCATGCATTTTATGTAAGAGTCTGCGTTCCTCCTGCATTTTCTAAGGGTTTGTTTCCCTGGGGTAACAGCCGGTTATGTGCTTGGGGAGCGAACCCAGCACCTTTATTTATATTAATATCTTGTGAGTGTTACACAATTTTAATAGTTGTTATTTTTTTTAATGATCTTTGTGGACCAGTGACTGAGAGCTTGTGGACCGGCACCAGTCCGCAGACCACAACTTAAGAAAGCATTGTTCTAGATGATATCACTAAGACAATCCAGTTTAACATCTGTATCTTAGTCCTGACTACGATGTTCTTCTTCTTCTTCGTTTGTTCTCAATCTCCCACTACTAAACCCTGAAATGGTAAGTAGCAGAATGTAGTCCAGAGAACGGAATGTGTTGTGTCGTAGTTTACAGCTTGGCTGCGATATTTGCACCTTTCGGTCCAACACATCTGACTTCAGCAAGCATTTTTTGAGTACCGGGTTAGCATTCCCTCTTCGATCCCTTCTCCTTAGTCAGTCTGCCCTGCTGCAACCTGTTATCCAGGATCACCGCGTGGAGGTGTAGAAGGGTCTTGGCAGCTATGGTTCGCTGGCCTGATGCTAGCAGTCAGATATGGGTCGCTGACCACTGCAGCTCATGCGCTGATCAGCATCTTGATCCCCTACGATGTTCAATACAGGGGATGATAATTATGCATGCCAGATAGCCTCAAGATAAATCTAAACATATAAAGATTAACTTCCTGTTTCTAGAAGCTTTTGACTGCAGCCAGAGAGAAGTAACAATTTCTACATTTAACACCATAAATGATGTCATTCAGTTGTCCTTACAATAGAGTTATGGGTATCCACAGAGTTGTTCAAGGGATGCAAGAATCTATAGAAATACTAACGAACAGAGGTCCTCAGACTACTCAATAGTTTGTTGCTCATCGCAGGCAGTGACGGTGACATCATCAGACATTTTTTTGCCTTGATAATGTCCCTTGCGCTACATTTGGATTATAGTGAGGAAGAAACTGAGCTGGTCATCAACCTCACTCTCTGGTTCCGAGCACCTTAAACCAGTGGCAAGATGATCAGTTGAGACGACTGGAGGTAACTCAGGATGCAGGCACACTGGTCTTACATTACTTAAGACCAGGGATCACTTGAAACTTGCGGGATTCGATCCCACATCTTTTCCATTCAACTCAAAGTTAATTAAGAGCTGCAGGTATAATTTCTTGCTTTCTAAACATAAATAAATATCAACATATTTTTGGCTCTAAACACATTTTGTGCTTCAATAAGTGACGTTTAGTGAGGCAGCCTCAGCAGGTACCTGGCTCCATTTTGCTGCTCCATATGAAGTTTAGAGCCAACCTTGCAGCTGACCAGCCTCAGCTTGTACTTGACTCCAGTTGGCTCCATATGAAGTTTAGAGCCACCATTGCAGCTAGTACTTGGCTCCATATGAAGTTTAGAGCCACCATTGCAGCTAGTACTTGGCTCCATATGAAGTTTAGAGCCAACCTTGCAGCTGACCAGCCTCAGCTTGTACTTGACTCCAGTTGGCTCCATTTGAAGTTTAGAGCCACCATTGCAGCTAGTACTTGGCTCCATATGAAGTTTAGAGCCACCATTGCAGCTAGTACTTGGCTCCATATGAAGTTTAGAGCCACCATTGCAGCTGGCCAGCCTCAACTGGTACTTGGCTCCATATGAAGTTTAGAGCCACCATTGCAGTTAGTACTTGGCTCCATATGAAGTTTAGAGCCACCATTGCAGCTAGTACTTGGCTCCATATGAAGTTTAGAGCCACCATTGCAGCTGGCCAGCCTAGGAAACCAGTATCAAAACACTTATGTGCTCACTTGCATTGGTGGTTTCTATAGCAACTCATTTCAATTGTTGAGGTTGCTAGCCTCAAACACAACCCTCTTTAGCCTTCTTTAATGTACTTGAAAAGTTACCAAGGTCTTCTATTCTTTCCACCAAAGGTGCGACGGTCACTCACGTCTCTCTGCTGCCCCCCTCCTAAAAATGTAAAAATATTTTTTTAATGGACTGAAGTTAACTATGAGATGTTATACTGTAACCCATTGATCTTGTAAGATGAGGGACCATTTTATTACTGGAACAACTTTGATCCTGGGAGCCAACCAAATGAAATCTGACAGAATTACCGCCCAGCATTATTTCTATCAATGCGTACTCAAGTCACATAGCAGTCAAGCCGACACTGATTCAAGTTCTAGGCATTGGTACAAAACACATCAACACCAAGACTATCTTCAACATCACAGAAAATCCACACAAAATTGTTAGAGTACCTCCATCTACCCTTGGCAAAAACAAAGGGAAAGTATCCACCCAGAGAAACTTGAATCCCTGCTGTCTTACAACCACTCCTGGATACAAAAAAAACTAGAGCTGATCAATAAATAGGTCACAAATGGCTATTTAAAAAGAATTAATGAGATACGAACTTGAAAACCATGTAGCAGATCCCACTGTTTGACCTAGGGTTATTCTAACAGAACATTATCACACTCATCCACATCAATCATGACCAGACACAGCAAATAACATATCACACAGCAGGTGGCATATTTATAATATAATACTCGTACCAGAAAAATGAGTAGTGAAATTACAAACACAATACAATACATATCATCTTAGCTAATTATTCCTATATTATATATATCTGGCAAAGATGGCGCCATAACTGGCTGCGAGTCTACATTTCTCTACTGTTTTGGATCATTATGGATGCCGCTAGACCACGGATTTGCCTGGAATTCACACTACTCGACGACTTACACTTGTGTTCACGGAAACGTGGTGTTGTTTTCCGCCTGGACTTGTTATTTCGTTCTTTTTTTGTGATTTCTTCCATCCGTTTATCCTGGTCTGGATGCCGGGTGAATGGCACTTCGCTTATACCTGTGACGTATTTCACGGGTTAGTTCTGCCGGTTCACCTTCACGAATTTGGCATGTGGGAATTTTAGATGCTACTATGATGAGTTCAATACAGCTGGGGAGAGATGCCAGACCCACTCACGCGCTGAGTGTTGTCCATACGACCTCTTGTGGTTATCGAAAAGGCACGACAAACTGCGTTAGATGCCATCCCACCTTTCCACCCTGCGGGTTACATGTTTACGGAAAGGCTTCGGTGGTAACCCTGAGGCAAAATCTGCATCCTATGCTATCTCCAGTCGTCTCGATGAATGTCTTGCCACTGGCAAAAGGTAGCTTAGGCTCTGTGAGTGAGGTTGACAAAAGGCGCAGTTTCTTCCTCACTTTAATCCAAATCACCGCGCAAGTCACCCATTTCAGCGGACACAGCAAGAGATACGACTGTCCACACGGCTGAACAAAGAGAGTGGTCTTCATCACTTGTGATGGACAACTATTAATATATGTAAATATAAATATTAACTAAAGCGGAAATTTTAAGCATTAGCTATTGATGGAATTCCCAACTATCAAAAACCCAGTTCTATTGCCTACACACATCACACACCCATCTAGATCTCACCTAGTCGATCTACACACTCGCTTAACTCGTCAGGACATACCTCGTTCACAAGGTGTCCTGCGTACAACACACGTTCAGATTATCTATTAATACAAAATTCCCACACACACCTAATTGAGCAGCTGGCCCCGACTCAATGGTGTATGTTCTATCTCCAACATTCGTACAACAGTCTATCAATCGCTCCTCTATGTAAGTCGGTGAGCTAAACAGATTCCTATCTACATTCACTCATCCCCTCTCCATGCCAGCCTCCTGAGCTAAACTTTGTCTAGTGTTATATACACTCAAGCAGTATCAGAGCTGACCAATGGATCTCAGGGGGATGGCTCTATTCAGTCATTATTGGAACTAAATACTTTGCACACACAAATATCGCAGCAAGCTCTGCTGCCCACTGATCCCCCACTCCCCAAATCGGAACGCCAGTGGTCAGTTCCTACCTGTACATTCTTTCCCCAACTCTGATTCCCTTTGTTGAGACGGTGAGTGACCTTGGTGTGGTGACCAGACAGAGAGTGACCTTGGCACGCATTCAGGTACCTTTGTTATCAGCAACCACATCACCCCTACCCTAAACTCTCATGCTTGGGGCGGTACTGTTACAACCATTAATTATTGCACTTACATTGTCTCTTATTTCGTAACATAATTTCCACCAACATTGATACACTCTTATCCCATCAGATTTATACACTTATCCCATCAGATTTATACACTTATCCCATCAGATTTATACACTTATCCCATCAGATTTATACACTTATCCCATCAGATTTATACACTTATCCCATCAGATTTATACACTTATCTCATCAGATTTACACTCTTATCCAATCAGATTTATACACTTATCCCATCAGATTTATCAGTGCATTGACAGTCCTATTCAGTTCATTTTGTTTTCGTCAGTCAGTTGCCTGAGTATCCACCATGAGCATACTGTTCAGAAATGTAATCAATCATGCATTATGATGTAGGCTAAACCATGCGAACACCCTTCTGCAGTTGCTACACTGTCTACCGTTACTCGCCAGTCAGCTCAAATCATTACCCCCACCAGCCTCACGGATGCTTCTCTTGCATTCTGAACAGGACAACCAGGTCAGACTTCATCATAAGTTTTCTAGCGTTCTTGAGAAAATGTATCGACCCAGTTATGCACTGCTTTGTGAGACAAACACTTCTCACAGTAACCAGGAAGCAGTTTTTCCCGAATATCCTTTGCAGAAAGTTCTTTTGCCAAACCCTCCAAAAGGCGCAACAACACGTGGTTCTTTGATTGTACACTCTGTGAGCACAGATGCCATTTTGCATCTGAGTTGTGCATGACACCTAGTATCTGCCACCTAAAGTAATCACAAAGCTGGATGTTGCTGCCTCCTAATGACACCTAGTATCCGCCACTTACTGTAATCACAAAGCTGGATGTTGCTGCCTCCTAATGACACCTAGTATCCGCCACTTACTGTAATCACAAAGCTGGATGTTGCTGCCTCCTAATGACACCTAGTATCCGCCACTTACTGTAATCACAAAGCTGGATGTTGCTGCCTCCTAATGACACCTAGTATCTGCCACCTAAAGTAATCACAAAGCTGGATGTTGCTGCCTCCTAATGACACCTAGTATCCGCCACTTACTGTAATCACAAAGCTGGATGTTGCTGCCTCCTTATGACACCTAGTATCCGCCACTTACTGTAATCACAAAGCTGGATGTTGCTGCCTCCTAATGACACCTAGTATCTGCCACCTAAAGTAATCACAAAGCTGGATGTTGCTGCCTCCTAATGACACCTAGTATCTGCCACCTAAAGTAATCACAAAGCTGGATGTTGCTGCCTCCTAATGACACCTAGTATCCGCCACTTACTGTAATCACAAAGCTGGATGTTGCTGCCTCCTAATGACACCTAGTATCCGCCACTTACTGTAATCACAAAGCTGGATGTTGCTGCCTCCTAATGACACCTAGTATCCGCCACTTACTGTAATCACAAAGCTGGATGTTGCTGCCACCTAATGACACCTTCAGAAACTACAAACTACATTTTTCAGCTATCACATATAAGTTTGTGACCTACTTACTGACTAACCATGTATACAAACAAATATTATAAATATACATAGACAACTTTGGCACACAAACAAATAATCAACAATTGTACATGAGTAAAGCAAGGACTATTTTTGTTGCTTCTTGGAAATGTAGCAAGTTACTTTAGGTCAGGAAACAGAAACTACAGTCGTAGTTATTTCTGATCAGTGAACTGAGCTGTAAGGTTTTAAAAGCTTCACATGTCAGGATTTTTACATGTCAGGGCTAACATGTCATGGCTTATATGTCATGGCTACATAGTGCTAGTTAATTAGTTGCCCAACGCAATCGATGATGACGACATTATCACACAGTTTTGTCTTGATGATGTAACTTGCGCTATATTTGGATTATAGTGAGGGAGAAACTGCTCTGGTCATCAACCTCACTCACTGATCCTGAGCTGCCTTGGACCAGTGGCAAGACATGTCTACATAACTGGAGGTAACTCAGGATGCAGGCACTTTGGTACTATCTCCCTTGAGACCAGGAATCACTTGAAACTTGCGGAATTTGATCGCCCACTGTTTCCGTTCATCGCTTTAAGAGTTGAGTACCCTACCTCTCGACATCATCACTCACCGTGTGAGTGGTGTGTCATGGAGATGTTGCTAACCGAGCAGGACTCAATATCTCCCAGGCAATGTGTCATGAACATGCTGCTAGCCAGGCAGGGCCCAATTTCTCCTAGGCGATGTGTTAGTCCATTATTATTTGCCCATGTGTACATTTCCCAGCCACACCAGAACTGGCTCTGTCAGCAAACAGGACAAATGACCCCCAATCTTGATATGTTTAGCCATGTGCACTGGACCATGGAGATAATATTGCAAATTGCTGGGAAAAACATCACAAAATGAATGAACTAACTAGTCCAAATGGAAAAACCACAACACGTTTCCGTGGACACAAGTGTATGTCGTCAATTAGTGTGAATTTCAGTAAAATGTGGCCTGGCCACATCCATAATGGACTAAAACACGAGAACAAGACTAGATCGCGGTCAGTTAGGCACCTACTCGGTGCGGCTCCATTGACGTTGCAGATACATAGTAGTTAGTTATCAGTCCACTTGTACCCAGATGGGCGTTGAGAGGATCCTAAGTGGCCTCTCCCGGACCAGATGCATAGCGTCTGACGTCGACAACCCATGTTACTAGAAAATTGTCTTTATGTTGTCTATCCAACTTCCCCTCATTCGACCTCTCGCTGAGAAGCTGGACTATCTAGTGTTGTAAGCTCACAGGAGCAGCTAATCAGGGAACATTCTCATATGATGACCAAACCACCGCACCTTCTATCTGGACATATATTCAACATATGGGATGAAACCAATCCTTTTGTGAATGTCCTCATTTCTCAATCTGTTTCATACATTGTTTTTAAAGACGAGTGATCATAAAAAACCGAATCTGTTTCATACATTTGTTATGGAGACGTGCGATCATAAAAAAACTGTATGCATCATAAATTTTGTTTCATAAAAAAACTAAGAGCACCTTCATATCTGAGTTCTTTATGCTTGACAAACTTTGTGAGGAAGCAGGTTACAGTGGCTCTACTTGTATTGTGGGAACCTAGGCCAGTGACAGGGTCAGGTGAAACATACAAATCAAGACCCCATTTCATGTCTTCAATTTTGTTCCTGGAAACATGGTGTGCCACAGCAGTCTGGCCAATGAGCTGGCGATCGGCACTGAGGTCACTTGCATTGCACTATGTCTTGGGATGTTAGAAGAGTCACTGTAACCTGCCACTAACTACATCAAGAGTTAACTCAACTTAGCATGAGTTGCTCTAAACAACTACTTACATCTTACTGTATGCTATATTAGTCAGGCTATGTTAGTCAGTCAGGCTATGTTAGTCAGAGTCAGGGAAAACATACTGATCAGATTATGTTAGTGAGAGTCAGGGAAACATACTGATCAGGCTATGTTAGTGAAAGTCAGGGGAAACATACTGATCAGACTATGTTAGTCAGAGTCAGGGGAAACATACTGATCAGACTGTTAGTCAGAGTCAGGGGAAACATACTGATCAAGACCTCACCCCACCTCAGGTCCAAGCAGTTCTCCCAGAAAATAGGCTGTCTAAAGGCAGTCTGGCTCACGACATGGGAATCGGCACTGTGATTCCCATAATAGTGAACTTACTGAGTAGCCTTGTATAACACTACAGCCAGGATGGCATTAGTCCACCTTCTCAAGTACCTCTTGGGATGTGAGGAGAGCCACTGTAACTCGCCACCAAATAAAGTCGTCAAGAGTACCTAACTCAAGTACAAATAGCATTAACAACAACGCAACAACAACATTTTGTAGTACACTACTTTCTTGCTGTAACATATACCCAGTTCTGTCATTTGTTTACAATATACCAGATGTCATAACTCTTCCCACAAATGTCATTTCTCCTCAAGAGATTGATCAAATCAGAGGGCTTCAGTCTACAAAAGGTCAGGAACAGCTGATCTGGACAACGCTATTGTGACTCACCTTTGGATTCCAACAGATCCGCACATTTCAGCCTGATTTGTCCAAGAACGCCATGCTGGGTAGATAGAGAATTCTGCCATTATTATTTTATAATTTCCACATTCACAGAACTTCTAAGCTCATAACTTCCACATTCACAGAACTTCTAACCATATAACTTCCACATTCACAGAACATCTAACCTCATAACTTCCACATTCACAGAACTTCTAACCACATAACTTCGGCACACAGAGAACCACTAACCTCATAATACCTTCTCTATTCTCGACTCTGAGCAACAAGAGACTAAAATGGTTGCGTTACGTGAAACGAATGTCAAATTCCCGTATTCCGAAGTAGTTACTCTCGGGGGAACTCATATCGGGTACTTGATCACAAGGAAGGCCTAAATTAAAATACAAGGACATTTGCAAAAGATCCATGAACGATTTTATGATCATTCCAAATACCTGGGACGAGTTCGCAGAGGATAGAGCTACATGGAGAGCGACCTTGAGAACGGGCATCGAGGCATCAGAGCTAGTTCTGATGACAAAGATGGAAGACAAGCGATGCAATAGAAAAATATTTTGAGGGAGCGTTTGAAATACTTCTTTTTTGCACATCGACCAGATGCAGACTCTCTTTCAAAATCACCATACATTAGTTGTTTGGGGATGTGGTTGTCTCGCATGCACATGATGCTGCCGACCCACCTGATCTGGTTCTTCTGCAATAGTATGTGGATGCTTGGCATTTTGGCCTCGAGAGGATCTCTGTGTCTGGTACCCTATCCTGGTATCTGGTACCCTATCCTGGTACCTGGTATCTGGCACCCTATCCTGGTACCTAGTATCTGGTACGCTATCCTGGTATCTGGTACCCTATCCTGCCCCTGTATTCTCAATAATCTACGAAGGCAGTGTGAAAGCGGTTGACCTTTTTGGTATGCCTGCTGGACACAGTCCACGTCTCACTGGCATACAGAAGGGGTGGTGAACACTGCGGTGTGGTAGATTTGAAGTTTCATATCAAAGTTAAGTAGCCTTCACTCCGATTGCACAACCTGTCGTGCAGCACACCCTCCCCTAAAACAGCAGATTTGGAGATTCTTTTGTTAACCTTAGAGACAATGGTAGTTTCCTTGGAGCGAGTACTGGAGTACTGCCCCAAGGTGAGTGAATCTGTTATTTCTCTGACAATCAGCAACTGCTGCCTGAAAGGTAGCACAGATGATTCCAAATGTTGTCATAGATAGGAGTGGAGTTGAGGAATAGCTCTCAGTTTTGACTAAATTCTCACAAGACACGCCCTAACCCATCATCCTTCACAGCAACATCCCAGATCCTGATCTCAGTTCTGACTAAATGCTCCTAAAACACGGCTCATGGCAGCATAATTCCAGATCTGGATATCCTTGCAAAGGAACGGTTTCTACTAACAAATAAAGAGTCATTTGTACTCTAGAACCCAAATACACTTGTGGAGATCATATGTGGTAATTCATCCAGGAGAGAGAAAAACTGACTTTATATCACCAGTTGTCTTACAGGCATTCTAGTGACAAGCAGAAGTTAGTATGTGTTACCCTAAATAAAAGACTTGATGAAAGTGGATGTGCTGGACTGAAAGTGAATGTGCAGGACTGAAAGTGGATGTGAAGGGTTTAAAGGGGATGTGAAGGATTTAAAGGGGATGTGTCAGGTTGAAAGTGAATGTGTTAGGCTGAAAGGGAATGCTACGGGCCGAAAGAGAGTGCTCCGGGCCGGAAGGGAATGCTCCGGGCCGAAATGGGATGCATCGGGCCGAAATGGGATGCATTGGGCCGAAATGGGATGCGCTGTACCAAAATGTAGATATTGTAGTCTAACTGCAGCTCAAGGTATCCTACATGATAAAATAAATAAACAAATAAAGATAACTCGGTGCATTGTTCGTGATGGAGAGTAATGAACCATTTCCTGGACATTCTTGAGAGCAGCTGTCTTCACACTCTCACTGGCTGTTAAATATTAACCAAATTACATTAAGTGACATGCCTCCCCACCACTCGGACATCAAACATCATGTAAACATGCATTACAAACCGGATGGAATCCTGGCCCTGCTGCAAAGACCAGCAAGTCTAACGGTTCTACATCCAGTACGGTCCTCATCTGTTTGCTGTCGTCTAGATAACGACCCAGACCGGAACTCCAGCCTCCATCTTCTGTGACCTTGCACGTGACTAGTTTCTGAACAAAAACAAGTACACATAAATCAAAGTCATGAAATTGCTTCAAACACAGAAGAAGTAGAGGGGGCAAAGAGTAGAAAGATAACGGCATGTTATGGACAAAAAATAGTTGCTGTTTTGTTCCTCGTTTCCGAAGAGAACAACATTGCCATCTGTCAATCCTCGTCTGCTCCATATGCGCCGTGCCAGCAGACGCTTTACCACGTCAGGCAGAGCGCTGATCAGCGTCATCAATTGTCAAGGTCAATGCCACAGTTCTTCATTGAGGATCTCAGCGTTTCTTTGTAACGTTTGATTTGGTCAACGTGAACTCGCTTGCCTAACTAGAGCTAGCCATAGAATATTTTCTTTGGAAGCCGCTCACCTGATATGCTCCGCCAGTCCATGTAAGATGTGATTTGCACAGAATTGTGTCATGTCAGCCAGCGAAAGAACTACATCTGTGATTCAATCTTGGCATAGTATTAGTTGTGTGAAAAGGTAGAGTGTAACAAAATAAATAGTTTACACAAACCACCTAGACAAATAATAAAACCAATTACCACAAGGAGAACATTGGAAATAATACAAACACGGACTAACAGACAAACTGCAAGCTGTACGTTAGAACAATAACGGACGTCCACCGATGAGAACCATACAAACCAGAACCACACAAACCAGAACCATATAAACCAGAACTACACAAACGAGAACCACACATTCAAGAATCACACAAACCAGAACCACACAAACTAGAACCCCACAAACTAGAACCACACAAACTAGAACCACACAAACCAGAACCACACAAATCAGAACCACACAAAACTACACAAACCAGAACTACGTCAGAACGACACAAACTAGAACCACACACACTAGAACCACACACACCAGAACCACACAAACCATGACCACACACACTAGAACCACACAAACCAGAACCACACAAACCAGAACCACACAAACCAGAGCCTCACAAACTAGAACCACACAAAACAGAACGACAGAAACCAGAGCCTCACAAACTAGAACCACACAAACCAGGACCACACAAACCAGAACCACACAAACCAAAGCCTCACAAACGAGAACCACACAAACCAGGACCACACAAACCAGAACCACAGAAACCAGAGCCTCATAAACCAGGACCATACAAACCAGAACCACAGAAACCAGAGCCTCACAAACTAGAACCACACAAATCAGAACCACACAAACCAGAGCCTCACAAACCAGAACCACACAAACTAGAATCACACAAACTAGAACCACACAAACCAGAACCACACAAACTAGAACCACACAAACTAGAATCACACACACCAGAACCACACAAACTAGAACCACACAAACCAGAACCACACAAACTAGAACCACACACACCAGAACCACACAAACTAGAACCCCACACACCAAAAACCACACAAACCAGAGCCTCACAAACTAGAACCACACAAACTAGAACCACACAAACCAGAACCACACAAACTAGAACCACACAAACCAGAACCACACAAAGTAGAACCACACAAACTAAAACCACACACACCAGAACCACACAAACCAGAACCACACAAACTAGAACCACAAACACCAGAGCCTCACAAACTAGAAACACACAAACCAGAGCCTCACAAACTAGAAACACACAAACCAGAGCCTCACAAACTAGAACTACACAAACCAGAGCCTCACAAACTAGAACCACACAAACCAGAACCACACAAACTATAACCATACAAACCAGAACCACACAAACTAGAACCACACAAACTAAAACCACACACACCAGAACCACACAAAGTAGAATCACACAAACTAGAACCACACAAACCAGAACCACACAAACCAGAACCACACAAACTAGAACCACACACACCAGAGCCTCACAAACTAGAAACACACAAATCAGAGCCTCACAAACTAGAATCACACAAACCAGAACCACACAAACTAGAACCACACAAACCAGAACCACACAAACTAGAATCACACAAACTAGAATCACACAAACTAGAACCACACAAACTAGAACCACACAAACCAGAGCCTCACAAACTAGAAACACACAAACCAGAGCCTCACAAATTGGAACCACACAAACCAGAACCACTCAAACTAGAACCACACAAACTAGAACCACACAAACTAGAACCACACAAACTAGAACCACACAAACCAGAACCACACAAACTAGAACCACACAAACCAGACCCTCACAAACTAGAAACACACAAACCAGAGCCTCACAAACTAGAACCACACAAACCAGAACCACACAAACCAGAGCCTCACAAACTAGAACCACACAAACCAGAACCACTCAAACTAGAACCACACAAACCAGAACCACTCAAACTAGAACCACACAAACTAGAACCACACAAACTAGAACCACACAAACTAGAACCACACAAACTAGAACCACACAAACCAGAACCACACAAACTAGAACCACACAAACCAGAGCCTCACAAACTAGAAACACACAAACCAGAGCCTCACAAATTGGAACCACACAAACCAGAACCACACAAACTAGAACCACACAAACCAGAGCCTCACAAACTAGAACCACACAAACCAGAACCACACAAACCAGAGCCTCACAAACTAGAACCACACAAACCAGAACCACACAAACCAGAGCCTCACAAACTAGAACCACACAAACCAGAACCACACAAACCAGAGCCTCACAAACTAGAACCACACAAACCAGAACCACACAAACCAGAGCCTCACAAACTAGAACCACACAAACCAGAACCACACAAACCAGAGCCTCACAAACTAGAACCACACAAACCAGAGCCTCACAAACCAGAGCCTCACAAACCAGAACCACACAAACCAGAACCACTCAAACCAGAACCACACAAACCAGAACCACACAAACTAGAACCACACACACCAGAACCACACAAACTAGAACCCCACACACCAAAAACCACACAAACCAGAGCCTCACAAACTAGAACCACACAAACTAGAACCACACAAACCAGAACCACACAAACTAGAACCACACAAACCAGAACCACACAAAGTAGAACCACACAAACTAAAACCACACACACCAGAACCACACAAACCAGAACCACACAAACTAGAACCACAAACACCAGAGCCTCACAAACTAGAAACACACAAACCAGAGCCTCACAAACTAGAAACACACAAACCAGAGCCTCACAAACTAGAACTACACAAACCAGAGCCTCACAAACTAGAACCACACAAACCAGAACCACACAAACTATAACCATACAAACCAGAACCACACAAACTAGAACCACACAAACTAAAACCACACACACCAGAACCACACAAAGTAGAATCACACAAACTAGAACCACACAAACCAGAACCACACAAACTAGAACCACACACACCAGAGCCTCACAAACTAGAAACACACAAATCAGAGCCTCACAAACTAGAATCACACAAACCAGAACCACACAAACTAGAACCACACAAACCAGAACCACACAAACTAGAATCACACAAACTAGAATCACACAAACTAGAACCACACAAACTAGAACCACACAAACCAGAGCCTCACAAACTAGAAACACACAAACCAGAGCCTCACAAATTGGAACCACACAAACCAGAACCACTCAAACTAGAACCACACAAACTAGAACCACACAAACTAGAACCACACAAACTAGAACCACACAAACCAGAACCACACAAACTAGAACCACACAAACCAGACCCTCACAAACTAGAAACACACAAACCAGAGCCTCACAAACTAGAACCACACAAACCAGAACCACACAAACCAGAGCCTCACAAACTAGAACCACACAAACCAGAACCACTCAAACTAGAACCACACAAACCAGAACCACTCAAACTAGAACCACACAAACTAGAACCACACAAACTAGAACCACACAAACTAGAACCACACAAACTAGAACCACACAAACCAGAACCACACAAACTAGAACCACACAAACCAGAGCCTCACAAACTAGAAACACACAAACCAGAGCCTCACAAATTGGAACCACACAAACCAGAACCACACAAACTAGAACCACACAAACCAGAGCCTCACAAACTAGAACCACACAAACCAGAACCACACAAACCAGAGCCTCACAAACTAGAACCACACAAACCAGAACCACACAAACCAGAGCCTCACAAACTAGAACCACACAAACCAGAACCACACAAACCAGAGCCTCACAAACTAGAACCACACAAACCAGAACCACACAAACCAGAGCCTCACAAACTAGAACCACACAAACCAGAACCACACAAACCAGAGCCTCACAAACTAGAACCACACAAACCAGAGCCTCACAAACCAGAGCCTCACAAACCAGAACCACACAAACCAGAGCCTCACAAACTAGAACCACACAAACCAGAACCACACAAACCAGAACCACACAAACCAGAACCACACAAACCTGAACCATACAACCTATACAACTCATCTTCTCTTATGAACTCCTCCTTTCGTTCATCTCCAGTCTCGGTTCATGCCGACCTGACGTGTGTTGGATTCACTGGAGAAGAACACTTATCGTATCGGCACCCATCTTTGTTCTGATTATAGTTAGTAACTTTCATTTGTGTTGTTCTTTATCCCAGACGAAGACATGTTGGTGGTAACGTAGATGTTTGTTGTTGTATTTATGTCTTGTTAGTTTCCCATCCCAAGCCATGACGACATTATCAGACGAATTTGTCTGGATGATGTAACTTGCCCTGTTTTTGGATTTTAGTGAGGAAGAAACTGCGCTGGTCATCAACCTCACTCTCTGGTCCCAAGCTACCTTGGACCAGTGACAAGACATTAGACAAGACGACTGGAGGTAACTCAGGATGCATGCACTCTGGTTCCATCTCCATTGAGACCAGGAGTAGCTTAAAACTTGCGGGATTCGATCGCCTACCGTCTCCGTTCATTGCTTTGAGAGACGAGTGATCTACTTCTCGACATCATCACCAACCGTGTGAGCGGTGTATCATGGACATGTTGCTGGTCTCGCAGTGTCCAATCTTTTCAAGGTGATGTGTTTGTCTATTATTGGACCGTGTGTACATTTCCCAGCCACACCAAAACCAGCACTATCAGCACACAGGGCGATGTACGCCAATCTCGTCAAGTTCAGCCGGGTGCACTGGGCCGTGGAAATACGACACACGGTAACCTAAAATACTATTGCAGTTATCCGAAGAGCGATAATCGAAGGGGGAAAACACCACAAAATGAACGAACTAACTAATCCAAATGGAAAACCCCAACACATTTCCGTGGACACAAGTGAAAGTCGTCAACTAGTGTGAATTCCATTGAAATCCGTGGCCTGGCCGCATCCATAATGGACTAAAACACGAGAACAAGACTAGACAGTGGCCATATAGGTGCCTGCTCCTGCCTACGCGGCTACAGAGTCATAATTGTTTAAGTGATTCTGGTTATTTGATTTGAAGTTCTGCTGTAGGTTATTGTAACCGAACAAACTTGCCCATAGGCGTGTTGTAATTGCTGTGTTGATAACATGATAAGAGGTATGATAAAGATGAAGAAACATCAGGAAGGGGAACCGTTTATTGAATAAGGAGACAGATAATCTCGACAAGCGTGAATCTGGGTACGGTTCGGTGAATTTTGTGGATCTGCACATAGTTCTGGACATGGTTCGGTATGTTTTGTGGTCTGGACATGGTTTTGTAAGTTTTGTGGTTCTTGACATGGTTCGGTATAATTTGTGGTTCTGTACATGGTTCTGTACTTTTATTGGTTCTGGACATGGTTCTGTAAGGTTTTTGGGTTCTGGACATGGTTCTGTACGTTTTGTAGTTCTGAACATGGTTCTGGACATAGTTCTCTAAGTTTTGTGGTTCTGAACATGGTTCGGTATAATTTGTGGTTCTGTACATGGTTCTGTAATTTTATTGGTTCTGGACATGGTTCTGTAAGGTTTTTGGGTTCTGGACATGGTTCTGTACGTTTTATGGTTCTGGACATAGTTCCGTACGTTTTGTGGTTCTGGACATGGTTCCGTACGTTTTGTGGTTCTGGACATGGTTCCGTACGTCTTGTGGTTCTGGGAATGGTTCTGAACATGGTTCCGTACGTCTTGTGGTTCTGGGCATGGTACTGGACATGGTTCCGTACGTCTTGTGGTTCTGGACATGGTTTCGTACGTCTTGTGGTTCTGGGCATGGTTCCGTACGTCTTGTGGTTCTGGGCATGGTTCCGTACGTCTTGTGGTTCTGGACATGGTTCCGTACGTTTTGTGGTTCTGGACATGGTTCCGTACGTCTTGTGGTTCTGGACATGGTTCCGTACGTCTTGTGGTTCTGGACATGGTTCCGTACGTCTTGTGGTTCTGGACATGGTTCCGTACGTCTTGTGGTTCTGGACATAGTTCCGTACGTTTTGTGGTTCTGGACATGGTTCTGTACTTCTTGTGGTTCTGTTGTTTGTTGATATACTCCTGAGTGGGTGGCTGAATGGTTTGAAAGAAGGTCTCGTGACTAAAGGGACTCGAGCTCAGAATACAGGTTTGGCCTATGTTTTACAATCACGGGTACAATAAACAATTCCACTTGCACACTTCACCATAACAACACGAAAAATGACCTTTATTTTTCACACACACACTCGCGCGCGCGCGCACGCACGCACACACACACACCCCTCCCCAATCCCCAATATCTCTAACAATAGTAAGACACAATAGGAGGATTATTCTAAATAATGTGAGAAAAGTGTCACCGCCCACCGGATACAAGCCTAGAGAACCAGGAACAGGCACAGAACAGCATTCACGGCTCGAGCTAATTACCATTAAGATAACAACGGCTTGGGTTACAGTGACCGACCACATTCAGCAAAGAGTGCAGGCACACACAATAATGTGGGCGGGGGGGGGGGGGGGGGCATTACACGTATGACGTTATTCTTGTATTATGTGACTTATACAAAAGAACCATTTCCGTTATGCTAGTTCTTGTTTTAAGTTGGCCCACACGTACGGGTCATTGATTTTAATACATCCTTTATCCACTGGCCCACAGAAATGGCACATCTTTTATAAGCATTATTTTTATATTATGTGGGACATCACAAAAGGATTTTTCCTTTTCCTACGTGTCTTTTCTTCTGCCTTCGGCGGGTGGCTGACAAAATAATCAGTGACACCTGCTTTTGTAATTGAATGGCAGAAACCAACATCAGCCATTTTACTCAATCTGCGACCATCTTTCATGCTCTGACTGATGATTTTGATGTCGGCTTATATGGTTCTTGGCCAAGCTGTCTTAGGCCAGCCTCTCTTTCGCCTTCCCTCTGGCGTTCATACCTACCATTGAGGTTCTGGTGATGGCGTTATAGTCTCCTTTGAGGACATGATTCACCCAATTCCAGCGTCGACGGGCAAGGATGGTGTGCATATCGCATTGTTTGATCCGGGTAGTAAGAAGTTCTTGGTAGCTGATGGCTTCCAACGTGCATCTTTAACCTGACTTTATTTGCAATGCAGAATCTACACCGAGCGACCTGAGGACACCGATCGTATAACACTACTTTACAATAGTGAGGCTCAGAGGGGCGATCCTGCAGTTTGGGCAGCCCAGGGTCTCCATATTCAGCGCTCAGGCTTGCGCCCTGGAGAGACTACTCACAGAGTGCCACGCGCATGGTCTACAGAGACTGTGTCGTATATGAATGATATAATAATACACAAGACATCTGGCGCAACCAAATATTCTAACCATTTTCTAACCAACCGCCGGATGAGTCATACCACTAAGATGCTGCTAACAGTTATACATGAGAGAATTATGTGTAGAGTAAACAACTCCAGGAGAACAATTGAGATTTATGGAGACAGGCTGACCAAGAGAAGCGATACTCTCTACAAGGATAATTGAAGAGAAATATCTGGAAGTAAAATAACAAGCATACTCGTATGTTATAGACTATAATCAGGCCTGGTTATAGCATTATAATGATATGTCTGGAAAACAGAGGTATGAATGGAAAAGACACAATAATACTCAGTAACCTATAACACCATGCAGTGAGTAGTCGACAGTGAGTGTGCTTGCTAGACTGGGATTACAGAGTGCCAGAGTTCGAGATCACAGACAGACTGAAAATAAATCCGGGCCGTTGTTCGAGTCTGGTACGACCGCTCCTCCAGTCAACCCAGCTGTAAATGGGTACCTGACGTAGGAGTTGGGGAAAATAAAAACAGCAAGGAAGGGAACTGGCCACCCCACCTCACATAGGCTGCGGCTTAGTACATGAAGAGTTACCGTCATCCCCGACGGCAGTTGTTGCCAGGGGACTGACCTTTACCTTCAACCTATAACAACATATTTGTGAGAATTTGGAGCAAACTGCAGCTGTAAGATCTGGCCGAGTTTACTCACGTTGTACACAGATCAGTGGTCCAAGGATAGTTATTGGTCCCTTGTCTGTTCAACACGCGACACGGGACATGTTGTTCAACACGTGACACGTTCTTTAACACGGGACACGTTGTTCGTTGTTCAACACGGGACACGTTGTTCGTTGTTCAATAAGGGACACATTCTTCAACACGGGACACGTTCTTCAACACGGGACACGTTGTTCAACACGGGACACGTTGTTCAACACGGGACACGTTGTTCGTTCTTCAACACGGGACACGTTGTTCAACACGGGACACGTTGTTCAATACGGGACACGTTGTTCAACACGGGACACGTTCTTCAACACGGGACACGTTCTTCAACACGGGACAGGTTGTTCAACACGGGACACGTTGTTCAACACGTGGCACGTTCTTAAACACGGGATACGTTCTTCAACACGGGACACGTTCGTCAACACGGGACACGTTGTTCGTTGTTCAACACGTGGCACGTTCTTCAACACGGGACACGTTGTTCAACACGGGACACATTCTTCAACACGGGACACGTTCTTCAACACGGGACACGTTCTTCAACACGGGACACGTTGTACGTTGTTCAACACGGGACACGTTGTTCAACACGTGGCATGTTCTTCAGCACGGGACACGTTGTTTAACACGCGACACGTTCGTCAACACGGGGCACGTTGTTCGTTGTTCAACACGTGGCCCGTTCTTGAACACGGGATACGTTGTTCAACACGGGACACGTTCTTCAACACGGGACACGTTGTTTAACACGGGACACATTCAACACGGGACACGTTCTTCAACACGGGACACGTTCTTCAACACGGGACACGTTGGTCAACATGGGACACGTTCTTCAACACGGGACACGTTCTTCAACACGGGACACGTTCTTCAACATGGGACACGTTCTTCAACATGGGACACGTTCTTCAACATGGGACACGTTCTTCAACACGGGACACGTTCTTCAACACGGGACACGTTCTTCAACACGGGACACGTTCTTCAACACGGGACACGTTCTTCAACACGGGACACGTTCTTCAACACGGGACACGTTGTACGTTGTTCAATATGGGCGCGTTGTTCAACACAGGACACATTATTCAACACGGGACACGTTGTTGCACACGGGACACATTATTCAACACGGGACACAGTATGTGTTGGACCGAAAGGTGCAAATATCGCAGTCAACCTGTAAACTACGAACCAATGCATTCCGTTCTCTGGACTACATTCTGCTACTTATGCCATTTCAGGGTTTGGTAGCGGGAGATTGAGAACGAACGAAGCCAAGCCAAGCCATACGTCAGAAGTTCCTAAAACACCTGCTGTCGACGCTGTTTCATATCCTTTGTCAGCATGCGAGGGACCCATCTCGGACGCTTTCCTAAACACACGCAGAGCATAGATAATGTGATGGCCTCACTCAAGAGAGATCACACCCATTGCGGCCCTATCTTTGTGCTAGACACGGCTATTGGCACGAATAAGTCCATCAATGAGAGCTTAATGCTGTGCGCCTTGTCCTGCAGGTTCGTCGTGGCTGGAATGTTGACTTTGACAGCCGGTGCCCACCTCGTGACAGTGCTGACATCCACACAGGCGTCACCATAAACTGCAGTCATTCTTCGATGTATGTCGATGGCCACACAACCTTCCGCTATCAGGAATTCAATCACGTGAACCTTGCTTCTTCAACTGTATTTCCACGTATGCCGTCATTTGACTGTCTGCTGTACGAATGCGTCAAGTTGCAGGCGCATGCCACTCCATGTCCCTATAGGCATTTTATTTGAGATTATTTTCACATAGGTGTCACGTGACTCGAAGTACTGTTGTCATAGTTATGGCGCTGAAGGTCAAATTTAAAATCGCCCTCCTACAACAGGACCAGCATTCAAAGAATAGTCACCTATCAGCTGTCGAACATGACCGACCATCGTTGTTTTCGCTGCCTAAGGGGGGTGTACATGCTTGGGAGACCGGTGCGAGATTGCTCCTCTGCATTTCTCACTCTATCCCTACATGTAATTCCAAGAATAGATGGCAGGCGCCCTAGGTGGAAGGTATTAAGCATGGGCTCTTGTTTGGGTTAGGTTGCACAAGTTTCGCTACAATTTAGGGGCGTGCTGACGACACGAGTATTGTAAACCATGACCTTCGTTTAAATTGTCAGTTTCTAGTTTTCCCAACCACGAGTTGTGAGGCGAGCAGCAGCAGCAGCTTTGCCAAGGCGGATGTCTATTTCTGGGTCTAGAGAGAGCTTGTCGTTGATTAGGGATCCCAGGTCTGTGAATTAATGCACAGCTACCAGTTCATAATTATGGATGCTAAGACTTGGCGTGGCATCTACTTCCTGTCCCAGTTTTGTTGAGACTTATTGTGAGACCAATATCTTTGGAAGGCTGGGAGAAGCGATCTATCAACCTCTGAAGTTCCAGCTGATTGTGGGTGACAACTGCAGCATCAGCGAAAAGCCAGCCAAGAGCGATGCTATCCATGGTATTCGATCCGGCCTTGAGTATTGTAAGGCTAAACGGTCAACCATACGACCTTAGTGTAAAGGCAGATTCATTTATTTCCGTTACCAAATGCATGTTTAAGTTGTAGTAGAGCAAAGAAGATTCGAACAATGTTGGGTGCCAGAACGCATCCTTGCTTAACATCACTGCGAATACCAAATGGTTGTGGTATGCTGTCATCAAATTGGACTGTCCCTGTCATGGTCTCACCACCATCGTCATCATGTAGCATGTCCTTTGCAGAACGTCCTTCCCAACACAGCCCGTCTGAAAGAAACTCGATTTATTGTCAAATCTCCAGTCTGCTCAAGTTATGCCCAAGCATTCCTTGACATCTTGGTGTCATCGCCATCAATATTGTCACACAATAAGAGATCAGTATAGTGCTCGCTCCATCTGTTTTCCTTTTGTCTGTTATTTTCTCAACATTTCTGGGTTTGAGCGGTGGCGTTTATCTACTTACAGGACCAATAGCTTTCTTTATACCATCGTACATTTGTCTAATGTTCCCTGTTTGTGCTGCAGTCTGCATGCTTTCACTGAGCTGTAGCCATTACCCAAGTGCACAACGACGAGCTGTTTGTTGAACGCGGCTTCTGGCAGACCTGAAAGTGTGCAGGGTTCTTGCATGTAAAAGCTGCTGGTATTAATCGAGCAGCGCTCTTGGCCTCAATGACGGGTGTTCCTTCACTTTCGCTTCAAACCAGTCAACTGATTTAACAGTTTTTCTTCCGAAGGTAGCAAGTACAGATCTATGGATGGCGTTTTGGAGATGTTGCCAGGTGTCTGTAACAGTAAGGAGACGGATATTGAGTTTCCTCTACAGCATTGTCTCTTAATCGGTGCAGGGTCTGACATTCTACTTGAGTTGATGCTTGGCTTGCTTTTGATTCTGATGTGGTATAACTTCATTGGCTGCAGTCTGATTTTAGGGCGAACCAATGCATGATGGGTGTCGCAGTCTGCACTTCGGTAACAGCGCGATATAAGAGAGAAGAGAAGTAATGACTAGGTAGACCATGGCCTTATTTAGCATATCTAGAGCTGGCCATGGGTAGACTATGGCCTTCTGTAGTCTAGAGTTGGCCTTGGGTAGACTATGACCTTGTGTAGTCTAGAGTTGGCCATGGGTAGACTATGACCTTCTGTAGTCTAGAGTTGGCCATAGGTAGACTATGACCTTCTGTAGTCTAGAGTTGGCCATGGATAGACTATGACCTTCTGTAGTCTAGAGTTGGCCTTGGGTAGACTATGACCTTCTGTAGTCTAGAGTTGGCCATGGGTAGACTATGACCTTCTGTAGTCTAGAGTTGACCATAGGTAGACTATGACCTTCTGTAGTCTAGAGTTGGCCATGGGTAGACTATGACCTTCTGTAGTCTAGAGTTGGCCATGGGTAGACTATGACCATCTGTAGTCTAGAGTTGGCCATGGGTAGACTATGACCTTCTGTAGTCTAGAGTTGGCCATGGGTAGACTATGACCTTCTGTAGTCTAGAGTTGGCCATGGGTAGACTATGGCCTTCTGTAGTCTAGAGTTGGCCATGGGTAGACTATGGCCCTCTGTAGTTTAGAGTTGGCCATGGGTAGACTATGGCCTTCTGTAGTTTAGAGTTGGCCATGGGTAGACTATGGCCATCTGTAGTTTAGAGTTGGCCATGGGTAGACTATGGCCTTCTGTAGTCTAGAGTTGGCCATGGGTAGCCTATGGCCTTCTGTTGTTTAGATTATAGAGTTGGCCATGGGTAGACTATGGCCTTCTGTAGTTTAGATTATAGATGGCCATTGACCAACACCTCCCCCCACCCCACCCCTCCCTTACGTCTGACGTTATATGTGAACGTCCTTCCTATAAAGGCTAGACCGTACTGTTAGTCTATTCCCGCGAGATGTTCTCAGCGTGGCAGCTCTCTATTCACTTCTCTGTCCCACACATATAATCTTCTACCCTATAGAGAGAGGTTAGACCGTACTGTTAGTCTATTCCCGCGAGATGTTCTCAGCGTGGCAGCTCTCTATTCACTTCTCTGTCCCACACATATAATCTTCTACCCTATAGAGGTTAGACCGTACTGTTAGTCTATTCCCGCGAGATGTTCTCAGCGTGGCAGCTCTGTCACAGACAGACCCACCACAAACCAACTCTGGCAAACAGACACCATGCCAAATAACTTTTTATCAGGAAGGACAACCGACATGGTAACTCTAGCACGTCTCTGGAGGCAGTCACTGTCACTCTCCTAGATCTCCAGCACCGCTGCTCCGCGTGACATGTCACTCTGGGATACCAAAAGTGGGCGGCTAGCAGACGACCATGATCAATGATAACCAAGGTGGCGTGGCAGTCTATGGTTTCAGCAGACGATACAGAACTGAGCTAGAATTATGTGCTCACCTTCCGGTTGTTAGTCAATCTGTGGATAGTGTTGAGGGGAAAGTCTTGTGCGTTGATTATCACAAAGTCACTAGGATTGTTTCGTGTATAAAACATAATGCAGTCGTGCATGTAAGTTCACACTTTACTTGTAACATTTATTTATCTCACAAAGAAAACAATTAAAACACAAGATAATGAAGATGATACGAGTGATAGTATTCCTTACATTGTGCTCCATCTTAAGCAGAGGATCAAGACTGAAGTTGGCCTCCTTGAAGGAAGACTGTCTCAAATAGCGCATGTACTCTTGCTAACGTGTTTCCTTTAGAAGACTGTTTAACACGTCACTTTACTAGCCATTTATAACATACACAGTTGGAAGCAGTGGTCCTATTCTTTCAGAGGTCGCAGAAGTGATACGAGGAAACATCACTATTCACAAATCATCAACTTACTAGCATATCCTCGTTATTATAATCACCCTCTCGCCATCCCTACATGTGTCTACCCATTCCAACCACCCCCTCGCCATCCCTACATGTGTCTACCCATTCCAACCACCCCCTCGCCATCCCTACATGTGTCTACCCATTCCAACCACCCCGTCGCCATCCCTACATGTGTCTACCCATTCCAACCACCCCCTCGCCATCCCTACATGTGTCTACCCATTCCAACCACCCCCTTGCCATCCCTACATGTGTGTCTACCCATTCCAACCACCCCCTTGCCATCCCTACATGTGTGTCTACCCATTCCAACCACCCCCTCCCCATCCCTACATGTGTGTCTACCCATTCCAACCACCCCCTCCCCATCCCTACACGTGTCTAAGAATTCCAACCACCCCCTCCCCACATGTGTCTACCCATTCCAACCACCCCCTCCCCATCCCTACACGTGTCTAAGAATTCCAACCACCCCCTCCCCATCCCTACATGTGTCTACCCATTCCAACCACCCCCTCCCCATCCCTACACGTGTCTAAGAATTCCAACCACCCCCTCGCCATCCCTACATGTGTCTACCCATTCCAACCACCCCCTCGCCATCCCTACATGTGTCTAAGAATTCCAACCACCCCCTCGCCATCCTTATCAAACATGTGTTTCTACCCACGTCATTTGGATTGTCATTATT
The DNA here is from genome assembly GCA_036924085.1 of Ariolimax columbianus. Classification (NCBI taxonomy): domain Eukaryota; kingdom Metazoa; phylum Mollusca; class Gastropoda; order Stylommatophora; family Arionidae; genus Ariolimax; species Ariolimax columbianus. The sequence continues at coordinate 59,240,314 of JAVGWX010000020.1, forward strand.
TCATTTGGAGCCGACTGGTACCCGGAATTTAAAGAATAGGCCCACTGACACCTCTTAAGTTTGTCGACAAAGGCAACTAAAAAC